>JAROYE020000007.1:5163043-5763043 GCA_029619315.2 Dynastes maya | reverse complement strand
GTGGTATTCTCCAAATTATGAATTTGCCTTTTTCTAAATAATCAACCATAATGACTCCACGGAAATCCGAAAAACTTTTCGGGCGGATTTCTGCACCCGAAACTTCTTAGGCCTTGGCGAACCAGAATGCCTCCATTCCATCGACTGTTGTTTTGTCTCTTAAACGGAGAAAAAAACGCTAACACGATATTTCTTTTGATTTAAAACAGTTATTGTATTGTGCATAATTGAAACGGCAATTGTCTTGAATTGCGGCGGACAGTCCTGATATAAGTAAACGTTTCTCTGCGTGAGTCAAGTGCCAAAATCATTTGGTCATTAGATTTATTTCCATCAAGCTATAGTTCTTCTGCCATAGGTGCATACCTAACCATAACTTGTCACACTTTTTTCCATCAGACTTAATTCTAAGGCTATTGACATTTCCATTTAAAAGCCACTAACAAATCTACCTGTATCTTGTGTTGTGGTAACCTGGGCTTTCAACTATCGCACGTATTGGTAATGAATACTTCCTCTAATCCTGAAATGCGTTGATGGAGACATGCGTTTCGGAACGTTTTATCTCTAGATAGAACGCAGACGCAGTTATCTTAACGACCTATTGCAAGGAAAGCATTTACATCGTCAAGTCATCACATAAACACATATCAGTCTCTACGTTCAACGACAGAAGCACGCACACCTACCTCGCTAATCAGCTCTAAGTTGAAACTAAAACAAGAACATTAGCACTGGAGACCATTTGTTCAAGAGTATTTGTTAATCTTTATTAGCTTAAACGGTAACAAGTGCCTGCAATTGAATATGAGGTGTGTGGATCCATTGTAAGCCTAGGTGAAATGTATAAATTGAGATATAATAATGATAGCAAGGACTGTAGGGTAGTATGGTAAACACAATATTCACGGCACACACCGCACCACACGAATTATTAATTAACTCGGGAATGCCTTTTCGAAGACACATCAAGCCAAGTACCGATCGATGTGAGAAATAAAATTTAAATCTACGAATCCCTTGCATCCCCTTCTATTCAAGAAAAATGTATCTATATAACATGGCTTGTATATGTATGTGTACCTGTTTTTGCCTTTTCGACTAGAAAATAAGTAAATAAGGAGAGAAAATCAAAGGTTTGCTATCACGAACCCCAGACATATGGTCATACCCTAAGAAACGCGTTCAAAATTACGATTTCAAACAACTTGAACAAAGCAAAAAGTTGGAGAAACAGCACAGATGATCTCGCGACTATTAAAGGCCTCAAAAAGAAAAATTGTTTTTATTTAAAAGCAGATAAAGGGAACAGACTAGTCATTCTGGACAAGCCGGAATATTTCAATCGTGTCCACAATTTGCTTTCATCAGGACCGTATAAAGAATTAAGAAAAAAATCCGTTACCGTCTATGATCAGAGAAACGAAAGAGACTCTGAAGAATTGCCCAACGCTTATTAACGCGAACCTTAGGTTAAAACTGCCAATCTCAAACCCGACAGTTCCAAAAATGTACTGTCTACCAAAAATTCACAAACCAAGAAAATCAACGAGACCAATAGTTTTGAGGCATAAACTCACCCACGTATAATCTGTCCAAATGGCTAGTAAATGGTTACAAACATTTACCCATCGAAGTCTAGGAGTAGAAAATTCGTTAGATTTGGGGAAATTTTAGAATCATTTGATGTTTGTACACCGATTTCAGAAACCATAGAATATATATTTAGTTAAGTTCCTAAAACTTAATAAAATTGACGATGTCAGAATTGCGGAGTATAAAAGACTAACTCTGCTCTGCATGATCCAAAACCGTTCCCAAATTGGGAGCAAGTATTATGAACAACGAGATGGCACGGCGATGGGCAACCCAATATTGTTGTTGAACAAACATTAGTGTTGCAGGCAGAGAAACGTTTACTTGCATATCAAGGCTGTCCGCCTCAATTTAAGATAATTACTGTTTCTATTATCCCCAATACAATAACTGTTTTAAATCAAAAGAAATATCTTCTTAGCCTTTCTTCTCCGCTTAGGAGAAGTATGTGAATATAATGAAATAATTGTATTTTATATCCACATTATTAATTGCATTTACTTTGTTTAAAACACTACGACATATCCGTACCTAATGCAGTAAATTATTCTCGTGCTTGTAACAGTATAATGTTCAAACAACACACTTAATATAGAATCACACATGAAAAAAGAAATAATCGAGATAATTTCGCAGCGTCATCTAGTGCCTAGTGATGTAGTCCGAAGGCGTGGCGACAGACACACTAATATACAGTTGTGGTCAAAATAATAGCAGTGGCATTTTTTTAAGAGAAATGGTAGCTCCTCTTATTTCAGTAAAAGTTGTGGTAAAGTAAATGTTATAAAAAATTAAAGAAATCACAAAAAGATAACAGCAATAAATGTTATTAGTATAATCATTATATTATAGAAGTAATGTTAAAATGTGTAATAAATGACTTGATCAAAAAAATAGCAGTTTATATGAAGTATAATAAAAAAATAACAAATATAATACCAAAACTTAATATATTTGAAAAATACACATTACAAATTTATATATAGTTAATATTTACTGAAACAGTTCACTAAAACCCTTACCACAACACAGTGTTGTGGTAAGGGTTTTAGTGAACTGTTTCAGTGTTCCAGTGCCACAGTTTTAGAGTACCTGTTTAGTTGATATTTAGTATAACAGCCATTATTGGATATGACAGCTTCACAACGACGAGGCATGGAATCTACAAAAGATTTACACCGTTCTGCAGGAATTGTGTACCAAGTCTTTTCGACGACCATCTACAACTCTCCTTGGTTTGCAGGTTTAGCAGTGAATACTGCTTCTTTTACATCTGTCCAAAGATTTTCTATGGTATTGAGGTCTGGAGACTGCGCCAGCTACTCCCAAACCTCAACCTTATGTTGTGCAAACCATGCTTTGGCTTTGCGGCTCGTATGCTTAGGATCGTTGTCCTGTATAAAAAGCCATTTTAAAGGCATTTCGTCTTCTGCATACGGAAGCATGATATTCTCTAAAATATCAACATAAATATTCTTGTCCATGATTTCTTTTGTCCAAAATATAGGTCTTGTACCATAGTAGGAAAAGCAACCCCAAATTATTATTTTTGATGCACCATGTTTGATAGTTTTTAAGATGTATTTCGGTTGATAAGAAGAATTAGGGGGCTTCTTACTAAATTTGCGACCACTGGAGCCAAATAAAACACAGGATATTACGCCATTTACTCTTTGTCCAATTCCTGTGTTCTCTCGCAAACTTTAATCTATGTCGAACATGCTGTTTTTTCAATAAAGGTACTTTTCTTGGAGACCTCGTTACTAAGTTACCTTCCCTTAATATTCTAATAGTTGGTGTGCTTATATTTAAATTTAAATCTATTTTTATTTTACTAGAACTTACAAATGGGTCAGCTTGTACACATTGTCTTATTAAATTAATATTACGGATACTTGTTTTTCGTTTAAGCCCTCGAGTTTCGGATTTTTGTCGCCAAATTAAAGTATTTCGAATTATTTTCGCTAAGCAGCTAAGTAGCTTTTGTATAACACTGTATATTTTCCCTTCGTTTCGTAACTTTATAATCAATTTTCTTTTTTCCTCACTACAATGTTTTTCTCGTTCCATTTTCGTTGAATGTAGACTATTTCTCACATTATAAGAACACGTTTGATACTATTCGACCGATATTACTTAATACAAACAAGATAAATGTGCGTAAGCAACTGAATATCCCATCACTGCTATTATTTTGAACAAGCGAAATACGTCTTTACGAATTAAAAATAAGGTAACTCCCCCAATACATATTAAATGATATCTGTTAATGTGATATTCTCATTGTGTATGTGTTAGCATCTATGCTCATACAGGTGGTGCCTCATGTTACTGTTTTATTAATGCACAACACGTTACTTTTTTATTATAAAACTATCACTGCTATTATTTTGACCACAACTTTAGATGCCATACATTGATAAACATTTTCCATAACTATAGCCTTCTTATTAATAAAAAAGGGAACAATAAACCTAAAAATTAACTCATTAATTATTAAACTGCTTTTTTCCATTATTGTAATTTTTCTTTTATTGGTTATCCTTGTAGCTGACCTGATGTGTTTTTTGAACACGAAACTGGCCGCTTAATTTTTAATATGAATATTTTCTTAACATAAAACTAAATGATTTACTTGGAGGAAATATTTTTCTGTCTTGGATTTCCTTGATTTCTAAATTCCTTTCTTGTAAATTTCTTAGACTTTTCGGCAATAAGATGAAATTTCAACTCAATAATTTTCTGCCTTGCTATCCATACGTTAATCTGGGGACACACTGTATCTTCCTCATAGGATGCCTGAGGAAAATAAGCCCCACTCGATTGGAAAATGCAATAAATTGTGTATTTTGCGATAGAGAATAACAAAATCAAGTTTTCTAAGTACATATTTGCAAAAGTAAAAAAAAAATAGAACTATTAGAAAAGTGAGTATTATTAAACTTACTGTAATTAAACTACTTATTAAACTACTGTAATGGTAACGCCCCAAAAATAAAATCATTTACCCTAAAATAAAATCAGTAAAAATTAAAATGGGTCATCCAGGGCCTTCGTAATTTATTGCTTTTCTCCTTGGTTTATTTCACATTACAGCGTAAGTACACGCAGAGAAACGTTTATTTGTAACAAGACTGTCCACATCGATTCAAAACAATTACTGCTTCAATTATCCACAATACAATTAGTGCTTCAATTCAAAAGAATATTTCTTAGCACTTTTTTCTCCACTTAAGAAAAGTATATACTTGTGAAATAATTTTTGTTTCTTTGTTTATGACATTTGTTTACTTGATTCAAGAAAATCTTGCAGAAAATTTGAAGAAAGGATTCTTAATATAAGTAAATGACCATTATAACACAAAACAATATTTTCTTAAGGATAGTAAATAATTTTCTTAATTCCAGAAAGCGTTTAGATATCAGTAGTTTCATTTTCTTAAAATAATTCTTGAAATGCATATTATTTTTATTCACATTATTCATTGCACTTAACTTGTTTAAAACAGTATGACATATCCGTACATAATACAGAAAATTATTCTCATTTCTTGTGATTTTAAAAAGGCTAAGATAGAAATCTACAGAATCTGCACAATTTTTTCATTCTTACCTTTAATATGAATATTTTCTTAACTTAAAGCTAAATGATTTACTTGGAAGAAACATTTTTCTGTCTTGGATTTTCTTGATTTTCTAACTTAAAATATTTATTTAATGCAAATAAAATTTCAAGAAAATGATTTTCTTATATTATAAATTTTTATAGTCTTTAAATAAAAATAATTTTCTGAATAGACACTGAGAACCTGTATTTCTTAGTTTTAAGATTAGCCAGTGGTACTCTACTTTCTCGATCAGAGACGTCAGCGTCTTCTCTTTCTTCTTCGGAAGAATGGCACAAGGAGTTTATTGTTCATAGTACTGCCAATGAAGTTTTGATACTGAAGGAAGAGCCCATATGAGTATTATGTAATATATATTTCCTAAAATTCTGGAGCACAAGATGCATGTTCCGTTTCGGTCAAAAAATCTATGGGAATCAAATTTCAAAGACTGAGCAGCGGTGACGTCATGCAGTTTTCTTATAACGAGACGGAGATTTTCTTTTCCGTTTCCAATAATTTCGCAAAAAGATCGAAACGGAACAACATTCATCATATGCATATCCCATTACACATTCTCAAATTACACGTCGAAACAGAGCAACGATGTATAACAGTAAGATAAATAAGCTATAACGGACACATGAAAGTTGCTGCGTCCATTTCAAGACACGAGAAAAATCTCTCACTCCACGATGGACATAAATAAATGTTGTAACAGTGAGGTTTATATACCAGCGTAACGCTTGACCAGAATTAATAAAATTGTCCGGAACGCTAAGACTTTAGGTTCTCATTATTGCTATTAATAAATTCTCCCGCAATTATATTATGGTGTAATGAATAATTACGGTAACCGTTAGCTATTTGCTTTTGATTGTATTTCGAAAAGCAAACGCAGCGGAACGCCTAATAATTAGAACTAAAATAGAATGGCAAAAGCAAGAAGGTAAAAAAAAACAAGATGGAAAAATTTGGTTTTTTGGAAATTAGAGTTTTTTTATTCATCTTGTTAAACAATTGTGGAATTTGGGAAATTTTCAGAATTTGCTTTTTGTTTATGTATAAAATATTTTTTCGTGTTGGACTGAGATTTTTATTGAGGTATAAGTATTGGGTAACATAAAACCCCTTATGTTTATCTAGAGCGGATAATCGTCTCTGCGATAGATAGCCGTTTCTCGGATAGCGTATGGAAAAAACGATTCTCGCATTCCCGGCCTCCGTTTGTTTTTTTTTCTTCGTTTGGGAAACGAGAATGTGCTTGTGTTTTGTGTACGTTTTTCGTTAAAAATATATAATTATTAATTTAAAATGTGTAATGTGAACAAGGCTAAAAAACGACCCTCTACTGGCATAGTAAATAAGCTTATCTGTAACTTTCCGGATTTGTTCTACGACGGTGCTAAAATAGTTTGTAAAGTGCGCGAGAAACATGTGATGTGCTGGGACAAGGGGGACTGTAACAAACATGTAAATACCGAAGAACACAGAAATAGAGGGCGCGCCAACGAGAACTGACTTTATTTTCGATTTACTTGCCATGTAATTTGTCACTTCGCTTACTCGAAAAAGAACCGTTTCAGAACTTTTGGTATAAGTACAACCCCGAGCTGAAGTTGCCAACTACGAAAACGGCGCGTAAGCATGTTTTACTTGTACGCGAAGACGTTGCTTTAAGAATGTGAAAACACTTCAGTGCATTTATTCGTCTCAATCTCGTACATGGATGACTGGAGATAGATTTGTGCAATGGCTTAATGAGTGGGAAATCGAATGGAAAGACCGAAAAATACTTTTGCTTGTCGACAATTGCGCTGCGCATCCGAAACAAGTGAATCTCGAAAACATCAACTTGATTTTCCTACCACCTAACACCACAAGTGAGCTTTAACCACTTGATCAAGACATCATTAAAGTTCTGAAGCAATGTTACAGGAAAAGGATGGTCCAACGATATCTATCGATTATGGACAGCTCAAACTCGACTTCTCCCACAATTTCTGTTTTTGATGCTATCTACTTTTTATAAGCTGCATGGATGGACATCACGAAAGAGATCCTTTGTAATTGTTTCAATAAAGGTGTTGGGAACTTTACAAGGGAGGAAGAACCGAAGAGGTAGAAATTGACAAAGGCTGGCGAGACCTTTTACAAATGGAAGAAAAATTGACTGAATTGGAAGGTTTTGATGACTTCGACAATGGGCTAGTGACCAATGAAGTTTTAAGCCTTGAGACACTAATCGCCTATTACAATGCACCATCAGAAGTGGAAAATGAAGAGGATGAAGATTCATCAGAAATAATTATGCCAAAAATAAACGACGTTTTGTACGGGGGTAGAAGAGGAAACCTTAAAAAATATTAATAAATTAGAAAATGCAGTTTTTAAAACAACCATCTGTCACTATAAACACACACAAATTGATGATTTTTTTAAGAAGTAAAATTTGTAGGAATGTATAGTTTGTTTTATACATATTTCTTTTTTTAACGTACAAGTTTTATATCAAATAGAGTTTGTTAACTTTTACTTTATTTAAAAGAAGTAAAATACTTGCAGTTTGTTTTTATAGTTATATGTATCATATATTGTCAAATGTTTTTTTTAATGGTACGTATATGTAAAGACGTTTTAAAATAAATTTTGTTCATTTTTTGCCGTTTTTAAGATTTGCCGGTAGTAGCGCTTTCCCGGTTATAGCGCTCTTTTTCCTAGGGCCCTAGAAGAGAGTTATAACGAAGTATTCCTGCAGTACGTAGTGCGATGGAAATTTTAACATTTAGTTTCATCAAAACGGCTGTCCGGCTCATAATGAGAGAGTTGTTCGAGAATTCATCTCTTTACATTTTCCACATACCATTGGGACAATATATCTTGGCCGGTTAGGTGCGAATTAACGCTTACCTAGTGACTTCTTTCTTTGGAGGCACTTGATTGATGGAAACTCTCTATGTATGTACATCAGCATGAAAAGCCTCGAACATTCAAATGTAACACTTATTAATGTACGTAGAGTTTTATGGTAGACTGGGTTACTGTGACGCAAAAGTTGGAGGCATTTCTGAAAAATATACTAAAAAATTTTCTATTTTTTCTAGAATTCCTTTTTTTGCCTCTATTGATTAATTTTTCAGTTTTCCATGTTCGCTCATGATTAGAATTCCATCTTTCATTTCGTGTTATGTTCTTTATTGTCTAATTTTAGAATTTGTTTTTAGTGTTTAACTCCATTGAAGGTGACTACATTACTTTTTGGAATTTTAAATTATCTCCGTTATAATTGAGCTAATTTTGAGACAAAAGCAATACTTTCGCAATATGGAAAACCTTTGTTAACGATTTTTTTGTAAACCACTATGTCAAATGTCATACTAATTAAGACGACAATATGTCATAAGTAAAGTTTAAATTTGCTTTAACGGCTGATGTGTACCTGCAGATAAATGATTATTGCAATGCAACGTCTGGCAACGCAGTTAATTTCGATATACCGTAACAGCGAGCGTACTATGATCAACCGGCGTAATCGGCATTTTTCGGAAATGCGATAGCAAAGTCGTGTCTTACACGTGTACCTGAACAAATATGCCGTTTACAACGTGAGCAAGGTGTTTTTGGAAATGCAAGAGCGAAGTTGTGGCTTGCAGATGTACTTACATAAGTAAGGTGCACAAATGAATTTGCGTTTACGCAATTTTGTCAAATAAATGACATTCCACAGTGACATTCAACACAGCACACGTTTAGATGCGCCGAGTTCGTGTAAAATCGGGTGATGATAGTACTCTCGCTCATACGGTATGTAGTATATGGATTGCAGTAGTGGCTGATGGTGACGTAAATGGGAGGTCAAGGACAAGGCTTCGATTTCCTCGTGTATTTCCGTTTCCACGAGTAAATCGTAGCGTTGCGCAATTTACGTCACCACCAGCCGCAACTGATGAATTGACTGTCATTAATTCTTATATTTAACGACACGTGTCACTTTAATTGTGCATAGTCTAGCCTCACAACAATACAAATTTCATATCAATGTTTACATGGCGTGATTGCCAGGATATTCTACAACGACCATAATTTTGGCTTCACCCGAATGCTGTATTTTGCTGCATGTATTTTCAAATATCATTTTCAGAGTTTCGTATCTGACACAACCACACAAAAGCTACATAGTCAAAAGAATTCTAACAGAAAACGTTTATCTAAAGAACTAGAATCGATTGAAGATTCTATCCTAAGTAGTATCCCGGAATAATACATTTTCATTATACTATTTTCGAGAAATCATGCAGCAAAAGACGTATGCAGACGTAAAATGTGATCTAGTCTTCAATGCATGACTAATAGGTTGAAGTGCTGCAGATTTATTAGCTTCATCTACGAAGATGTAAATGAAATTTGTATTTGTATCATAAGCGTTAGGCGAAAGGCAAAAAGATATACCATTCAAAACAGTTATTTCCACGTCAGGCCATAAAATTATCATCCTGTTATATTAAATGCCTTTAAACTTTCTAAAGTTCATTCGTTTCAAATATATACATATTCATATACACTACCGTTTATGGAAGTTCGGGCAAGCAAAAAAATGTACGCAAGTCAAAGAAAATAAGAGATATATTAAATGGCCATGTATTTAATACTTACTTACATGATTTTACATATTTTCAAACACAAATTTATTAAAAAGAAAAAGTTAATATAATACAAATAATTTAAATCCGATTTTCATCGAAAAATCCACCTTTTGCCTTTAGGACTGCTGCCACTATTCTCGGCAGCCGATTCACTAATTTTGCTAACGTTTCATTGGGCAAGCCTGTCCATACCTCCTGGAGAATGGTCCACAAATGTTCCTTCGATTTTGGACACTTTTTCCTAACACACCGGTCTAATTCTTCCCATAGCAACTCTTATCGGTTTCAGATCGGGGGACTGTGGCGGCCATTCCATAATTTTTAGGGTTCTTTCATTTTCTTCTTGCTGCAGGTAATCTGTGCACAATTTAGATTTATGTTTGGAGTCATTGTCCTGCATAAATTCAAATCCACGACCAATTAATTAGACTCCAGACGGTATGGCATTTTCCGATATTCTTCTTTTTTCATTTTGCCCTCAATTTTGAGCAAGTCCCCTGTTCCGATTAAGGAAAAACAATTCCAAACCATTACAGATCCGCCTCCATGCTTCACTGTAGGAACTATACACTCCCGTAACATTCTTTTCCCTCTTGATCTGCGTACGAAAATTCTCCGTCTATCTCCAAAAAACCTCAAACTTGGATTCGTCAGTCCACAAAACGTTTTTAAAATCGTCCACTGTCCAATCTCTATGAGCTTGTGCCCATTTCAGTCGTTCAGCCTATTTCCTCTTCGGAGTAACGGTTTTCGACAAGTCACTCGCCCATGCAACGCAGCCTTTTTCAGCCGCCGTTTCACAGTACTCACAGAGACTTTGGAATCTCGCTCATTATTGAATTCTGCAGCAATTTCTGATGCTGTTAGTCTTCTATTGCGCTTACTAATTATTTTTATTCGTAAATCTTCCGCGGGAGTCGTTTTTCTTGACAGTCCTGGCCGATTACGATCTCGCACGTCACCGGTTGTCTTAAATCGAACTATAGTATCATGTACTGTAGATTTTTTTATTTTTAATTTATCCGCAATCCGTCTTTCTGCGTACCCTTCCTGATACAATGTGGTAATAATAGCAGATCGTTTTGAAACAGCTAGAGGCTTTCCACGGGGCATTTTAAGCAGTCAAACCGAAATTATTTTATTTTTCACTTGCACAACCACAGATACTTTCACAATAACAATCTCTTCAGAACTACTGCGTTTACAAATGTTATAATACTTTATAAAGGGTATACGAATATTTCCAGGTAACACGAGTGAATCAGCTAACCCTCCTAGGGATTATTATAAAGCTTTATTGTCACTGTAATTATTGGGGATTTCCAACATAATTATATATTTTATAATAACGGTCTTATAATAGACAAATACTACCTGGAAATTGGTAAAAGGCTTCCAGAAAAGGTTAGTTTTAATGATTCCTCACAGAAATGTATATTATATAATTTTAAATTTTTTTCCTAAACAGTTAATATAATTTGTCAGCTTGCTCGAACTTCCATGAACGGTGCTGTATATATATATACACGCATAAACGAACATAAGACAACCTCCCATTTCTACACGATAACGAAAAATAAAATACATAAATAAATAACAGAACACGAGTACATTCTGACAGCTCACAATAAATACAATCTTAATAAATTGAACGGTTCTTACGTTAATACGTTAATTGTGGTCGTGAGCCTTCTAGGATTACATTAGCTATGCAGATTAACCTTGATACGGCACGGGTACGTAATAAATCTTTCGATTTTGTAACGAAACCGGTAAGATTTTAATAAATTCCTATATAGATGTTTTCTTTTTCGCAATATAATAATCTAGCTTTAATTAATCGTATATAATCGAGGAGAAAATATTTTAAATGCTAATATTTTGATAGATAATAATAATTATAGAGTGTATTCATTATAAACTACAGAACCTCTATAAATTGTTAACGTCATATGTTTAATATAGTGATCGTAAGGTTATTTAGTAGAATATGTAATTATATTGTTTTGGATTGATCTGCAGCAATGTGAAAGCAACATTTGTGAGATTACTTTTTCTATTCTATTACAGTGCGATCTCGATAATCCGAATCTTCAGTAAATCGCATTCTTCGATAAGCCCACCAAGCATTTCAATTGCATTGTGTACTTTATAATCCGGATTTGATAGTACTCGATGATCCGGACCTGCGTTTTTACACGAAATCGATCGTGAGAGATACCCCTAACTTCCTAAATTCGGCGGGTTCTGATATCTGGGGGTTCACATAAGCAGTGTGTGCCTTTGCTTTGACTGCTACATATCGTGTCTGAAGATTTTGTAATTGTTTAATTGTTTTTTGTTACATAGTATGTACATACATGTTATCTTGCTACATAAGTATATGTACAATCGACAAATAAAGTTATTATTATTATTATTATTGGCCTCGACTGGAAATCATTAGCCACGGCAAATAAAGTTGTTTCGTAGCTTCGTTAAAATGAGATCTTCCGAGGTTGTGCCCTGTAGAGAGGCTACTGCAAAGAACCGTAAGACGAATGCGTACAGCGAAAAATGCGCTGTACGCATTCCTTTTAGGAGGCTATTGCCGGTAGCCTCCCTACAGGGTACAACCTCGGCAATCTTCGGGAGACCTCCCTTTAACGAGGCTACGTCATTTCTTTTTGGGCCGGTTCTACATACATATAAAATTTTTGTTTACAGTGTGTCCCCGGATGGACTGAACAAGAGGGAAAAAATGTTTATTTGTAACTTAACGCTAAAACGTCGTTCTTTATAAAATTTTTTGCTTGTCTCAAAACCACCAATTCTAAAACAAAAATCAGAATATTCTTTTTAGCGGCTGAGAAAATTACAAAAACACACAAAAATTTAAGCAAAAAAGTTTCTAAGTTTCATGTTTTTGATTAAATCAGATTATCCTGTTATCTTCCATGATAACCTAATAAGTAAATCAAGTTACGTGTTATTTGTCAATGTCGTTACGTATCTGTGAATCTTTACTGAGACTTACTTAATAGTAATGCTAACTTTAGAACAAAGAGTTTACCTCGTTCAATGTTATGGAACTGGTGAGGCTTCTTATAACTTTGCAATTCAAGAATTTCAACAGAAGTTTCCTAATGTTCACGTGTACGTTAATGCTTTACGAAATTTGGTAGAAAAATTTGAAAAAACAGGTAGCGTACATGACACCAAGAAAAGAAAAAGGATAATAATAATAATAATAATAATAATAATAATAATAATAATAATGTTTATTGTCCAACAGGTAAACCCAATTACAGGACAAATATACACATTGTGAACACAATACATATTGATTTAAAAACATGACATAACTATACAAAAAACTATTATGTTTCGTGTATCATGGCGCCAACTCTCCGGTGAAAATATCACTAAATATCTTCTCAGCGTTCCTGATCATGTGATAGATTGGCGACCGCAAACGAAGATTGGTCCTCGGTGTCGGCATAGTAAAGGTTGGAGCATAACGAGATGCTATTCGATGTACGTTGAATCCTATGTGGGAGACCAGCTGCATACAGTCGATCCTATCATTTAATAATTTGTGCAAAAATCAGGCGCTATGGTAATCACGACGGGATGACAATGAACGAAATTGATGCGATTCGAGAAGGGTGTTGTAAGAAGTATGCCAAGGCGGATATTCGCCATTAACTTTGAACGACAAGAATTTGAGGAATCGACGCTGAACACGTTCAATTGGAGCTTGATGGGACATATAGAAAGGATACCAAACAATAGAGGCATACTCCAATTTCGAGAGTACAAATGCAAAATAAAGGGATTTTAGCACTAGTGCGTCATTGAAGTATTTGGACGTTCTCATAAGAAAACCCATCATTTTAGAGGCAGATGAACAAATTTGTTCAATATGTATGTTAAACGATAAAGTTGGATCAAAAGTGACACCTAGATCTTTAAGATTGGTAATCTTGTCGATGGAAATATCGTTGATTTGATAAGTGGAGATATATGGATTTGTTTTTCTCGTGAAGCACATAAAATTACATTTACTAGAATTTAATGTCAGTGTATTGGATTTTGACCACTCGGTCAGTATATTAATGCTCGTCTGAAGACTCTTGATATCTTGTTGGCAGTTAATATTACAAAACAGTTTAACATCGTCGGCATAAGCGAGGACATGGCAAGATAAGGATGTTAAGAGGTCGTTTATGTATAGAATGAACATCAATGGACCAAGATTGGATCCTTGTGAGATACCGCTGCTAGATACAAATTCAAACGAATTAAATCCATTATAAAATACATAGTTAGTTCTTTTTACCAAATAAGATTTTATTAACAAGGAGAAGTTGGGAGCTAAACCAAACGAGTCCAGTTTATATAGAAGTAATTCATGACTGAGAGTATCAAATGCATGTGAGAAGTCGGTAAAGATAACGTCAACTTGTCCGCAGTCATCTAAAGTTTCGCTTATAAATTGTGTGAAACAGGCCAGGTTTGTTACTGTCGAGCGTCCCTTCACAAAGCCGTGTTGGCAAGTTGCGATATGTGAGCGAGTATTCCTGTATATCGTAGTATATATAATATGTTCAAAAATCTTCGCAAAGTTATTAAGTATAGCGATGGGCCTATAATTTCGAATTTGAGTAGAATCTCCTTCTTGAAGACAGGTACAATTCGTGCACGTTTCCATCTATCCGGAAAAGTGGAGGTCCTGATGGCAAGATTAATAATCTGGCATAAAGGTATCGCAAAGGCATTACATAAATTCCTAACACAGAAGCTCGGCACCAAGTCATCGTCCGCGGTGGCCCTATCTGGAAAGGCAGCCATAATTTTAACCAATTCGTCTTCTGTTGTCGGAACCAAACTAAACGATTGTAGTTGTGGAAGATTGGGCGGAGGGTCGGTAACGTTGGACAAAGTATAAACTTGAGAAAAGGATACACGATAAAGAAGATGCTGCTACAATACTGGCTCTAGATTCTGTAGACATAAATACAAAATTATCCTTTCGAAAAAGGTCTGCACAGTTAAATCAGTTAATTAGCAAATCACACAAACAATTTTTAAACAAAACAAAAAACCTTATAAACCGATTTTTGTACACGAATTAAGAAATGGGGATAATACTTTGCGTTTAGACTTTTGCTTATGGGTAGAACAAAATCAGTTTGTAAATCGAAATTTCTGCAAAAACATTATTTTTTCGAATGAATCGACATTTGCAACCAATGGGAAAGTTGCAATGCAAAACTGTAGATTTTGGTCGAGAGAAGATCCTAATTTGAAAATTGCAACTAGAAGTCAGTATTACAAAAAGGTTAACGTGTGGTGTGGTGTTATGTATGGAAAAATCATCGGTCCGTATTTTTTTAATGAAAATGTGAATCAACTGTTATGTTATGTTCAACGTTGTATTTACGACAACAACAACTTCTCTCGGTTGTCACTTCGGTACTGACCAAATGTCAGGCTGGCCACTCGTTGGCAACCAAATATCCCTCTTGCGGGGATAATTGGAAATTTCTTCGTTACCATCCCCCCTTAGCCAACCGTCCTTGGGGCGAGGACGGTAGAATTTAATTATAAGTCCAGATAATGACGAGTGTGGGGTGTCAGGGACAAATCTACTCGTTTATTAGTTTTTTATCCACTTATTTCTTCCATATTAATGTAAAAATCGTCTGGAATAAGCAACAGCGTAAATTGCAAAGCACAACAGATAATATTCCATCAATTAAAATGATCAAAATTGGCCGTGAAAGAAAACAATCGCCGGTCTTTCGCGATTTAAAATAAAAGAAAGAGGAACGACGCCCGAAATTTTCATCAATCTTTATTCGGCCTTGGTTGAATCAAAGCTTGTCGTGAATCCATTCCAAATATAAGTGTTCGTTGTGTATTCAAAGTCATTATTAGAGAAGTAAATAGGGTTAAATATCCAGAGCAGACAGTTCCTGTGGTGTGTATATAAACAGAGGGTTTATATACATTGGCGTCGTTCGAAAGTTTAAAGGTTAGTTAATTTAAAAATCTTAAAATTCGATGTTGTATTTTTAACATCATAGTACAGTCCCTGGCCACTTGAAACACTCAATATTTTGTAGTTTCTTCATAATAAAATATAAACTATACGTGTATTATATTTTTTATTTATAAAATATATTGTAAAAATATGTAACATATGTAAATATTAAATAAGTAATTAATATTTAGTGCATAACCCATGATTTTTAATAACACCCTTAATTCTTCGGGGCATACTTTCAATGCAAGATATGATTGTCTCTTTTATATCTTCATCGTTCTCCCATACACCCTTTATATTCTTCATTAATATTTCTTTGTAGGGTTTTCTCTTTCATATACCTTACTTTCTAATCGATTCTATACGTTTTCGATGGGATTGAGGTCCGGTGAATCTCCGGGCCAACGTAAAAGAGGTATGTGATTGTCTTCAAAGAATTTCTTAACCTTTTTTGCCACATGGCAAGGAGCATTATCTTGCATAAATATACGCCCTGTCGGTATGCGACGTCCTGGTTTAAAATACGGTAATAATGTGTTTTTTAACACATTTATGTACTGCTCTTGACGCATTGTACCTTCTACAAAATACAAAGGGCCGGGTCCGTCTCCACTAATCACTCCTCAAATCATTACCTGCGGAGGGTGTTTTACAGTACGAAGAACCGTGGTCTCTGTAAGACGTTCGCTAGGTCGTCTACGAACAAATTGTGCTCGCTGCACTAACACACAGAGCGAGTACTCGTCACTAAAGAAAACCTATTAAATAATACAAACATTAATTCAGTAAAAATCATGTTGTTAAGTTATTCACCTTTTTCTAATTCTCGTCTGTGAAATGTCGATATTCTCTTGCAAAGTTGAGACGAGCAGATTACATTTTTTCTGTTAAACGCGGCTTTTTTACAGGTCTTCGGCCCATTTTCGCACAATCAGCGCCTGACAGTTCTGCTCGAAATCTCTACTCCTCTCTCTTGTAAATTTTTTTGAATCATTTTAATTGTAGCAAATCTGTTGCTCAAAGCCTGATGAACAATTTCACGGTCAGATCTCTTTGAAGTTTTTCTTTTCCGACCGCACTTTGCCCGTCTTTGTGTCGATGTGCTAGCTCCTTCGTTTAAGTTTCTAGCTAAACGCGATACAGAAGAAGGAGATACTTTCTGTAATTTTGCAATTTCTCGTTGTAAATGTTTGTTTGATTGTAGAAGAGCTTGTATAGCGGCTTTTTGTTCACTTGTCAAATATTTCCCGGGCATTTTCTACAAAAAACCCCAAATATTTCATTTTTTTCAAATTCCAAATAATTAATTATTAAGAGAGAGATAGAATAACAATTTTACCTTTGCAATAACGATATTAAAACACAAAACACTTAACGATACTCCACAACTTAGCTTTTATACGGTTACGACGAAGTATTTTAAAAAATATCGATGTATTCTCTAAACTGTGAACTCGGTAAATGTAAGTTGATAACTGAAATATTTATATATACGTACTTTACTCTTCTAAATATCATTTCTCTGGTATTTTTATTTATTGATACAATAATCTAGTCCTCCTATAAACGATCGGATTCAAAGCAAAAGAATATCACTATAATAGGATGGGAATTTCCAGGTAAAAGGGTTGATTTATGACATGTTTCAAGTAATATGGCCAGGGGCTGTACATACAAAGCGCAATGAAATAATAAACTTGTATTGATTAACGGTGTAGATTACAAAATTTTACTGTTAGCATAAGTTTTGTTATGATTAAACAGTAACAAAGATAAAATACATTTCTGTTACATTAGTAATAACACATATCTTAACGGCATCTGTCATTTGAAGGTAATTAAATTCCATACGTTATTTTTCTCATTGTTAGATTTGTTATGGTTAGGATCATAACTTTACCGTATGTAGGTGCACGGTAATATTTATAGGCAAAAAATTTTTCCCGCATTGGCACACTTATATTGAACAAGAATACAGATGCAAATGATATGCCTCTAAATAGAGAAGCATAATTATTAAATAGCTTACGCCATGCATTCAACAGTTACCTGCAACATAAACTATGCATTCCTTGTACAAATATGCATTCATAAATACTATCCCGCGTGTTGTCCTATATCCATTCGTTTTATGAGTAATAAGATTGAATTGAGAATTGGTTTAAGTCATAAATGTCATAATTTTTTACATTTTTAAATTCCTAAGTATTCTAACAATGCAATAAACTGACGCATGACGGTCCAGGAAGTGGGCGCACTCGAACTACGCAAATTTTAATCCCAGGAAAATAAGCCTACACTTGAACTGCGCAAAGTAATTAAAAAGTTCACTTAATCCGATACACGAACTGTGCAAAGACAATTAACCTTTCGTGGAAGTGGGGCAAATACAAATTGTTCAAAATATATAGGTATAGATGTTATGGTATCCAAATTAGAAAAACTCTAGTATAACAAAAATAGTTTATTGCAAAGCTATTTTATATTAGCAACACTCTACAAAATCTGTCCTTGAAATAGGATTATTTTGATATTGTTCAAGTTTTTTTTTTAATATTTGGCGGTCCCTTACATTTTTACGTGGTGTGCATGTTTTTCGGATTTAAATGAAAACCTACATCGACACATTTCTCTTTTAGGAGTTGAAAACCGATATCATAGGTAGAGCCCGGTAACTGGAGAGCAATCGCAGCGGCGGTGTGACTGTGTTTAGGTGGGCAAGGAGAGCTGGTCGATTATGATGCGACACGACAAATCATCATCACTCAGTTCAGTTTAGCATTGGATAGCGGATAGGGCGTGTTGATTTTATTGATACAGACGTAGTTATTAATTGTAGTTTTATTCTAATCATATTATTCCAACGAGATTGCGTGATTTCAATGTGATTGCATGGCACAGTGACATTTGATGATACGCCTGCTTCTTCGGTTTTCATGGTTTCTAATGCGGATGGCTCAGATTGTTCTGTTGAAATTGGTCTTGTTTTAACAGGAATTGTATTTGAATGCGACAGCGACAATTGAGTGTATGTTGTTGAAATGTATTTGAAAAAAACACTTTTTCTTCTGTTCATACCATCAGTATAGTTCACGCACGTCTAACATTCAGCTGGATCATGTTCTCTTGGATCTATCCAAATCATCGGAACACCAAACGGCATAGCGGCTCTGGTTTTTGTCCATTTATTCAATTTCAAAACGCATGTTGTACAAACAATAGACGGCGTCCAATACACACAAGTAAAAACATTTTGTGAGAAATATTGTTGATACTGTTCATGCATTTTAGGTTAGATATATATATCTATATACATATGTATCTATATAAATCACTTCTGTATTAGACCCAATATATTATGTTCTAAGAGCGGTCGTTAAAGAAGACCTATTCTCAAAGGACTGACAAGTTTATGACTGACAATTTATGTGACGTGCCAACTAGAAGTGACAATGACTCGATTTATTTAGTTATACGAACAAAACTGAATGTATACCCTTTTTTATGATGAGTTGAGTTCTACCCGCGCAAGCGGTAACACCCTAGTATACAGTTTACTCCAGTAATGTAATTCAATTAAAGTACTATTAAACAAAACACCATTCTACTTTGATTCTTGCAATACCAGCATTAGTTTTAAACAGATACAAATCAGCGGTTTCAGCACTTATTTTACACCGAGTGGTCACGTAACAAAATGTATTCAATTTAGAACATTTATCCATTTTTGATATTTCAAATTAATTGATTTTACAGGCCAATACAATGAACAATCTCGAACTTTTCACTATTCACTTCGGTTTGGGTTATTTGCTTTAATATTTAGATGTTAACACGTTGAGTTCTGAAAGCAGACTGAGCTCTCAGCGGTAAACAGCGCCGCTTATATACCGTCAAACGGGGTGAATCGGGACGATTTTTAGATGTTATTGTTAATATTTTCTTGTAAAACTATCAAAGAAAGTTAAAGTTTAGAGGAAAGTGCCCGTCGTCAATACGGCAGCCGAAATATGTATTGAACGATTATCTAATTTGCATTGATTAATTAAAAAAAAATAAATATGGCGTGTCCCGATTGACCCCGTTTTGGGGCGAATCGGGACATGCTATTTCAAGCCATCTAAAGTGCATGTCGCCCTGCGTATGAGGTTAATCGGGCCAAAAAATATATTCCTATTATTTTTCATTTATTTTTTAATATAAATACAAAAAAAAACGACAGCAACATATGGAAACAGCCTTTATTTTAAAGTTGACAAACATGACATTTTGCATCTTATATCTAAATAAAAAAATATTCCTGCATAAAAATTTACAACAAAAATAAACATTTCTTATTCCTCTGAAGGAAAGTATAAAAAAAACCACAAACATAAAAAAAACCTGTTTTCACAACTAATATAGTAAAATATGATATTAGATGGCATAGGATTTTATCTTCATTTCCAAAGGAAACTTGTATCCTCCTCGTCGCAATTCAGTTGGCTTCGGTAGTTTTTTCACAATTTGGTCCAAGGTAATCATGCATATGTCTTCCACTGTGGGAAAAATAAAGCCATTTTGTATTTTTCGGTTTGGTCTAAGAAATTGAACTTCTAAAGTTTCACCAACGAGTCTCTTAATTTGCCCGATAAAATATTTGTTCACTTTGTTTGTTTTAAATTCTACCTCGACAAAATCACCAGTGGCACTGTCTTCCATTGGAAGCTGCCCGTCTTCAAAGCACTCTTCCTGTTGCATTACTTCTGATTCCGGTTCTGACTCAAGTTCCAAAGTTTCATTCTCTTGAAGCACTGCGGTGTTACTTGTTGACGGTTGCGGTTCTAAAAAATCTGTGGTTGAAACACTTTTGCCTGGCTCCACTCGAATTTTCTTTTTCCTTGCTACTGTTGGTTTGCACGCATTTCTGCTTTCGTTAAGCAACTCTACAACAGAATCCGTCCAGGCATTAGGATCATCCTCTTCGAGGTTTCTTTCTGGTGGCAATCGTTTTAAAACTTGAGTCCTATCAAGAGGAATAATTCCCGTCCCACGAAATCCGCTCTTAATATTTTGAGTGAGAGTCTCTCCTAGTTTGTTTATAGCTTGTTTTAGTAAACTCGGAAAATACTCCTTCGGCAAAGACCCCTTGTTTTTTTTTTTCCAATCTTCTAGAGTTGACCTCCAAGCCTTTTTCATTGGGCCGAAAACGGATACGTCAAGCGGCTGTGTTAAATGGGTTGAATTTGGCGGCAAAAAAGAAAACCTAATATCATTTTCTTCGCATAATTCAATAACCCTTTGCGACAAATGACTACATAAGTTATCACCAAGGATGACCCTTGGTGCCGGACGCCTCTTCAAGAAAGGTAGGGCTATGGAAGTAAACCATTCTTCAAATAATGGTAGGTCGAACCAGCCACTTTTGTTTCGTCCATAGCGCGCACCTTTTGGCCCATTTGTCAACCAGGTATCGTAAAGATGCTCGCTCCTATAAACAACAAATGGGGGTACTAGCTGGCCATCACCACTTACTGCAAACATCACTGATGTCGATGTTTTTGTCGAATCAACTATGCGTTCTGGATGTCTTGTTTTTCTTTTTACGATGACCTTTTTTCGTCCGGGATCATCGACAAAGCAGGTTTCATCATAGTTAATGATGGACTCAGGTTCAACGTTTTGCAAGTTGGTTTGAAGGTTATCAAAATACTCATTTAATGTTTCCCGAGACACTGCCGCCCGAGACCGTTTAATATTTTCGCACAGTCTTTCAGTGAGAAGTTCTTTATGCCGTGCAAAAAACAAATTCGCCCAATCGACACCGGGCATATTATTATTAAATTTTGTCACTCTCATCCCTGTTCTATCAAGGTAGCCCTTAACGATGTTTCGCAGATCAATTTTTTCCAATGGTATCCCCACTCTCCCGCCAATACTATCAAATGCACTAGCCTAGATTCCTCACCTTCTGATAAAATAGTTTGGCCACCTTGTTTCTTTGGTTTCTGTTGAGCATGACGCTGTAGCGTCGATTTTGGGATGTTGAATAACTCTTTTGCGTCTCGCAGGGTTATCTGGCCTCTTCTAAACTGCCTCAAAGCCGTTTCAAGCTGTTCTTGACTATAATTCTGATACACCCTAGTCCCAAGCGTTTTTTTGTATTTTCGGACCATTGTCCCGATTCACCCCTAAACGTGATTTGTTATGTTTAATAATTCATAATAAAAAAACCACACAAAATAATTTAATCAAAGTCCACTAACATCTAGAAAATACCCACAGGTATACTATATTAATAATGCAATACTAAAATCCTACAATAAATACCTTTTCCAAACGAAGTTAGCATCAGGTTCACAAATCCTAAAATTTTGCTGTAATATTGTGACACCTGTACCCGCGAGGAATTACGAACTAACTGACGGCCACGCGCAAAGCTCAAACAGGTGTTGTGTTTGTAACGGATTTTTCATATTACCCATCCTAAAAACATTTGCTACAGGCATGAAAATCACGCGTTTATAGATAAACATAATACTATCCCGATTGACCCCTTAGTCCCGATTCACCCCGTTTGACGGTACCCATTTGACCAAGTGGCAGTAGCGGGGATAGAAGTTTCTAGAAGGTTCAGGAATAGTCCATGAACGGTCCATGGAAGGTTCTCGAAGGTTCCAGCAGAAAGCTCTTCGGCCATTGATCAGATTTTCCAGAAAATTCCAGAATGTTGGCCGAAAATTTTTAAATTGAAATTGCTCGAAAACGCGAGCTAACTTTTAAAAACGGTTGGCACCATTGGATTCAGCGTACTCGAATTAGGTTTACCCCCCGGGTGCCCAGCTTGTTGCATTTTGCAACTAGCACAGTATTATGGTTAGCTCTCTGGTATAACAATAAAGATTATTATTATTATTTAATTTTTCAGCAAGATAATAATTTCTCGTTTCTTATACACCAATGTTCAATTATCATACTTTCAGTCTCGTCGTTTAAAGATATTAGAAGACTGTTTATAATTTTCAGTGAAGTTTTCGAGGATCTTAATCTATTGCAGCAATAAAGCAGGCTTTTCCGCGGCCGGTCGTTACGTTTAAAATGGCAATAAGGATCCCGTTTAATGGGCCGACGCGGAAATGTAGCCGCGGCCGGCGGAATATTCACAAGTCAGCGAGGTAATTAAAACCATCCGACCGGGCGATGATGCCGCGCTCTGTGGCATGTAACGTACCAACGAACTATTTCGCTTGTTGTCGAGCGAACGGACGAACGTTAGTTTTTCTGGTTTTCCGAGCAGAGGAATGCGAATATTTCGCAATTATAACGCCGGCCGAGGTTAGAAACTTGCTCTGGACGAGGTGGATACGACGCAATTCGTATATGGAAACGAAGAAAATCCTATCGGTGTATTTCTGTTATATAATTCTCGGGATTCTTTGACTGGGAGTTTGAAATATAGTGCAGCAATGTAATCAACTGCCGAGGAAATGATATATTACTATTTATAACTTTGGAACAATTTCCAAAACGGATAAATTTGGGAGATCGTTTTAAATAAGGCATTGTGATAATAGTCTCCATCACCACAATTATTCACCGTAGAATCAACTTCTTTGAAAAACTTATCTAAAATGTGGCCCAAATTACATTGTTATGCCTATCTCACATAAGACAGGTAACTTGCGTTTTTTTGTGGATCGAAATGTTTCAAAGTGGTCGCACGAACGTAACACTAAAAGAGGGAGCTGGACGGCCGTCAACCTCGACCACCGACGACAACATTCAGCAAGCTCGAGAGATGGTTACAGCTTTTACGAGATAAAGCACTGTCCCCGTATTGTGACGAAAGTCTCCGGTGAATTTCAGCACCGTTCACACCCTCTGACCACAAAAATCGGATTATTGCTCGTTGTTCCTCTTTGGTGCAAACTAATACCGGAGCTGACATGCTTATGCTGTTGTAGCTAGCAGACAAATGACGCGATCGTGATTAAATTCCGTACACATGACCATAGAGACGCAACGCATGCGCAAGCGACCACCACTACGATAACCTTCAAAGCTTGTTATGGCGAAAGTGTAGATAATATTTGACTTATCCTCGTACATATAAACTCATCGGAAAACTTCTGCGTGGCAAGTCGGCATTTTAAGCTGGTTAGAAGCTGAGCAGAGTTCGAGAAATGCTCCGCAGGTAGTCGGCATAAAAGCAGGCAACCGTTGAATATTTCTTGAAGTCCGCGAAGTATCCTATAGGCAGTCGGCATAAATGCAGGCAACTGTTGAATATTTCTTACCGTTTCCGTACTAACAGCCTTCATCGGCTGTTTTAGTATAACTAATTAACACCCCCGTAGTGATTGGTTATTTAGATAAGTTCTCAAATTATTCCCCCTCGGTGACATCTATGAACAGGATACCCAACTACCTTCATTTATATTGCTAAGGTCGGTAATATAGATTCCTGTTGGCATTTGGTAAAAGAAGAATACTTTACAAATTGAAAGAAAGTAAATGAAAAGCGATTTATTTTCATCTTTTACACAAATACAAAGTAAGATTCATTAGGAGAATAATAAGCAGAACTGTTTCTTCGCATTTTGCCAACGTTAAAGTCCAGAGAGAGAGAGAGCACTCGCGTCACAATGTGTACACATTACACAACACAATTTTACGCGATTGACTGTGAAGAACTTTGTTGCCCTTTGTACTCATTCTGCTACGCCACTGTAACCACTCGTTGACAAGCTAACCTGCACTAATTGACAACGCTAGATTGAAATTCGTTCTTAGCGCACTTCTACATGCTCGCCGATTATAGATATTCGGCGGTTGGTGTACGCTAACCTACATGCACATTTCAAGATTGCAAGTACACAACGATGATACTCTAGAGCGATACTAGACGATGAACCCTAGCATACATTACAGCTTGAAAAGAGTGTAGTAATTTGAAATTATTTATATAAATTAAGTTAGGTATATGTAATTGGATTTTAAGAATAATAAGTAGAGTAACCAAAACTTGCGGACTCGCATAGGCGTCGGTATTACGGGTTAATATAAGAATACGAAAAATTCATAAATAAACTTACTGGCTAATTGTTCAACAAATTAGAGGCATCAGGATGTGAACTACTGTAAACTTGCATCATTGCATATGTTTCCACAGTAACTTCTTTAAACCTAGTGCGTCGACAAGAAAAAATATTCTTATACATAGAAAACGATCTCTCCACATCTAAGGAAGTTACATTTGCATGTAGAAACTGTTTTTCAAAATCACTTAAAAGTTCACTATTCTTACACTTATTATAAACGGCCTCTAAAGTATTAAAATCGGGATTTTTCCTTAAAACATCTGCCAACTTTTGACTAGCGCATAATCCTGGCGTATCATTTAATGTGTGTAATTTATTTTTTACACTCTCCACTATGTCTAATGATTCCTGCAACGACAATTCAGTACATTGTAGCTTTCTGATGGCATCTAGTAATACTGTATAATTGATACATATTGTTGTTAAATCTTCTAAAAGTTGAGGAATTTGAAATTCTTTTTTGACTTTCTCTAATTGCTTTGGATTCATTCCGATTAAATCGCATTATAACGGATTGAATTTGTTGAAAATGGATCAAATAGTAAGAAGCTGCTGTTAGCCAAGTACCCCATCGCGTTAAAATTGGTTCAGGAGGTTCTGGAATACCTGGACAAAATTTACGAAATTTTTTTTAAACGTTTAGGAGATTTACGAAACACTGCTTTAGTACTTCCAATCATCCGATCAACGTTTCCGTAATGTTGTCGAACAACTTCACCAACTAAATGCAAAGCATGCAGCACGCAGGTTATATGTATTAAGTTAAAAAACACCAGCTATATTTTCAAAAGCGACACGTAAGTACATAACCTTGACCGTTCGACTAATCTCTGCAACAGCTCAACCGGTACTAAAACGAAATCTTTCTCAGCGCGGTTTAACATGATTTATATTCAAGGTCGACACTACATGCCTGCTTCTCTACCGGTTTAGTTTATTTATGAATTTTTCGTATTCTTATATTAACCCGTAATACCGACGCCTATGCGAGTCCGCAACTTTAGGTTACTCTAATAATAAGTATCTTTAAATGGAAATCATTAGGTAACAACAGCATGTATTCTCTTGAATGATAAAGTTTCCGTATGCATGGCAATAATTGTACGAGTAATGGAATTGTAAGAAATAAAATAGACTGTTCCACTTCGCGTTTATAACTTCTGTATGTTCGATAATGTTGTATCTTAATGGTTATCTTGTTAAAAGAATAAATGATTAAAACCTCCATTATTTACAATTGCAACACATATATATGTACACAAATAGCAATAATGATTTGAATGTGCTTTATATTACAAACGTTTACTACCTTAAATTTGCAAACAGCTTATACATGAATGTATCATAGGAGATTGATTACTTTTTGTTGTAGAATACATTATGCGCTTCCTGCATGCATATAAACAGGGAGTGATGTTGATTGTCAACAGGTTGAGTAGCATAATAGTACGTGAAATAGCTCCTATAAAGAGCGAAATTTATGGTACGTCGTAATGGCAGACAAGGTGTTATATAAAGGATATTATATCGGCAATATGTGCACGGAGATTATCTTGGATTATGTTTCATTTATAATTTGAACGGCTTCCTGTTTATTCGTGGTTAAAATTGTCTTTTAAGACACTTTTTAGTTTGGGTGATGGAGATGGCCGTGTGACACGGGGCCTTGTCATGATGGAGCATCCACTTGTCTGTAATGCCTGGTCTCACACGAATCACTTCTGAGTCTTTCAAGGACACCCTTGTAAAAAACTTGGTTGACAGTTTTCCCTGGAGGTACAAATTCTTTGTGAACGATACCTCTACTGTCAAAAAAGCAAATCAGCATTGATTTGATCTTTGATTTGCTCATTCGAGCTTTCTTCGGTCGGGGAGAATTTCCAGTGTGCCACTCCTGGCTTTGCCGCTTCGTCTCAGGGTCGTATTCAAAAATCCAGGTTTCGTCACCTGTGATTACGCGAGTGAAGAAATCGGGGTCTTTGGCAATTCTTTCAAGAAGATCAAGGCACACGTTTTTTCGAATGTCCTTCTGCTCAATTGTGATGTTTTTAGGCACCATTTTGGCACAGACCTTTCGCGTGTGCAATTCTTCAATTAAAATTTGATGAACGGTGAAACTGTTCAATTGTAACTGGTCACTCATCATCCTTACACAAGAACCCCCACACGTACGATGTTTTCATTGGTTTTTGAAGTTGAAGGCCTCCCTGAGCGAGGTTCATCTTCCACCAGTTCTCGCCCACCCAAAAATGATTTGCGCAAGCGAAAAACTTGTGCTCTTGATAAGCAATGTTCCCCATAGGCCTGCTTTAACTTTTCAAAAGTTACACTCGCGCATTCCCCAAGTTTGAAACAAAACTTAATGGAATAACGTTGCTCCAAATACCGCTGTTCCATTCTGTGTGGCACACAACAAAAACACAACTTCACTGATAACGCTCTCAAAGATCACGTGGTAACAGTAGGAAGTACAAACTCGGACTGAGCATCTGGAGCGGACTAACAAACATGCCTAGTGAGGGAGAACAACTACAGCGTTGCCAGATCGCTCGCAATGGTCCCAGTCTCATTATATTTCTAACACACCACGTACGTAATTGTACACAATACTGTTTCAGAATTTCAAGAGGATTCTAAATTTGTGGTAAAATAATAGACATTCCATTCAAAATAAGAAAGTTGACATCCACTTCCGGTATAAGCGGAAGTCGTATGTCTAAAAATATTTTACATCAACGAATACTTACGTCCGCAAAATTTTGATTTTCTATTCTATTTATTTCTTGAAATATTTTTGCCATAAGCTCAAAACGCTCCACCCTGTATTATTACCTTCTGTTAAGCATTGACCATGTTATAAATACATACACTTACCGAGCTAGCTTTTTACCTGTCGTTATTGTTTAAAGTTTTTTATAGCCAAGTCCGCACGACCGTGAATTTTAAATTGCTGTCAGGTGTATTCAATACCTCTTTACTATTAACCCAGTTCTATAGCTGACTATATTTACTACACACTATAAACATGCATAACATCTACCGCAACGTATGTTCATTGAATAGTAGCAAACAACAACAAAACAAAACAAGAACTAGTTTCGTACGTTTTTTTTACTTAGTTTAGTTTAGCTCACTGGGAATAACTGACATCATAATAGTTTGAATGTGTGCTAAATATTTTTATATACATATTTTACACATTCCGTGTTTTGTCTTAACATCGTAATACTTTTTGTAATGTGAAAAATGAGCACGACATGTTTTTAAGTGAATTTTTAGATACTCAAAACAAGTACTGGTTTTCCATACTTTTTTATACGCAAAGAGATCAAGGAGAGTGCAATTGTATACCTCTACTTAACTACTGGTCAATAAAGAATTTATTTATCTTTGTTTTTGGAAAATTAATAATAATAATAATACTTTATTGATTAAAAGTATCCGAAAGGATAGTAAAATCAAACAAAAAAACAAGAAAAGATCAACTAATCAAACAAAAGGAAAGGAAACAAAAACAAAATAAAGAATAACGCTAAACTAAACTAAACATGAGGATAAATACGAAACGTAGCGATGAGGTGGCTTATCCCTATAGATTAGTTGCTAGGGTTGAGAAATTCTTCTACACTGTAGTAGCTTTGCTCTATTAAATACCTCTTAGTAGACTGCTTAAATCTGGCGCTAACTCTTATTTCGCGAGGTAGTTTATTGTATAGTTTTTCCCAGTGCTCGTTAATCCTCTATCAGTGATATGCAGCGTTCATCTAGAAATATAGAGATCACTTCTTCGCCGGGTTTCATAGGGATGTATGTCTTTAATAACGGTATACTCTTCCTTGTGATTATGGTGGCAACACACGGTTTCAAGGATGTATAAAGACGGAAGAGTTAGAACACGCAACGTTTGAAAGAGAGGTTTACATGATTCTGTGGGTTTTAGCCCGCCCAATATTCTAACAAGTTGCTTCTGTGCCACAAAGACTTTGGCAACAATAGATGAAGATCCCCAGAGGAGTATGCCATATCCCAACCGCGACTGTATTTCAGTATAATATACAGACAGCAATGTATGTAATGATACCTGACCCTTTTGGTATTTAACATTTTCACTAGGTGGTCACAGTGAACATTCCAGAGCAAGTTATCCTGAACATGCACTCCGAGAAATTTTGTTATCTCTGTTTGGGAGATGTGCTTATCGTGAATAGTTACTGAAGCATGTATATTGTCTTGTCTTCTCCTCATTAAGGCTTAGCTTATTGGCACAAAACCAGTCATATAGCCTATTTATGGTACTATTTGCCAATGCCTCGGTCTCAGATAGAGTTGAGCCAGTTGCGAGTACGGTGGTGTCATCCGCATACATGAAAATTAATAAAGCAGAGCAGAAGTTATATATGTCATTTGTATACAGGTTGAATAGAACTGAACCCAATATAGTTCCCTGAAAAACGCCATGAGGAACAGGCGGCCAACCGGATCTAACACTTCTAAGAGATGCCTCCTGTTTATACTGTATCCGAACGTATTGCATGCGGCCGCTAAGGTATGAGCATATCCACTCTAAAGTATTTCCTCTGATATCATAACTATTTAACTTATTCAGCAATATGGAATGTTGTAAACAGTCGAAGGCCTTGCTAAAATCACAAAAGATTGCCAACGGAGAATTTCTTTTATCAATCTGTACTGGTATGATATCGTAGAATGACAATAGGGCGGTGGTAGTGGATTTGTTCTTCCTAAATCCATGGTGATTCGTATGTAAAATGCTATCAATAAATGATGTTAATCGTGTCAGCATACAATACTCAAATATCTTTGCTACATTTGATATTAGCGAGATGGGTCTGTAGTTGCGTATATCTATTACCCTTTTTAAAGACCGGGACAACTTCTGACACTTTGAAACATGCTGGAAATACACCATAGCTGAAAGATAGATTTACTAAATAAGTTAATGGTTTCACAATAAATGTTCCAAATTGGGGCAATCTAGGATAATTTGAAATCGGAACATGGTGATTGAGAGAAACTATGTAATTTTTCTGGAAAGTCTATACTGACAGACCAATAAAACATTTCAGGAAAATCTTAGATAAAATCTATTCAGGTAATACAGTAAAACCTCTAAATAGCGGCCACAAAAATTGATTATAGAAATGGCCGTTTTTGAGAGGTAGTCAGGTATAAATAGAAAGTTACTTTTGTGTTTTCTTTATTTAAAAAAAAATGTAAATATCAAAAATTAGCTTAAATAAAAAAAAAATAAAAATATTTTATATGCATTATTATACTTTTTTCAAATATTTTTCAATTGAGGTTTGTTTTGAGATTTAATTTTTGTTTGTAAAACCTGAGATTCACATTTTGCCAAAAATTTAAGCAATTTGTACAGCTAGTTCACTTTCATCATTACAAAATAAGAAACTTTGTACATCTCTTAAGTTTTTCACACACTTCATCCATATCTTTAATGTTTAAATTATAAATGTCAGATTCTTTGACATCAGTTTCGCTGTTTAAATTACAGCCTTGATCATCAATTAATTCACTGATTATTTCTTGAACGTTAAAACTGGGATTTTTGGTCAAAACATTGCAATCAATAGATGCATAATCTTCTAGGCTTACACCACGTAATACAGGAAGAAGCTGGGCCAGTGGAATTTCATCTTCCTCATCGAAATCCTTTCTTTGCTGGTTATTTTCCGAGAATCCTGCTTTTACAAAACATTTTGAAATTGTAGCTGGCGAAACGTCTTTCCAAGCTGCTGATATCCAAATTAAAGCGCTGGTTAAATTAATACTTTTTTCTGCATCTGCAAAAGAACTTTCGAGGTCTGTGAATGTTGGAAGTCTTCTGATTAGAAATTGTCTATAGCTCATCATAAACTTATGGATAATCGCTTGATCTAATGGCTGGCAATGGGAAGTGGTGTTTGGAGGAAAAGAATGTTCACATTTTCTAGTGTCACTTTTGGATGGGACGTGGCGTTATCCAGAAATAATAAGACTTTTCTATTTTCTTTCTCATTTTTTCGTCAAATTTTTTTTGTCAGGAAGTCATAATCTCTGTTGTAATCCAAGTTTTTTTATTAGATGCCATTTCTAAGGGCAGTTTTCGATATGAGATCCTTTAATGCATCGAGGGTTTTTACTTTTCCCAGTGATTAATGGAGTTTCCTTGTTACCTTCCATATTTGCGTAAAATAAAATTGTCAATCTTTGTTTTGCAGTTTTGTTGAGCATTGCAAGATAAAAAAGTCCGGTTTCATCAGGATTGTACACATTTTTTGGTGAATAGTCCTTCAATATTACTTGTATCTTTGGTTTCCAGGCTTCAACACTGTCCAAGTCAACATCAGCCGATTCACCACGAATTGTTTTAAAGGCTATATTGCGTCTTTTTTTAAATTTTTCTAGCCATCCATTTGAAGCTTGAAAATTCGTCAGATTTTCGGCTACTTCCAAAGCTTTTTCTTTTATTAAAGATCCAGATATAGGGAGATTTTTATTTCTGGCTTTACAGAACCAATTGTAAACTACTTCGTCAGTCGCCGATCCTTCGGTTTTGGGAAACTTTCTCTTCTGCTCTAAATCGGAACCTTCTTCAAAGCGCTTCCTTAAGTCGGATTTGTTTTTTATAGTTTCACTAACTTGTGTTCTTCCAACACTAAACTTTTCAGCCAACTTTCTTACACTGGTACAGAACTTTTCACTTTCCACAATAATATCAATTTTATCTTTAAGGGACAAACGTTTTCTTTTTAGCGACATGATGATCGTTACAAAAGCACAATTACAAACAACTAAATACATACAATCGTACACATAATTCCCTCAAATCTTAGAAATTTTCAGGAATAACCACTCATAATAAAGTAAATCTGCTTACAATTAATTCTTGAGGCAGGTCTTTGATGTCTTTGAGGTGGGTAAGCCGAATACCGTTCTTCATAATTGAGAGGTAAAATTGTAGGTTTTTTCGCAAGAAAATTTTCATGGACGTGACCGTGGCCATTTTGTGGAGGTGCCTGCTATTAGGAGGGTCATTATTACCGGTATTCCATATAATTGGTTTTGTAAATTTGAAAAGTTGGCCGTTTTTAGAGGTGACCGCTTTTAAGCAGTAGCCGAAAATAGAGGTTTTACTGTACATTCCTTAAATAGCAGGTATATCAGAGAGTTTCGCATTTTTATTTTAATATTTATCTATACCTTCAAAGCCTGTTGAGGTATAATTGCCTGATTTTTTGCAACGAGTAAAGCAAGCCTTGGAAATCTGGTGTCAGAATTGAGATATGTCACAATGGAACGGTTTGAAGTCCAACGACGTACATTTTGTGTTCGCAGTTCGGCTTGTTATGCTCATCACTACGTAAATGAAGCATCTAGTACCAATCTAATCAAATCCCGGATACAGAAATTTAATGAAAGTGAAGCGTAAACATTCGCCCTCATGGACTCCCGCAAAGTGTGCGCATTAATGAAAACATAGACCGTCTTCGAGGTGCAGTGGCACAAGATCCACGACGATCAGTGCGAAAACAAGCTTCGCATCTTCAAAAATGACTTGAAGCTACATCCTTTTAAAACTCAGTTAGTGCTAGAATCAAAGGAAACTGATTACCCTATACAATTGACGTTTGCCAAGATTTGACGACTTTAACAAAATTTTCTTTCTGATGAGGCATCTGCATGGTTACGTCAACAAGGAAAATTGTCGTTATTGGTCGCAAGAAAATCCCCGAGAAACATCGAACTCCATTACGAAGCCCTAAAGTTACTATTCGGACAACAATATTCTCCAGAAGCATAATAGACCCATACTTTTTTGAAAATAACAACGGACAAACAGTTACTGTAAATTCTGACAGATACGCCGCAATGATCCAATGATTTTAATGACCAGTGGTGGTTCTAGCAAGGTGGGGTTGCAAGCCACACATCAAATACCGTGTCACAAGCTGTAAGAAAATGGCTTCCGAATAAATTGATATCAAAAAGAGACGACATCAACTAGCCACCAAAAAGTTAGGATTCGGATCCAAACCATTTTTTTGTGGGGCTATCTTAAGAGTCAAGTTTATAATAACGCCCAGCAAATTTGATTCAGCTCAAAAATCGTATCCAGGATGAGATTGAAGCCATTTACTCCTGACTTACGCACAGGCGTAATTGAAAATCTAAGGCATCGCTTGGAAGAGTGCCAGCGGCAAAATAGGCGACATCTAGATGATATAATTTTCATGAATTTCCAATAAATGTAGTTTTATGTTATAAATAAAGTTAGTTGGGAAAACTGATCATAGTTGAAGAAAATTCGAAAGGAAAGTGCAACTCTCTCTGCGACACCTTGTATTAAGATCGACGTGGCCAAAGGATGAGAACCATCTAATATACTCCATCATTTCACCTTCTGCAATATTACACAATCCACAGTTTAAATTAAAACCAAAAAGGTGTCATCAATTCATCGCTTATTGAAACGACTTTTGAACAAGACTACGTGCATTTGAAAGGTATTCCGTTTTTAACAATCCCAAACACCTGTGGCGTTACATAATTCATGAAAGTAGGTACCCGGATCGATGAAGCAATATTGCCGCGAAGATTTAATGCCGCGATTACAAATTCAATTTAGAGTCCAATCCCATTTGTTTAACGTTTGACTTGTAATATATCGGTTTGCGAAATTATTTCGAAATCCGAACGGATTTAAAGCAAAAGGTGATGAGGTAAAGTGAGACTAGGTGTTGAGATGATCGTTTCGTTTTAATTAGTGTATAGTGTTATGTTGCAAGGAATATGTTTAATTGGATTTTACATCTGTAATTATATCTAGTTTTATGCCAAAGTCTATAATTTTTGTATTTTCATCGTTTAGCAATATTATTAAGTCACCATTGTTAGTAGATAGATTTCAATCAATTAAAATTACACACAATGTAAAGTCGGGTGTGTGGCTCAATCCACAAGGTCTATTGTAGGCTGACAACGTTATTTTAGCTCGCCGAGTAGATCTATTCTTCTAGAGAATTCCAGCTCAGCGAAATTTTTCTTAGACTCTCAGGCGTCACAAAAGCCCCGCCAAACAGAGAAAATCTAATTCTGCAGACGGCAGGACAGTGGCAGAAAATGTGTACAATTATAACTGTTTCCTCCTCTTCCATACCCAGACGGTACTCCTCCTCTTCTGCTCCGTTCTGTGTAAATGTTTCCTTAATCGAACGTGGCTGGTGACGATTGCGGTTAGAGCCCGGACGGACTTCCTGTCAAGTTCTATAAGTTTCCTGGCTCTGTCCTTGCTGGGCAACATAAATGCCCTTGCAGGAGACAGACCTGTGGAGTTATCCCAGGTCCGAATTCATTCTTACTCGGCCCAGTGGGTAACATACGTTTTGGCAGTGTTAGAAGATATGCCAACTAGAGGTTCTAGACCCAGCGGAGTGTGCTCAGCTCCCTTCCTGGCAAGGGCGTCGGCTGTCTCATTGCCATCAATGGCAGTGTGTTCTGGTATCCCGATGAGAGTCACCTTTTTGTTCCTACCTAAAATATTAATGTTAATTCTGCAGTTAGCTGCAAGTCTGGAGGAAGTCTTTCTCCCCTTAAAAGCTCGCAGTGCAGTCTGGCCACCAGAGAAGATTTTTATCAACCTCTGTCTGTTATATAAAAACATTAAAAATAGATTTGATTCGTGTGTGATTCTTGAAGTCAAAACCATCAGAGTTATTATCACTAATTTTATTCTAATGATAAAATATATACATGTATTTATAGTGTACAGTACGTCTTATTTCTAGAAGAGTTAGGAGTAGAATCTTCGACAGTATAGCGAAAATGCAGCTTCGAAAATTAGTATATAGTTAGATATATAACAGTATATAGTTATACATACATAACACGAGATGTCTATATAGTTAGAATAGAGGAAGTACCAATAATAGGGATTATATATGATTTCTTAAGTCCTAAGAACAATGGTAAGAATAACTTTCTAAGGGTCGAAACTCGAACAATAACAAAAGATACAAATCTTATCGTTTAGACCAGAAAACAATGCAAAGGGTCGTAAACTATAATATGCACACATGTTAAAAAGAAAGTAGAATGTGCTGAACACTTGTACTTAAAATCTAAAAGAAGTAAAGTAAAATCTAAGCTAAAGAAAATGATTTGTATTTAACATGTCTGACACACCTACTCAAAAGTATTGTGACACCCATATCGATAGCAAAAATTTCTGCTTGAAAGACTGTCGCATGTGTGCCCGGACTACATTTCCGTTCAATTAGAGGTTTGCGACAGTAAATTCCTGCACTAACTTCTATGTGCAATCTGGAACCACCGGTGTAATGGCTGCCAGCTGAATCTATTTGGTACACAGACGGCTCAAAGACAGAAACTGAAGTCGTATTCCAAGCCAAAATAGCAGCCGTGCTGGGGTGTATTGAAGAATTAGACAAGCAAGAAGTTAATTATCGATCTATTGCTATCTATTCAGACAGTCAAGCAGTAATCAAAGCACTGGACTCCACGCAGCCGAAGTCAAAACTGGTGTGTAGGCTGGGTAGCCGAACTAAGGTAACCCTGGTCTAGGTACCAGGACGCGCAGGTCATCGAAGGAATGTCAAGGCAAACAAATTAGCTCGAGTAGGCTCATCAACTGCTGACAAAAATCCAAGTCACTCTATAGACATAACATATCCAGTAGTTAAAGCAACTACTAAACAATGGAAAGCTAAGAAATCTCAAAACTGGTGGAAGAGTATTCCAGGTCAGAGACAGGCCAAGCAGTTTCTGATCGAACACTGACCTAAATTTACAGCATACTTACTAGGCAGGAACAGAAAGTCCGTTAAAACAATTGTAGGCCTGCTAAGAGAGCACTGTATGCTCAAGAAACACATAAGCAACCTAGGCTTGACAGAGGAAACAGCATGTACGTAGATTCTGCCGTCCATGTGCCATGCGACTGTATAGCACTGGCAGGAGTACGGCTCTCGGAAAGGGCTCGAGATATCCAAAAGCCGAAACCTACGTAGAAGGATCACTCACACGGTTATTAGATGTAGTGAAAAAGGCAAAGCCAACGCAATTGAACTAATGATAGAAGAGGTCAAGAACCGCCTCGAGTACTATTCTAATCTAAATCTAGTCTAAAGGTCAATGTTAGCCTTAATCAAGGAGTCGCAGTTGTTACTTCAACAGTCCCTATCGGGGTAACACAGTACCGTTCATGGAAGTTCGGGCAAGCTGACAAATTATATTAACTGTTTAGGAAAAAAATTTAAAGTTATATAATATACATTTCTGTGAGGAATTATTAAAACTAACCTTTTCTGGAAGCCTTTTACCAATTTCCAGGTAGTATTTGTCTATTATAAGACCGTTATCATAAAATATATAATTATGTTGGAAATCCTCAATAATTACAGTGACAATAAAGCTTTATAATAATCCCTAGCAGGGTTAGCTGATTCACTCGTGTTACCTGGAAATATTCGTATACCCTTTATAAAGTATTATAACATTTGTAAACGCAGTAGTTCTGAAGAGATTGTTATTGTGAAAGTATCTGTGGTTGCGCAAGTGAAAAATAAAATAATTTCGGTTTGACTGCTTAAAATGCCTCGTGGAAAGCCTCTAGCTGTTTCAAAACGATCTGTTATTATTACCTTGCATCAGAAAGGGTACGCAGAAAGACGGATTGCGAATAAATTAAAAATAAAAAAATCTACAGTACATGATACTATAGTTCGATTTAAGACAATCGGTGGCGTGCAAGATCGTAATCGGCCAGGACCGTCAAGAAAAACGACTCCTGCGGAAGATTTACGAATAAAAATAATTAGTAAGCGCAATAGAAGACTAACAGCATCAGAAATTGCTGCAGAATTCAATAAGGAGCGAGATTCCAAAGTTTCTGTGAGTACTGTGAAACGACGGCTGAAAGAGGCTGCGTTGCATGGGCGAGTGGCTTGTCGAAAACCGTTACTCCGAAGGGGAAATAGGCTGAAACGACTGAAATGGGCACAAGCTCATGGAGATTGGACAGTGGACGATTTTAAAAACGTTTTGTGGACTGACGAATCCAAGTTTGAGGTTTTTGAAAATAGACGGAGGGTTTTCGTACGCAGATCAAGAGCGGAAAGAATGTTACGGGAGTGTATAGTTCCAACGGTGAAGCATGGAGGCGGATCTGTAATGGTTTGGGGTTGTTTTTCCTCAATCGGAACAGGGGACTTGCTCAAAATTGAGGGCATAATGAAAAATGAAGAATATCGGAAGAATAGAGGAAAAAGCCATACCGTGAGGAGTCCGATTAATTGGTCGTGGATCTGGACCCGATAGAGTTGTTATGGGAAGAATTAGACCGATGTGTTAGGAAAAAGTGTCCAAAATCGAAGGAACATTTGTGGACCATTCTTCAGGAGGTATGGACAAGCTTGCCCAATGAAACATTAGCAAAATTAGTGAATCGGATGCCGAGAATAGTGGTAGCAGTCCTAAAGGCAAAAGGTGGATTTTTCGATGAAAATCGGATTTAAATTATTTGTATTACATTAACTTTTTCTTTTTAATAAATTTGTGTTTGAAAATATGTAAAATCATGTAAGTTAGTATTAAATACATTATATGCACATCCGTACATTTTTTTGCTTGCCCGAACTTCCACAAACGGTAGTGTACATGGAAGTAGTTCTCCAACGATCTTGTAAGCATCCAGCATGTTCGAAGACCTACATAGACAGATTTCGATCAAAACTAAACGTTAAATAGCCGTATTTTAGAAACTCTATCCTGTTCGGAATACCGTACAAAACCATCAAAAATATTACAAAAAACATATAGTAACGTTAAACGAATCTAAGAAAAAATATTTTCAACTTTTATTACGCAAATTTTTAGATCTATTCCCATTTCATTACCTAGCCTTATTAGCGGATCAAAGACCGTTAACCATAAGTTCAAAAGTGATATATACTTTGTTAGTGTACTACATCTGTACTGCTATTATTAGCGTAAATCTGGTCATTCTACATTTACTTCACTAACGAGGGATATGTATTGTACATACATTTAAATTTAGTCCAACGAGTAACGTAAAACAACTAATCTAGTAAATTAAACGGTTTAAACATGTTGTGCGGGTCACTCAAAGAGGCTTTCGACATCTGCGCATTGTGTATTACCGTTTATTGTAATTTACGTATAGTTTGAGTTATAAATTACTTTATTTTTTGAAGATTAGCAAACAAACAGTTAGAAGCAAAGTAAATTTATCTATTTTAAAAAAGGGATTTTGTAGTAACACTAACACGAGTAGTGTACCGTAGAAAATAAGGTTTATAGTTCAATGTCTACTACTATTCTTTCCAAGAATTTGCAAACTTAACTACTAAACATTTCTTCGACGTGTGGTTTTTAACCTGGGGGCAATTATAAAAATAACACTGGTTAACAAGCTTTTTGTCCCAAGTATAAAAATGCCTGTTTCCTATGTATTTTTGCACGCTGAATTCAAATTCACTTTCAAAATTACTGCATCACCCACAGTTTTTGAGTTCCAGTATATCCACGTAGCATAATACTGTGTGGTTTACAATAAAATGCCGATAAATATGCCGGTGATATTTAGGCATTTGAAATAAAACGTTTGTGTAATTCTAAGTAATTTTGCGTCATTCGGAACAGGTAGAACAGGTTTCGACAAGCTGGCCGGGAGCAATATAAGATCTTTGGCCGGGAGCGCAGTTGCAGTAAATTGACCGGCTAGAGAACATTGCAGCTCCACACTTACCTTGTTCTAACCCTTGAGAAAATGTGCTGTTGTGTTTAAAGTGTTGTGTTGATACCCCAAGTGCCACTGAAATTCCGAGAAATTGTAAAAATAATCCAAATTCGTTCTGCTACGTCTGCGGCGAGTTGACCTTTAAAACCCAGAAACGTCCGTTTACACCGTTATTTAGAAAATGTTATGAACTTTATTTTGGTTGTAAAGTAGGCGACCAGGACAAAAGTTGGGCCCCCCATATTTGCTCTGTCACATTTGTTCGGCTTCTGACAGCATGGGCAAAAGGTTCACGTCATATGCCTTTTGTAGTTCCTATGGTATGGAGAGAACCTAAAGACCACGTTTCGAACTGCTACTTCTGCCAAGAGAAATATAACTGGTATTACATCAAAATCTAAATACACTGTTGTATATCCTAATCTACCATCTGCACTGAGACCAGTATTTCATAACGAGGAGTTACCTGTGCCAGCACCTGCAGAAAACATGACTTTGAGTGATGATTAGTCTAGTGATGAGAACGCACATCAAGTAGCAGAAGAAAATTTGAATTTGGATCCCACATTTGAATCAGGATGTTCTTCAAATGAACCACATTTGCTGACTCTAGGAGACCTTAGTGACCTCGTTCGCGATTTAAACCTGTCTAAGAAGCAAGCCGAACTTTTGGGATCCAGATTGAAGGGCTGGAATCTACTTCAGAGTGACACAAAAACTTCGTTTTATCGTAGTCGTCATGCCAAATTCAATGATTACTTCTCCCTTGAAGATGACCTGGTGTTCTGCAATGATATTGTCTCGGTTATGAGTGCACTTGGCCATGAATATCACACTGACGAATGGCCTTTGTTCATTGATTCATCCAAAGCTAGCTTAAAAGCCGTTTTACTTCACAATGGAAATAAATTGCCCTCAATTCCTCTCGCTCACTCAGGCAACATGAAGGAAACATACGACAACATGAAGATTCTTTTAGAAAAAATCAAATATGATGAATTTAAGTGGAATATCTGCGGCGATCTAAAGGCTGTGACGCTATTACTCGGATTGCAACTCGGCTACACGAAGTACTGTTGTTTCCTCTGTGAGTGGGACCCAAGTCGAGACAAGAAAAACCATTATGTAAAGAAAGTGTGGCCGACACGAACATCATTGACTCCAGGAGTTAAGAATGTCATCAACGTCGATCCTCAGAAAATTGATCTGCCCTCTTTACTATTGCTGGACACGGATGAGAGACGTTCCTGACGCTAAATATTGCAGAAAATCAGACATTTGTACATTTAAGAAACATTTTCAGTTGTTTTATAAATAAACACATTATACACGTTTTCTACTATTTATTGCGCTCTCACTTAGAAACCCTGCCTGATAGAATATTTCTGAAAAAAGATTTGAATTCTGCATAAAAAATGTTGCAAGGTTCACATATACTAATTTGCGGGACAAGAAAAAGTTTAAATTTTGTTAACCATTGTAATGATCTATCTGCTCCCGGGTAGGCAAAAGAGGTAACACTACTTAAAAGGTTAAGAAGCACTAAACTACAAGGGCTTAGATATTCAGAAACAAAACTGTGATGTGCCCAAAGAACTTAAGATTTAAAGGCAGTCCCGCTACGGTTCGAAAAAATATACATCAATGATGAATATCAATCAAGTATTGCGATACTTATTCACTGATAAATATCACGGATATTCCTAAATGCTGAGACGTTGGATACAATCACTTTTACTCTCATAATACGCGTTCAAGCGCTGCTAGTAAGGAATAATAATCAAAATTTGGAATTCCCAACACGCAGAGAAACGATTTCTTGCATCAAGAAAATAGATTTTGTTCCAAATATCAGTCTCTCTCCAAGAAAATATTATTTCAATGTTATAAAAATGTATAATATAAGAAAATAATTTTGTTGAAATTTATTTTAAAACTACAGTTAAATTAGTACACGTGGCAAATAGTAATAACAAGATTTACAGTAAGCGGTATGGGTAAGTATGGCATCTGTATTCCGATTTCTGTTGCTGCTATCTAGGACGACATGACTATATCTCTTGGCAGTAGGTGGCATCAGGAAATATTTTAGTTGGTGTTTTTGGAGATTAATGGCATAAACTGATTGATGAACAACAATGTGGGCGGGAGCAAAAAGCGTTAGTGTTTTTCTCTTCTCACATTGTTTTTGAGCTATTTTATTAGCACTATCTTGGTTATTGTTTCTAGGCACTTTTTTCATGTGTATTTCTACGTTAAGTTCACCTTTGTTTGAACATTATTCTGTAGATAACCTCTACCTTAGCCTTTCTAAATCACAAGCAATGAGAATAATTTACTGCGTTATGTACGGCTATGTCGTACTGTTTTAAACAAAGTAAGTGCAATTAATAATGTGGATATAAATGATATGCATTTCAAGAATTCTAAATAAATAACTGCTTTCTTTTAAGAAAATGGAACTATTGATTTATGAACAATACCTAAACGCCTTCTGGAATTAAGAAAACTATTTACTATCCTTAAGAAAATATTGTTTTGTGTTATAATGGCCTTTTACTTATACTAAGAATCGCTTTCTTTAAATTTTTTGCAAGATTTTCTTAAATCAAGTTAACAAATGTCTTAAACAAAGAAATACAATTATTTCATTACAAGTATTTCTCTTAAGCGGAGAAAAAAAGGATAAGAAAATATTTCTTTCGATTTAAAGTAGTTACTGTATTGTGGATAATTGAAACAGTAATTGACTTGAATTGAGGCGGACAGTCTTGATACAAGTAAACTTTTTTCTGTGTGCACATCCAATTCAGAATAAAAAATTCTTAAGTGTTTGAGTTACGTCAATTTTTTTTCAACCCCGATGAAGAAATCTAACTCTATATAATAATAACCATCATACTTGTAACCAAAAATTAATGCTAATATAGCTCATGGTATTGGTAGAATCATTCCCGGCAAAAACAACATAGCAGAGGAAACAGCATTAACACACGGACATGTTTCTGCCTACCCGGCGTTATCAGCGTGGTTAATATTTGGTTAAGCAGAACTGTATATCATTAAAAGCTCACTTCCTTAACTCTTTTCATCTTAAACAAACACCGACGGACAGCCGACCTTCGCATTGACATCGTTGGAATGTTCGGCATAGCTCATGGAAGCGTGAAAAATCAACGCGGCTTTGAAATTTCTGGAGCAAAAAAGAGAAGTGAGCCTATAGAAGCCTCTCCTAGTAACATCGAATTAATTACTTTTCCTAGTAGAGAATATATGTTAGTCTCCCTTCTCACTGTAATTAACGTTACATCTTTTACGCTGTTCCGATTTTGGTTTCACATAAATTTGAATCGGTGTTCTTTTGCTTTCTCTTCCTCTCTTTCTTCAACATCAAGACGATGTCTAATAGTCAAGATATTTACGGCGCTCGACTACAACGTAACGAGTATTGTGTGCAGGTTCACATAAACAGTCGAATGTTCTAGTGACCCACAATCACGGAACCCACACACATACAACAACTCCGTGTCTAAGGTTGGTGTTCTCTCATCGAATGGGATATGATTTATAGCATTTCAGTTATCTTGCGACAAAATCCCTACGAATAGTATGCATTTATTTAAAAATTTACATAAAAATGGAAACGAAATTCTATCTGTACGTTTTTATTTATGACAAACGGCAGCTGTTCTCTTTCCACTGAGAGTATCTAACAGATTGTGATATTTTGAAACAAACTTTGCTGGACTTTGGTATTGAATAAAGAGTATTATCAAAATCAATCGAATATTTGACGGCAAGTCGTGTTTCTTAACTACCGTAAAGCGCTGATACAATGAATTTCAACGTGGTCGACTTTCCTTAAATGACAATTTTCGAGCTCCTAAGCCAAAAGCGACAGTTACCGAAAAGAATATTGGTCTTGTACGAAACATGATTGAAAAGGACCGGCGTGTTGCTGCCAAAAGTATTCAAGCAACATTAAAGATTGATGTGAAAGCAATTGATACCATTTTACACAAACATATGAACGTAAGCTTTGAGTCCGTTAGATTCCCCATGCTTTTACTCAAGTTCAAAAAGAAAACCGTGTGGGATGATGCAGATCTACACTGGATCGCTTTGACAACTGATCGTGTACAGCATCATTATACTGCTGTGATCCAGAAAGAAAGCAACAGTCAACAATTTCGTGAAAAAAGCCTAAACAAAAAGATGGTCGCCGCAGTTTTTGAAACGCTCGGGCGCACATTGCTGCTTCAACGACTGAGTATTTGAATTCCCGGAACATTGAAATAACTAGCACCTAGTGATCAAAATATGCGGGGTTTTATCTTTGTTGATCTGGGGCTACAAGTAGATAGAGTATTCATAAATACAAACTGGTTTATTTAAAATAAACTAACATTAATGAACATATAATCTAAATTGGAAAAGTAGTAGTCTCGTTTTAGATCTGTTAAAAATTGACATTTTACTGTGTTACTGTCGTTTACGTAATACTCGGCTCTACATGTCGACCTTCCTGTACTTCATTCGTCTCGAATGGGTCTTCGTCTTCTGGGTCGTTCTGCGATCAGGGTTTCATAAGATCAGCGGTCGACTTCATTTTCTTCGGATCAAAATGATGTCTTAAATTCTCCATGTCGCATCTGTCGGGACTAATTTCCTTCACCGCACGATACGGACCAAGGAACATAGGCACCAGCTTTGATGCGTTCTGGATCTGCGTTCCCTTTATGGTTACCGTATCCCCAATGCGATACAACTTCCTTTCCTTTTTCTTCTTGTTAAAATTTCTTCTGTTCTCCTCTTGTACCATATTGATTTGCGCCTTTGCCCTTTTCCAGAGTTCCTCTCTTCCTTTCGTAAATATTTTCGCATATTCTTCTTCGATAGTTTCTTTCTGCTTCACATCCTTAGATCTTAACATCTTTACACAGAAAAGTAGCTCAAAGGGTGTAGAGGCGATGGTGTGCTGGTTTGTACTATACAGGGTACTAAAAAAAAACGTTTAAATATTTAAAGGGCATATATTACGATCAAAAACAAGTAAAAAAGCCCTAATGAACATGGGTCCTCAAATCAACCGTTTTCGTGATAAATGCATTTGTCTCTTTTGAAAATCAACAAAAGCCACAATTCTCATTATCAGTTCAGTGTTTTTTTTTTTGGTTGGTTTAGTCATAGAAACCACGACTTTTTTTAAAGTAAAACAATTGTTTTCATAAATTTTATTATCAGTTCGTAGTGCTGTGCATATACTGTTTTCCAAATAAATGCGATTTAATAAAAAAAAACAACAACTTTAAGTAAAACATTTTGTTTTCGTATGACATTTGCGTTATTAATCAGTTCGCTGTCAATTCATAAGCTGTTTTCTGGTAGTGAATTCATTTTCGACGCAAGGGAAATTAGTTTCCGATTTGCAATGCCTTATTCAAATGCTGAAATGGCCGACATAGTTTTCATGTATGGTCGTGCCGATGGGAATGCTTTGGAAGCACGTCGCCTTTATTGCGAGACTTTTCCCAATCGTCAATGGCCTTCGCATGTGATGTTTGGAAACGTTTACCAGCGGTTGAGGGATAGTGGTTCCTTCAAAAAACGCGCTTACGAAAGCGGACGTCCAAGGTCAGTGTGTATGCCTGAGGTTGAAGAACAAATCTTGGCAATAGTAGATGAAAACCCCGAAGCTAGTGTGAGATAAATTTCGGCTGAAGTAGGCGTAAGTAGTCTCTTGTTTGAAGAACTCTCCACCAACAACTTTTATATCCGTACCATATCCAACGGGTACAAGCTCTTACTCGTTCTGACTACCGAGGAAGAAAGATATTCTGTCAGTGGTTTTTAAGGAAATCTGCTGAATACCAGAATTTTCATCCTTTTACATCCTTTTCACTGATGAAGCCGGTTTCACTAAAGATGGTATTTTCAACTGCCACAATAATCAGGTTTGGTCGTACGAAAATCCGCATGCTGTTCTTGAATCCAGACATCAACAGCGTTTCAGCCCGAATATCTGGCTAGGCATTTTAGGAGATCAGTTATTAGGACCGGTTGTTTTGCCACAACGTTTAACAGATCCTGCATACCTTACTTTCTGGTAAACACCTTGCCCGAATTTTTGGAAGATGTCCCTCTAAATCGGAGATTGAATGTTTGGTTTATGCAAGATGGGGTACCGCCGCATTTTACGCTTGTTGTTAGGGATCACCTGAATAAAACATTTCATAGGAGATGGATAGGTCGAGGGGGTCCCATTCCATGGCCTGCTAGGTCTCCTAACCTAAATCCTTTTGATTTTTGTATTTGGGGTTACTTGAAAGGTTTAGTGTACGAAACACCAGTAAATAATCTTGTCGCCGAGTTGCAACAGCGAATTGAACAATTTTGTCAAACAATTCAAGCAAAACCGGGCTTTTTGGGAAGGGTGTGGAGTTCCTTCTTAAGAAAATGTACATCCTGTGTTGAAATGAAAGGAGGACATCTCGAACATCTGTGATTATCGTGTTCTGTAGCGCTAAACGCTAAAAAATGCAAAATAAAAACAATTGCACTTATCTCGAAAACGGTTGTTTTGCGGACCCTTTTCGTTAGGGCTTTTTTACTTGTTTTTGATCGTAATATATACCCCTTAAATATTTAAACGTTTTTTTAACACATAGTTTTCCGACGCGATTAAGCGCATCACAGTGTTTCATGTCAGTATCTGAGCAATGGATTATGTCATAATCGAACTCATCAAGGAGCAAAGCCCACCTAACAACTCGTGTACATAAATCCTTTTTATTCATAGTCGCAATAAAGGCGTGGCAGCCAGTGATTATTCTAAATTTTATCCGTAACAGATAGGTACTCTAAACTTCTTCAAAGCCTCAATTATGGCTAATATTTCGAGTTCAGTTTCTTGGATCTCACCGGCTATTTCAGGAAATACATTAAAAACTACTCACTCATTACGTGTACAGAATAAGTTACGGAGTTTACTGAAACAGTTCACTAAAACCCTTACCACAACACTTAATTCGTACTGGACGCACGTTTCGATAGCCAAGCTATCATCATCAGCAGCAAAACTGAACTGGTTCAGTCTTGCTGCTGATGATGATAGCTTGGCTATCGAAACGTGCGTCCAGTACGAATTAAGTGTTGTGGTAAGGGTTTTAGTGAACTGTTTCAGTGTTCCAGTACCACAGTTTTAGAGTATCCGTTTACGGAGTTTACGTTTTGCATCAGCTGAAGAAGCGGTTGACGTATTTAGAAATTAGATAAAGAACCTAACGCGGGAAGGTTGGAGAAGATGTTTTGAAAATTGGTTTTCACGGATGTTAAAATGCATCCATTAACTGTGGAGGGAAAAATTATAAATAAAAATTATAAATAAATGTGCTTTGTCAATAAATTGTGTATTACCTTAGTTAGGCTCAGCAGAAAGAGAGCAGCGCTCGTCGTATGAAACTGCTAAATTTATATAAAAATTGAAACAAAATTCCATTCTTGCATTTTTATTTACAACATATTAATTGTTCCAAATATAAGGCTCAGTATTCAAGAAATAAGAAACTAACAAAAGTAAATTTATAAATAAAATGTGGTATAATCAGTTTATTGAAATATAAATAATTAATTACAGGTGAAAGCGTAAGCTGCAGATTTCCAGGCGCACCAGCACACTCGAACGTTATATTTTCCGACGAAAACCTCGGACCAGGAACCATAGCAACTTACGCTTGCGAAAGAGGGTTCGAACTTTTAGGCCCATCGAGAAGGGTATGCGAACAAAACCAGTGGGTACCAGAAGGAATACCGTTCTGTGGTAAGTAGTAACTTTGCAAATACTCGAAAATATTCAGTTATTGCTTTGGTTGCTTTATATTTTATTTCAAAAATTCTTCTTATTTTATTCTCACAAATGTATAAATATGAGAAGATAAAATCATGATATCGTAAATCAACAAGATCATGATAACGAACAATTTATTTAAAATAAAAATAACAACGTGGTATTAAAAAAGTGAACGTTCTTGACATCCAGGTCTCCGTGGTGTAGTGGTTAGCACACCCGTCAGGCAAGCGGGAGGCGTCAGACTCAATTCCTTACCCGGACAAGATTTTTTCAAGTATTTAATTGCGTCGGAAATTCCAAGGAAATTACAGATTTTCATAATTCACCGACGGAAGCCAAAATACGAGGGTAAGTCAAATATTATCTACACTTTCGCCATAACAAACTTTGAAGGCTGTCGTAGCGGCGGCCGCTTGCGCATGCGTTGAGTTGGCGCCTCTATGGTCATGTGTGCGGAATTTAATCACGATCGCGTCATTTGGTGGTAACTCGCCTATTTGCTGTAACCATCTCTCGAGCTTGCTGAATGTTGTCGTCGGTGATCGAGGTTGACAGCCGTCCAGCTCCCTCCTTTTGTGTTACGCTCTCGCGGCGATTTTGAAACATTTCGATCCACAAAAAAACGCTTTTACGAGATAAAGCACTGTCCCCGTATTGTAATAAAAGTCTCCGGTGAATTTCAGCACCTTTCACACCCTTCGACCACAAAAATGGGATCATTTCTCGTTATTCCGTTTTAGTGCAAACTAATAGCGGAGCTGACATGCTTATGCTGTTGTAGCTAGGAGACAAATGACGCGATCGTGTTTAAATTCCGCACACATGACCACAGAGGCGCCAACTCAACGCATGCGCAAGCGGCCGCCACTACGATAACCTTCAAAGCTTGTTATGCCGAAGGTGTAGATAATATTTGACTTACCCTCGTAATAACGCCCGGCAGCTGAAGATGCGTGTTACTCATCTTACTTCTTTTAACCGTGAATAATCCTTTCAAATGCTAGTAGTAAAAGTAGTATATCAACGCTAATTAAGTAAGAGCTTTTGCAAACTTTCTATGAAATCTAATCGTAGCGTTAATGAACGCAATTTCAACTGCGATATGGTTTGAAAAACGGCAAATTATAAAGTAGAGATCTGAAATTACACGTCCAAATGGTATTAGCTCGGGAATTCAATCGCAATAAAGCAATTAAATAATCTTTAACTGTGGAAAATCGGCACGCACATCTACTACAATAACTGCCAACGTATATCGTTGCTTCTTCCTGTTTCGATTTCTTCTTCAGTTCTTACCTTGGTTTTGCTCCTTTTTATACCACACGTAAAGTAACTTAACGAATTCTTCGCTAACGGATCGTACGCTTAACAAAGTAGGTCATCCGAGAATTTACGACGTGTTTAAAGAAGTACTGCTCCTGAGTTAGTTGCGTGAGGTAGTCGGCGAAATGTTAATATTTACGCGCTTTTAGTGTTACATAATGTCGGGATTGACGATTATTGATATTAGGGATATTCTCTATGGTATTAATAATAATACAGAAACATTCCAATAACATGGTAAATATACAATGCGATCCTAAAGTGCCCCTCCCCCCATGCTAACTTTTGAACGACAGAAGCTAGCGTTTCTAGAAAAAAATGGGTGGATTTATAGTTTTTGTGAACTAATTTTTGCCGTTATAGGTATTTCAATTATATTTCCGGTTTCATCGGAAGTGACGTCAACTTTCTTATTTTAAACAGAACAACCTGTATAATTTTACGTTTTTGAAAAGGTGATCGAAAGACGAATCCAACGATACCTTGCTACGATATGTTATACTTTAACTTAAGAAATATTTTGGTATTTTGTTAACCTTTTTTTGTTGTTGCACAAAGTTGGCTAGAAAAGAGCGCCAAATTGCTTCTTGTGACGCCAGACTGATCTAAAGAGCTCGTTGCTAAGCAAAGTAATCATAACAATTGCCAAACTGTCAAATCTCAATTCCAAAAGCGTAAATTATTCTTGTTGTTTATTATTATTATTATATCCTGGTTTTTTGTCTTGTTACTTTTATTATGACTTCGGTACGAAGGTGTGTCAATTTTAATATTATGTAAATTTGACAACAATTATTACCTTATTTGACATGGTTGCGCAACAAATTGTACAATAATTGAAATCATATTATCTTCCGTCAAAGCAGTTCGCCTTGTAAATTTGATACTATCTATCCTTACTTAGCGCAAAGTTCAAATATTTCCAGCTCTACAAGGGCACTGTTCATTATGTTCCACTTTGTGGTAATTGTAGCCAAATTTACCGAATATTAAAATTAGGTATTTTATGTGTATCTTACGTGGCCCAAGCGGAGACCATTGTAAAATCAACAACATAAAAAAACCTACCACAATTAATTAATTACAAGAAAGTAGGAAAGGACACGAGCAAAAAGAACGAAAGTATGACAAATGCAGGTTACAATAAAAATAAATAACAAAATGAATAACAAGAATTCACGCTTTTGGAATTGAGATTTGACAGTTTGGCAATTGTTATGATTACTTTGCTTAGCAACGAGCTCTTTAGATCAGTCCGGCGTCACAAGAAACAATTTGGCGCTCTTTCCTAGCTAACTTTGCGTAACAACAAACAGTTTACCAAAACGTTTATTGCTGCATATCGTCGTATAAAGTATAACATATGTGGTATCGTTGGATTTGTTTTTCGATCACCTTTCTAAAAAAGTAAAAATATATAGGATATTCTATTTAAAAAAAGAAAGTTGACGTCACTTCCGGTGAAACCGGAAATGCAATTGAAATGTTGATAACGGCAAAAGTTAGTTCACAAAAAAATATAAATGACTTATTTTTTTCTAAAAACGCTAGCTTTTGTCGTTCAAAAGATAGCACTGTAGGACCTCATTGTATAGACATCACTTTGTTTCCAATGAATCAGCGTTTCTCATCATGTGGCTTAACAGTGCATTTGGTAAAAGATTCGTACACTACGCAACTCCAGCGTAATGAAACGTTGGTGAAATTTTTAACATGAAGCGAATCAATAGAAACTGGATTTCTTGGATATAGAATTTCTTATTTCCAACACTTCCATTTTGGTGGTGTAAAATTATCAACATTTTAACGATAAGCAGGAAGCATTTCAATAACAAATAAAACAAAATAACTTACTCTCTTATACATTTTATTCCGAAATTACCAGAATAAGTTTATATCAAAGGATCTGGGTTCCGATTTCCTAAATTATAGTCTTAAACGGATAAAAACCAAGAAGAATTTAAAAAGAAATACCTTAGATCTTCTATAATTTATAGCTATCCTACGAGAATTCATAGCAATCATGTTATTAACCTTGCCCCCATCACATATATTACTTCTTTTCACAGTCAAAGTCAAAATCTGACCGAGAAATCGGAGAGAACTAGTTTAACTGACAAGGTCGGTGCTGCAGCCACATACCTTCTAAATTATACGGTTTACCAAGAATACCTCAACGCTCACATAAATACAAGACGTTGCCCATTAGGACGGAGAGATGAGATGACCGTAGTTGCTTGCCAGCGAGGCTTTTCACCTTCGGACATGTACTCATCATGGTATATAATCTTCTTATCTATTTCGTTGCATTTAGAGGACGCTTTAGTGTTTCTTGTGAAGGTTATATTGTGGACAAGCACTTTCTACACAGATGTATACGCTGCTTAGGGGCTTGAGGTTTAAAACTAAGAGAAGTACGTCACGATTCAACACGACTAGAGTACTGTACAAGAATGTTTTGTTTGGAAATTCAGGAAAATAGATTGAAATCTGTTAAGTCGTCTTATATAAAGAACAAAAGAAAAAGCTGTAGGGAATTGAATTAGGAAAGAACCAAAGATAATGTTCTGGCCATGCAGATGCCATGTTCACGCAGAGAAACGTTTACTTGTATCAAGACTGTCCGCCTCAATTCAAGGCAATTACTGTTTCAATTATCTACAATACAATAACTGTTTTAAAGAAAAAAATATTGTTAGGTTTTTTCTCCCTTAGAGAGTATATACTGTATGAAATATTGTATTTCTTTGTTTAAGACATTTGTTAACTTGATTCAAGAAAATCTTGCAGAATGTTCGAAGAAAGCGATTCTTAATATGAGTAAATAGCCAAAACAATATTTTTTAAAGGATAGTAAATAATTTTCTTAATTCAAGAAAGCGGTTAGGTATTGTTCAAAAAGCAATAGTTTAATTTTCTTAAAATAAAGCATTTATTTGAAATGCATATTATTTATATCCACATTATTAATTACATTTACCTTATTTAAAACAGTACGACACAGTACATAAAACAGCAAATTATTCTCATTGCTTGTGATTTTAAAAAGGCTAAAGTAGAGGTTATCTACAGAATAATGTTCAAACAAAAGTGAGCTTAATGTAGAAGTGCACATGAATGAAGTGCCTAGAAACAAAAACCAAGATAATGCTAATAAATAGCTCATGGTATTGATGGAAGCACACCCTGCAAAAACAATGTGAGAAGAAAAAAGCACTAACGCTTTTTGCTCCTACCCACATTGTTGTTCGTATCTTAGTTTATGCCACTAATCCTCAAAAACAGCACTGAGTTATTTTCTGGCGTCACCTCCTACCAAGAGATGCCGTCATGCCGTCCTAGATAGTAACGATAGAAGCAATACAGATGCCCAAACAATGATATAACCTTTAACGTACAACGTTTCATAAACATTTTCAAAAGATATCGGTTAATGTAATATTGTTTCCTTTTATTGCTATTTACCACGTGTACTAATTTAACTATAGTTTTTTAAATATATAATAGATAATAATAAAAAAGCGGTTTTGGGGTATATAGGCGGTAAAAATATGTACTTGTGAATATCTTTTAGAGAAGGACAGAACAAGGCATGTTAGGGTTAAGTCTTTCTCTCACATCATTCTGTCATAGGGTTGACAATGGGAATCAATGAATTCTTGAAGCGATCATTCCCATTTAATCAAATAACTTTTATGGTGAAGAGTGTGCTGATATTTCAGTATTTACCATACCTACTACCCCACAGTCCTTGCTATTACTAATTTGTCAAAGGAAGTTTGTCCGCATTCCATGCTTTTTCTTCAAGATAGCTCAGTGTATCGATAAATTCTCTATCGTTCATAATTTCTCTGTATTATGTTTTATTTTTCTGTATTATGTACGGATATGTCGCACTGTTTTAAACAAGGCAAGCGCAATTATTGATGTGCATATAAGTAATATGCAATTCAAGATTTCTAAGTAAATAAATGCTTTATTTTAAGAAAATGAAACTATTGATTTATGAACAATACTTAAACGCTTTCTTGAATTAAGAAAACTATTTACTATCATCAAGAAAATATTGTTTTGTGTTATGACAGCCATTTATTTATACTAAGAATCGCTTTCTTCAAAATTTCTGCAAAATTTTCTTGAATATATACTTATCTTAAGCAGAGAAAAAAACGCCAAGAAAATATTTCTTTGGGTTTAAAACAATTATTGTATTGTGGATAATTGAAACAGTAATTGTCTTGAATTGAGGTGGGCAGCATTGATACAAGTAAACGTTTCTCTGCGAGTACAAACATTTTCATCAAGCTGAGTTTAATGGGCAGGGATAAGATGCACATCTTAAGGATTAGTTATGGGCTCACAGGAGACATTAATATATCCTGGAGTATAAGCAATGTGTGATAGATTAAATATACTGGCCGCCATAAATTAATGAATACCCAGTATACTTTGATAAATGTTGATGAAACTTTCAGGAAAGTTGTGTTTATTTAGTACTGAGAAACAATGAAAATTTCAACATCATTCAATTACAATAATTTGTATTAACATTAATAATGTGTAGATCCTCCTATAGCCTGCGGTATACTCTACCAATATTCTAAAATCCGCCTTTGGAGAATATCTACACTGTTTGCAGGTGGTCGTAAAGTACCTAACCTCCGTCCTATCATGTCTCACACGTGTTTAATTGGTCATAAATCCGGCAAACGAGAAGGTCATGGAAGCGTATCAACATTAGCATTATTCAAAAACTCCACAGTAACCCTAGCAGTATGTGGGCGCGCATTATCGTGCTGAAAGTTGGGAATTTGCAGTTCTTGAAGAAACGGCAGTACCCCAGTTACTTACAGCTAGTGAAAAACTCGATTAAAGCTAATCCTAAACCAGGTTTTCAGTTTATTCATACAAAAAAAGGAACTACACGTATACCGAACGTCCTATTTCGTGATGATACATGTATTGACTCTCCTGAAGAAATAGTTGATGCTTTTGCCGAGAGGTTTCTTTATACATATGACACACTGATTTTCCCTTGAAACGTTTGACCATTCTAATTCTATTCCCTTCACATTACAACATGTTTCTGAAGAAGAAATAATCAGTATTATGTCGAAATTTCAAAAGCGCGATATTGCCGGTGACGATTTAATACGAAGTTTTCTTATACACGATGCTAGATTTGTACTCGCAAAACCTTTGACTGTCATTATTAATTTAGCGATCACTACTTCTTCCTTTCCTATACAATGGAAACGTGCCAGAATAAGTCCAGTCTTTAAAAAGGATGATAAAACCCGTATTGACAATTACAGACCGATATCAATTATATAAAATTTTGCTAAAATCTTTGAAAGCGTTATTATTGTTGCTTTATAACACTATGCCTTACGTATATCTACTCAGATGAGTTGTTCGAGAAGGTCTACTGTACAATCCGTTTCATGTGTCAGTTATTAGTGAACAACTCGATACTCAAAGTCAAGTTGACGTAATATACACTGATTTCAGCAGTGCTTTTGACATCATTGACCATGGGATTCTATTAAAAAAGTTATCAGCATTTGGATTAAGCTCTTCGCTGATAAAACTTTTGCAGTCCTACTTAACGAACAGATCGCATTATGTCTTTTATAATGGATATAAATCTTTTGAGTTTCGTCCGTCATCTGGTGTACCTCAAGGGTCGCATCTGGGACCACTTCTGTTTGTCCTTTTTATTAACGACCTATTAATATCTCTATCCTGTCCTGTATTGGCTTATGCCGATGACATGAACATTTATCTACCAATTAGATCTTGGAACGATGTCCTACATCTACAATATAATCTGGACGTAATTACCAAGTGGTGTTCAACCTTTAAACTAAAGTTAAATGTTAATAAGTGTTTGTTCCTCTCTTACACCAGAAAAGTTAACTACATTGATTCGACATACTCGATACATAATTCCGCTCTTAAAAGGGCTAATACTGCGAGAGACTTGGGTGTCACCGCCGTGATGTTGCAGGAGCTAAGTTTATCTGGGAGATCGAGCATGGCTATGTTGATTCTCCTAATTTACTTTCCTCTATTAATTTCCTATTATGCCTCGTATTTCCTCCCGTTCTCCTTCTACCTTTGCCTCTTCCTCGTACCAACCTACTCCAGAGTTCCCTAATAGTAGCCATGTGCCGTAATGCGGAAATATTTTACAATGACATTTTTTTGATTCAATTCATAATTTATTTAGTTTTTTTTTCTTCTCTTGTTTTCTTTCATTTAATTTATAGTGTATGTATTTAAATTTAAATTTAGTTGTCCTGTAATTGGGTATACCGTTGGACAAATAAATGGTATTATTATTATTATTAACACTGGTTATAACATGTTATTGATGTAACGAATTGCACTTAATGTTTCCGGGATAACTACTAGAGGACTTTTACTTCCATGGCAGATAGCACCCCATACCATCACACCTTGAATAAGAGCCGTATGTCGTTGTATAGAAAACTGTAGAGGTCGTCTTTCTCCACGAAGTCTTCTGACTATTCTGCGACCATCATGAGCCCATAAACAAAATCGGGATTCATCAGAAAACACGACGCGGTTCCATTCGTCATTCCAATGTAACCTTTCGTTACACCACTCAAATCGCGAACCCCTATGGATAGGAGTTAGAGGTAAACAAAGCAATGGTCTATACGATTTAAGTCCAAACGATCGAATTCGTCAGTATGTAGATCGTATAGAGATTTGTTGGTTAATTAAACCTCTCTATCTATCACCAATTTCTCTGGATGACGAAAAACGGTTCCGAAGAGTAGCAAGCCGAAGAACACGAACAGTGGTACACCTCGGACGCCCAGGCCGCGGACCTTGTGCACCGTGTAGACCTATAGTTACTGTTTTTTTCTGAATTTTCCCTTATACCGTTACATTTTCTTCAACACTCTCTTCGCTCAGGTCTTCTCCGTTCAAAAATTCTTGAAAATATTCCTTCCATATCCATTTTCCTTCTCCGAACGAAGTGAAAGCTGGATTTAATCTTCACCGATTAAAACAAAACTTCACGAACCATAATAAGGCGTTTAGCAATTCCGATTTAACGAGTTCCACGTTACCCGACCGCTGATCCGCGAACAAATCGCAAAGAACGCGGAAAAGGACGGATGCGTACAATAAACCTGCCCGTCGCCGTATGCAAACAAGGAGGCACGCGAAAACACGCTCGCGCTTAATTATTGCCCGTAGCTTCCCGACATCGCAACATCTGATAGGTATTAGGTAGGCAGTAGGCAGGTAGCCGGGCGAAATACTACGATCTCTAGCAAAAAGAGCGGCACACGTAGCGTGCGATACGTAGTATGCTCTACGGTATGTATGTGGTTCGACTAAACGATGGCATTTGCATATTAAATGGCTCATCAATTGAACAGTACGCTGCTCCGGCTATAAACTTATTATTATCTTCCATCGTTTGGCTCTTAGATGTTCGAGTAGAAGGAAGAAAAATGCACAGTTCTTCCCATACTTTAGCCTTAGCGGTCTAATTTGGTATGCAAGTGAAGATGCAGTGGGTTTATGTAAATGTTGCTAGAGGAATTCGCGGAAGATCTGCCTAGAAAACAAATAGTGTTAATAGGTGCGTAATTTAAGAATGCTTTTCCTTATTTCAGCGGGATCCTGAGCTTCTAATTCTTTGTATATTGAATACATAGTAGAGATCCTACAAAGACTCCATTTAGGGCGACAAAAATAATTAAATGACAGAAACTAAATCTTTTGCTTATTAGAGCGACCTTGATTACATATTCTCGATCCCTATTCTTCATTTTCTTCTCATTTTTAGTCAAAATATTCATCCAGATAACACTTGGCTGTGTTCCTATTTTCTAAGTGTTCAGCATTTAAATTCTACGATAAATACGAAATAAATGTCAAGTTTGGTGGTTTAGGAATACGCTACGTATAAACATATGTACGTAATATATAAACATAGAGTTTATATTGGAATTCCAGGTTAGTTTCCTCCTTTCACGTTTTAGTACTCGTAAAATGTCATTAATTGATATTTAGTTTAATTTAACTTGCCAGGAGAGTGTTTAGGAACACTCCCAGACCTACAGGCCGTACAATTAATTCGTTAATTTCGAGCATTCTTTTTTTATTTTTCTCTCATTTAAAACTACATACAAATGACGAACACTTATGGTTCCTCCAATGAACACATTTTCTAGCATTTTATTCTTGCCAATGATGTGTGCAGTATATGATGATAGATAAGTAGCGAGCCACGTTCTAACTTTATTTTAAATGGGACGCCCTGCATATTAATACGTCTTTAGTTTCTTCATTCAAAAATAACCCAGTATAATACGTCTAAATCACCTAAAAGTTTTTTTACAAAATCAGAAATTTACAGCTTTGGGCAAAAGTATTAGGTACCTTGTAAAAAGCTCATTATCTTGAAAAATAATAATATTTAAATGAAAACGAAAATACGAGTTGTAAAAAGGAATATATTTGTTAAAATATTAATATTTAGTACACTCTCATCGTGCCCTTATGACTGCTGCAACGCTTTTTGGCATATTTGCCACCAACATCTCAACTTCCTATTCGATTAAAGCGTCCCATTCTCTGCGTAAAATCTCTTTAAGCGTGATTTTCGAAGTTATTGGGTGCTGTCGAATTCGGCGCTTTAACAGAGCCCACAAGTGCTCAATTGGATTTAAATCCGGCGATTGAACAGGCCATGAAAACGGTTTAATGTTATTTTCTGTCATCCATTTTATTGTGGCACGGAATGTGTGGCAAGGGACATTATCCTGTTGAAATTGGACGTTGTCCATGTTGGTACCCCCTAAAAGTTTGCTACAGGAGGAATGCAATACATTTTCCAGCATACATTCTCCCGCTTGCCATACATCCTCACATCATTACACTCCCCCCTCCGTGTTTTACAGTTGGTACTGTACACCCGGGAAGGAATTGTTCGCCTACCCTGCGGCGAACAAATGTGGCACCGAGGGTGCCAAATATCTGAAAGTAACGGGGAAACTACGTTAGAATTAAAAAATTAAAAACTGTGAAATATTGTATTTTGGTTAAGCATAATTAATAATTAATAGTAAAAACTAATGAAACAACATACCTGAAAGTTTGCCTCATCAGACCACAAGTTGTTCGACCAATCTGCCACCGTAAAATGTTGGTGTCTCAGAGCCCATTCATGGCGAGCTTTTTTATTTTTCTGTGACAACCACGGTTTTTTTCTCGCTTTACAACCCCTGAGACCAGCTTCAGCTAACCTTCTTAGGGTGGTTCATGCTGAAATTGGGCATCCAACGTTCTATGTGTCTTTGTCTGTGTCTTTTGTCTATTAAAGAGTGACTCGGGAATTAACATTCTGTCCGTTCTCTTGTCTGTTAACCGTTTTCGTCCAGTTCTTGGCCTGCTTCGATGGGATCCTGTGTCCTGTTGACGTTTCAGCGTGTATTGTAGGGCACTAGATTCTTGCAATTTCATTCTGAATCTTTCCTTCTTTCCTTAAAACTTGAATTATTCGCTGACTTTGCATTAGTTGTCCCTTTTGAGCCATTTTAAAAGGAAAACAGTCTAAACTTTAAAACTAAACAAGAAACAATAAAAACGCACTTAGGATTCGCTTTGGACAGACACTCAAATATGATTGACGTTATGCTAAAGGATGTAGAAAATACATTATCGGGTAAACAGATGTTTACCCTACCATAAACAAACCAAACCCTTCTGAGAAATAGGTAAAGTGGGATCTTAATAAATCAATAGTGCCTAAGACATTTGGCCAAGAGTGCAAGTACATTTTAGCATAATTGTTTAAATCTCACATAACGCCCAAAACGAAATAATAATCTAATCTTTTGGGACTTATCCTCTATTTCAATGCCAGTAAATGATAAACTTTCTTCATTGCATTACGATCATAAAGTAAATAATACTGAAAATGTTTCTCTATTAATTTTGGTGAAATCTTAGTTACAAGAAAAGTGAGAATAACTGAAACCGATATTTAATATTTTTGATTCATTAATCTCTAACAGACGAGATGTGTAACATGGCTGTATTCCGAATATATTCTGAAAAATTAAATAAATACAATGGCAATAATGGTACTTTCACTTATTGACTTCTTAGAAACTCAAATTCTTTCTCGAAATTCGATATCACGTCTGTGTGTGTTTCATACAGTTACACTACAATCTATTCAAATGTCATTCATAAAATATTACCACTCAAGCTGGTTGACGTAATCTTCGGTTGTTCAAGGAACATATTATGCTGTGCGTACATATCTTAAACTTCAATAAGGACTTGATTGCAGCAGCATTTAGGAAGATATGCATGCAAGTAGGTATGACTAGAACACATACAAAGCAGTTAAATTGAAGGAAAAGGATCGTTAAAGATTACCCCTTGAGTTTCCTTTGTGCATGTAATTGAATTAACAGCTGGTTGGCGTGTTGGAGGATCGTCTGCCACTATACCTTCTGACGTCCACACGTGTTCTTCAGGAAAGTGCATCTCTAATAACAAAAGCTGCGTGAAAAATACGAAAATGCAACGTAACTTCTTATTGTGTGTGGTAACAACTCGCTTATGGATACATCAGTAATGCATTTACTTCCTATAAGGAGTAATTCACCTTTTCATTAATTAAACTTGTGAATTTTTATTGATAAAATAGGAAGTACACTTTATTTACAGATATTGACAATTTATATGTAGCGTTGTTGGGTCTCATTAGAATTATTATACAAATTTTGCAATAGTTGTATTCTTCTTACCAATCTTGTTATTGAGAATAAGTGAAGCAACATGAACAAGTAAGGGAGAGGGTAGATTTAAAAAGAATATACACAATTTGTTCCTACTTGAGACAACCCAAAAAACATAACCTATGCTTGCAAGATTATACATTTATATTGGTAAAATATTTTATTTTGTTCTCAGATCGAAAGCTTAAATTTTACCGAGTTCTGCGGAGGTGAAGGAGAGGGAACCTACTTTAATTAAAGTTTACTTATTAGTGACAAAAAAATCTCACAAAGAATGGTAGTAATCTCATTTAAAAGGCTTGAAAAAGTACATCGAATATATATATATAGTGTTACTACTCCTAGGATGGATCTTCTGTCTCATCCTAAAGCAGACCCTGGTCTATGCTCCCTCTTATCTTCTTGTTAGCAGCCTCTTTTTAGCTACTGGAACATTTGATAATATTCTTATTCATAGATTCTGACATTGTGTTGGCTTGGTCCACATTTTGTTTATGGCGGTTCTTTCTCTGCTAACACATCTTCTATCCTTGTAATTTTGGGGAGGAGAAGAACGATCCTGTGGCACCACGATCTCCTTTACCAGCAGATGGCTGGATTCCTTAGCCCACACCCTCTCGCGCTGGCTCACAGAAATGGTCGCGAAGTGGGAGAACCTGGAGATCGGCTCTAATTTGCACGTTCTGGATTTACCAGAGTGCGCCGGAAATTGCCCTCAGGATACGGCTCTGCTTCGCTTTGAATTCTTTAATTCTACCTTCCGCGATAGTACACCACCCCACCGACCTATACGTAATAAACCACCTCTTCACTTCCTACATGTAACTCGCCGACAGCAGCCTTCTATCAAGTATAAGACCTAGATATTTGATCTCTTTTTTCCACTGTAGACGCGTGACATCCACACCAACATCAGACGGAGCACTGTTGGTTTTGTATGTAAACCTCACAGCTTTGCATTTATCGAGATTGATCTGTTGCTTCCACTTCTTTGACTAGTTCTCCAAGCCGCTGATCTTCGTTTGAAGCCTTCTTGTGAAGTATAATTCATTTCTGTGTGTTGCGAAGATCCCCACATCGTCCCCAGATGTTTGGGAATATCATATGTGTAGAGAAGATATAATTCTTGAGCTAGTAGGGATCTTTGTGAAACCTCAGAGAGTATGGACCTCTTGGAGAATTGATGATAAACGAACGGTCCTGAAGATAGCTATTGACGAGACGGTTCATATTGGCGTTGATATCAAGTTTCATCATTTTATATAGTAGGCCTGCGTGCCACATCGTATCAAAAGCATGCCGACAGGAACCTCCTGGACTGTGTTGCGGCACTATAGAGCGTTTCGGATTGCCTCCGTGATTCTGAGCAGATGGTAATCGATAGATAATCACACTCGGGAGCCAAATTTCTCTGGAGGTATGGTTTCCTTCTTTGCCAACTCGTCCTGAAGACGGCTCAGAATTAAAAATTTGTTGGCCGATCTAACATCCTGGTTTCAGAAAAACAACCATCTCAGCATGCTTCCAGCTGGACGGGTATGATGTTGGTAAAGCAGAGCGATGTGCAATGTTGGTAATAGAATAACAAACTAAAAGCATTTTTGCATATTCAGGATATTTTTATAAGTTTGTATTCGTTGTATTATACATTTGGTCATCGGCCCTAGCAAAGCTCGAACAAAAATAGTTTGGAACGCGATCTAATATTTTAAATATAACATTAGTTCACCTCTGAGAGTTGCATAGACTTAACCTCTTTGAGTCATATTCTCCAAGTCCCCAAAAGGTAAGCTTTGAACAGCTTCTCGAATGGTTTCTTTGAGTCCCTCAGTTGTATTTTCTTTGGTAGCGTAAACCTTATCCATTAGAAGCTTCCGAAGAATAGAGAACCTGCAGTTAAATCTAATAATCTGGTGGGTCAAATAATTTCGTCAAAACGAAAAATTAAATGTTCCGCAAACATTATTTATAATATACCTACCATCTCTCTTCCTGCATGGTATCTCACCCTTTCTTGCTGAAACTGCATGTTTCTCAAGCTAAGTTCTTCATTGTGAAGCACCAAACAATTTTTGCTATAGTAACGTCTCCCAACAATAATATAATTTTCTAATTTCTCCTCAAAAGATTGGGACCAATTATATTTTTAAAGAAAATTCAGCACCAAGCTGTAACACTATGGTTTTCGTCTTTGCCTTCTTCCTCCAGATACAGCAATTTTGCTTATTAACATACCCAGCTGAGTCAAAATGGACCTCATTGCCCATCCTCGATATCAAGTTCCAGTATTGCGTTAGTGTGCTCATGACATTTTAGATGGTCTTTTGTGGGGTTTTAGGCGCAAGTTTTTTTCTAATATTTCTTACCAACAACACCCTTCTCCACATTTCATTGAATCTTCTCAATATTCTCTAGTGCTTTGTTTTGATTAATACCGGATTTAGCTTCTTATAGATTTCAGTAGCTCTGTTACCTTAAGAGGTATTCATGCTCATCGGAAAAAATAATTTCAGATGAGTTTCCTCATGTGAAAATCTCCTTCTGGACACTTTATTGCAATCAAAGTATTCCATTAACTTTCGCAAAGTAGCTATAATTGACGAATTGCTTTGGTGAAACGTTTTGATAATACGCTCATGCTGTTGAATAGTGAAACGCTCCATATTCTTTATATAACCTCCAGATTATTGCCGATAATGCCTACACCTAGGATCGCAGGGATTTCGAACCTATTCCGATTCAGTTCCTTTTATCTCAACTAGATATTATAAAATACATGACCCAAAGTGTGGAACATATCAAATAATATACAGGGTGAGGAGAAATAATATCAGTTTTTTTTTTTTTAATGAATGACAGTACAAGGGTAGTCTGAACAGTTTCCAGCCTAACACAGAGACAAATAATTTTTTGTCAAATTCAGTATTTTCAACATAGTCTCCTTGTAAGTCCCAGCGACGCCCCAATCTCTTTAATTCATCCAAATAGTAGTTCTTCCCTGGCGACCACTGAAGTGTGAGGTGCGTTGTCTTAGTGGAACAAAGAAAATGAAGAAAACAAATTTTTTTCTTCAAATGCGGCCATGTTTCCGAAATTTCTGCTTTCAACTTGTGATGCGTAGTATGCTCTCGTTATTGTGTTTGCTTTTTCAAGATAGTCGAACACAACTCCCAAAAACCAGTCGCCATCACTTTCCCGTCCGATGGAATAGTCTTCCCCTTTTTCAGAACCGATTCACCCTTCACAATCCACTGTTTCAGCAGTGCGTTGGCCTCGGGAATATACTGCTGTTCCCAAGTTTTATCTACAGTTATTAATCGATGCCAAAACTGTTATTTCGCTTAAACTGCTTCAACAGGACTTTGGAAATGTTCATTGGAATGCGCTTTTCGTCCTGAGCGAGCAAGCCCGGTTAACTTTTTCATACCCAAATCTTCAATCAATATATGACAAACACGTTCTTTGGAGACGCCTACAGCCTCTGCTATCTCTCTAATCTTAATTCGATAGTCGTCTTGCATCATTTGGTGAGCTTATCCGATGTTTTTGGCCCTCCCGAGCGTTCATCGTCATCCAAGCTTGTACAACCACGTTTAAATTCAGCTACACAAAATTTCATTGTACAAATGATGGTGCAGAATCCCTGTAAACAGCATACATCTTGGCTTTAATTTGCGTGGTCGTATTAACTTTCAAATGCAAGAATTTAATAACGGCTCGATATTCGATTTTTTTTCACTTTTACAGAAACACTAACATCGACTGACTCAAATATCCGTTAAACAACAACTTAGTGTGCGACATGGTTGAAATTTTCAACGCATGCGCAATTACAACCAGAATATTTTTGACGGGTAACGCCATCTTCATGTCGAGGCTTGAAACTTTTCAGACTACCCTCGTATACAAGATTTTACGTGACTTTAATAAAAATATAACATTTAATCTCGCCTAGGTTAAATGTCATTCGTACTAAATCACTATAAAACAAATCCCATAAATAAATAATTTTTTCACCCACAAATATTGAAAATAAATTGTATGGGACAATGATATTTTTTTTAATTTATTTGCTTATTTTAAGATGATTGATACATTCAAAATTTTACTGCATCTGAATTTTAAGCGAAACACTTTCACCATATAGCTATCAAAATTGATTCACTGCGCAACTTTAGATCGAATTGAAGATTGTAGAACTTCTTATGAATTTCAAAGTGGTATCGCTTGGATAAATTATGCTCTTCATGTGATACTCATGAATAAGAAAACCATTTCCATATTACATCACCATAGTATATAGTTGATAATTGACATATTAAAATAACCTCAGACACTTTTAGTAATTCCATCACATTTTCCCAAGGTAATTTATAAATTATTTCCTTCCACTTTACGACACGCCAAGTAACCGTATCAAATTCAGCATCCGATTCTATTGAACACGTTCGATTATTGTCCGTTCGACTATATAATCGCATCACGTCTAACGGAAACCTCTTTTGATATTTTTATCTGTTCAATTTCAAAGCAAGTCGTCATACATATTCCTACTCATGTATATGCATACGTCCTTACATAATATACGTAAGTACATACATAGATTGCCAAGCAATGAGCATACCAGTTACGCTGTTTTAGTTAGATAAGTTGTCTTAGATACAGTTACTTCATTAAGATCGCTCGTTTATCTCTTACGGAGATATTTACGAAGATAAATTGGAGTCGGTGAGTTTTCATCGATTGTTTTAATTGAAAATTTGTGATTGCGGTTAGAGGAGCATGTCTTGGTGATTACCGCTAAGTAATAAACATTAATTAGATTGCATTTGTAAATGTAAATCGTAAAAGGTCTACAGTTGAGTTGCATTATAGTATATGATGTTTGAGATCAGTAAAGCTGGCCACGAGCGGTACCGCGCAGTAGCGTAGAGTCGACCAGGCCTCGCGTTCCACTAGAGTTATTCTGCTAATAGAGATGTTTGCTGCCGCAAATAATTTCGCTCATCTTTTAAATAAATTAAATAACACGTGCTCAAACACATACCATTTAAGAGTCTCCGTGAATCACAAAGTGAATATGTCTGTTAAATATCTACAACATTAGATATGTTTCAACTGTTGTTTCGGCAAAACTAGTACGGCATGAGGAAAAAATGCGTTTATATGCAGAGAACGAACGTTCTACATCTAGTGACGTAATATTTGCGTAAGTAAAATAATCTTTCAAATAACTTAACGATTCTGTTGACGCACCTTCACAAATGTGTCTTAATGTGCCAAAATAAGAATTTTTCTCAAAAACACTTTCAAATTTTTCTAGAACAGAAACATTTTTTGCGTCTTCAATCGCGCATAGCTGTGCGTGAACATGTTGCACTATTTGCACAGATTCCACTAACGACATCGAAGGATCTTGTAACTTTTCTATTGTATCTGCTAGACCGAAGTAATTGTCGTGAATGATTTTTAAATCCATTTTAACCTGACTATCTTGAAATTTCGACTGGCTTTTCTGGATAGCGGCAGCTTCCTTTGTATCGAATTGTAAAACCACGTTCTTAATATTGTCAAAATATTTATGATAATAAAACGCGGCCTGCAACCATGTTCCCCAACGAGTTAGAATAGGTTCTGGCGGCTCTGGTATACGGGGGCACAGTCTGTGAAATTCGCGAATACGTTTCGGTGATTTGACAAATACTGCTTTGGTATGCGCTATTAAAGCGTCTACCTCAGGATAACATTTTCTGATACTATCCGCCACAAGATTGAGAGCATGAATTTTACACGTAATGTGTAACAAATTAGCAGAATGCTTTTTAAGAGACCGGCCTACAGAGAGCATGTTTGCAGCACCATCACTCACTAACATCAAGAGTTGGTTTGTTGAAAGTTCAAACTTGTCCAATGTATTTAACACTAACTTTGAAATTACTTCGGCAGTACACTGTTGTATTCGTTTGGAAACTAATAGAAATGAAGGTGCCGATTGATGAGGTTCCAATTTGCGTGCCATTACATTAAGAACAGAATGTTTCTTCCGACCTGTTGTTTCGTCGACACATAACCACAATTTTTGATCTTTCAACTCCGATTTTATTTTTTGTTCAATATGTTCGCGCGCAGGTGGCACAATTCTTCGTAACGATGTTCTACTTGGTAATTTGCACTCCGAATAGTTATTCTAAAAGCAGATAAATGGTTCCTTGTCTAGTAAATTAAACGGTATATTACATGCGATAAACGTAACGCATAAATTAAATATAAATTTTTCATTGTCTCGTGCGCAATTTCTTTTTGAGACATGCTTTTCACTATTTACGTGTCGTAGACAATGTTGTCTGGACCAACACATTAACGGGATTTTACAGATTACACATTTAATTTTAGCACCTTCATATATTAAGTCTGGAATTTCTGCAATAAATTTTCGAAGTTTGTCCGACCGCGGTCGTTTTGCTGACGAAATCATAATTTTTCTAGGACAGATAAACAATTGCGCAAATAACCGGCAGCGAAAATGTCCGTACTGCTCCGCAGACGAAGTAATACTACCGTTCCTCTCGGTCCGAACTGATTCTACACCGATGCGCGGTACCGCTCGTGGCCAGCGTTAGAGATCAGTCATTCCATGAAAAACTTTCGAAACAGTTTCGGAAGGTTATGTCTAGAGCAACGCAACTGCGCTGAAAGCCAGTGGCGGACGCATAAAAGTTTACACAAAATAAATTAAATGTGATACGTGCTCAAACACTTACCGTTTTAACACGTTGAGTGCGCATGACGCGCAAACGCGTCACTGTGTTACCATTAGCTGTGCTCATGACGCACTAGTGCGTCAAAAAAGAAAATTGACGCGAAATTAATAAATTATTGCATATTATTTGTTTACTATCTAGAAACTATGATTTTTAACACAAACTAGAGTTTTATTTAAAAAAATTCTTTCAATTCTGCTGAAAGTTCCGATGGGTTTAGTTAGCACTGAACGTGTTAAGAGTCCTCCGTGAAATCACAAAGTGGATAATGTCTCTTTAATATTTGTAACATTAGATATGTTTCCAAAGTTGTTTCGGCAATGTGAGTGCGGCGTGAAGAAAAAGTGTTTTTGTATGCCGAAAACGAACGCCCTACATCTAGTGACGTTATATTTGCGTAAGTAAAATAATCTTTGGAACAACTTAACGGTTCTGCTCACGCACCTTCACAAATTTGTCTTAATGTGCCAAAATCAGAGTCTTTATCTAAAACACTTTCAAACCTTTCTATAACACAAACATTTCTTGCGTCTTCTATCGCGCATAGCTGTGCATGAACATGTTACACTATTTGCAAAGATTCCACTAACGACACCGAAGAATTTTGTAGTTTTTCTATCGCATCCGCTAGTCCCACATAATTGTTCTGAATAATTGACTATCCTGAAATTTCAAGCGGCTTACCTTGACAGCCGCAGCTTCCTTTGGGTCGAATTCTAAAATCACGTTTTTTATATTCTCAAAATATTTAAGATAATAAAATGCAGCCTCTAACCATATTCCCCAACGAGTAAGAATAGGTTGTGGTGGTTCAGGAATACCGGGGCATAGTCTATGAAATCCGATACTTTGGGATTTCAACACAGTTTTGTATTCTGTTAGAGCGTCTACCTCGGGATAACATTTTCTGATACTATCTGCTACGAGACTGAGAGTATGAATTTTACATGTAATATGCAAAGTTAGCACAATGTTTTAAGAGATGACCTACAGAAGCATGTTTGCGGCACCACACTCATAAACACAGTTGATTTTTGAAGTTCAAACTTTCCAATGTATTAACACCAACATTGAAATTACTTCGGCAGTGCATTGTTGTATTCGTCTGGAAGCTAGTAAAATTGAGGGTGACGGTCGATGTGGTTCCATTGTGCGTACCATTACATTAACCACAGAATGTTTTTTACGATCTGTTGTTTCGTCCACACATAACCATAGGTTTTTATCTTGCAACTCCGATTTAATTCTTTTCTCGACATGCTCACGAGCAGACGGCACATCTCTCTGTAATGTTCTCTCGCTTGGTAACTTAAAGTTCGAATATTTATTCGAAAACGAGACGTATGCTTTCTTCCTTAGTAAATGAAATGGTAAATTACATGCAATAAACACATAAATTAAATTTAAATTTGTCATAATCTCGTGTGGAATTTTTTTTTGAAACATGCCCTGCACTATTTACGTGCCGTAGACAATCACTTTTCGACCAACACATTAAATCTATTTTACACACAGATTGAATTTTAGCGCCATCACACTTTAAATCAGGCATTTCTGCAATAAATTCTCTTATTGTGTCCAACTTTGGTCGTTTTCGCGACGTAGGAAACATTTTCAAAACAAACGTGCAACTACGATATAGTATACGACAGCGTAGATGCATACACAACAGATCGGCTTTCGAGTCGCAGTTATACTGACGCTTATACTGAATTGTCCCGGCCGTGTTTATTTTGTGTAAACTTTTATGCGTCAGCCACTGGCTTTCAGCGCAGTTTGCGCTGCTCTAGACTTATGTCTTCCCTCTGTTTCATGTTTTTGTATATGTTTATCCTTATGATAAATAGCAAAATGCATGCTATTAAAGTTGCATATAATTTTTATTATGGTTATAATTAATTGGTGAAATTCCAGGATTGTTTGTTTATACGAGATTATAAAAAAGTAAAGATTATTACTTGAAATTTAAAATAATCATGGATCTCATACGATTAACATTTTCTACTACAGTGAAAATAAAGTCGAAATGAAAATCTATTAATATCTCTAAATGCACCTTTGTAATTTGTGGAATTTTTATTTCAGAAGAATGTTGTGTCTATGATGGAAGTTTCATTGTGGAGATCCTAAAATTTAACAGACATTAATTTTTGAAAACAGAGGTTTTGTTTGAGGTATATAATTGCTTGAATTGCATCAACAATGTAAAGTCACGTTCAATCAAAGTGCTTACATACGATACTTTAAAACTGGGAAGGCAAACAAATTAGTAAAAGAAATGTGATTGCCGACATGCGTAAAAAGATTTGCCATAGCTGTTGTCTTAAAATTTCTAAACTACCTTCCAATACTCCTAGTAAAGATAATAGACCTGAACGTGATCCAGGAAAATCTGCAAGTTAAGAAAAGGACGTAAATACTGGGACAGCGAGATCGGCAAGTGAGGAAGAATACGAGGGTCACGCTATATATTTTGAGATGCAAGAAAACTACAAGTCTTTTTACGAAAATGATTTTATTTATGTTCAAAATAATCTCCTCCTGCATCAATGCACTTTCGTAACCGAAGTTTCCACAACGTAAAAGCGTGAAGGCAGTCTCTTGGAATGCTCTCAAAAAATAGATGAATTGCTTCATCTATCTCATCCTCCGTCGTGAAACGTCGACCACGTAAATGTTTCTTTAGGTTGAAGAACAACCAGAAATCACACATGGCCAAATCAGACGAATAGGGTGGATGTTCAATGACTTTTACCTTATTTTCACGTAAAAATTCAACTGTCTGCTATGCATTGTGTGACGATGCATTGTCGTGATGCAACATTAACCCGCGAATGTTGGCTGACTCATGAACTGCAGGTAAACATTTTGTGGTGTACCAGTTTGCTGTGACTGTACGTTGATTTTCCAGCTTCATTGCTTTTACTAATCCGGTACTACGGAAGAAAACTGCGTACATAACTTTCTTGACAGCCTTTTGCCTTTTGGCCATTGTTGGTGTTGGTGCATCTTCGTGGATCCACACGCGGCTCTTCTGGCGGGTAGGAATATCGTAAAATGGGATGTAAGTTTCATCACTTGTTACTATTTTTGATAGAATGCGATATCGACCATTATTTAACATTTCCAATGTTTCCCGAGCGATTCTTACTCGCTCTGCTTTTTGGAAATCGGTAAGCGTGTGTGGTACCCAACGAGTAACATTTTTTTTCATCCAAAGATGGTCATATAAAATTGAATTTATTGTTGCGGATCCAACATCAAGAGTTGCCTCAATCACTTGATAGGTGCATCTTGGATCTTCGTCGATCATACGTCTCATACTCTCAATGTTTCCAGCGGTAACTGAAGAACAGGGCCTACCGGTACGTTCCTCATCACTAAGCGATATCCGTCCTCTTTTAAATTCGCTATACCAGCGAAACACAGTTGCAGGTGAAGGACTTTTATCACCAAATGCGAGTTGCAATCGTTCAAGACGTTGTTCATTTAAACCGACCTTAAAATCGTAGTAAATCATTGCGCGTACATGTTTCGATGACAAATCGTACCTACCACGTTTAATCTATGACAGCAGCGACTCAATTGACAGTCAGAGTTTACTACTTAAGGATGGTGGTATTTGGAAATGCAGTGTTGCCAGCTCTAACTTCTCTACTTTTGTGGCATCTCAAAATATATAGCGTGTCCCTCGTATGTACTCGAAGATATGAAAGAAGCTAATATTAGTAACTTAGTAGACTGTTAGTACCACTAGGCAAATTCTCTGTTTCTAAACCTAAGCTATATGTGAAGTCACACCCAGAAAAGAAAGCCAGTGCTGTTAAACAAGTTATTCAATGTTTCTCCCAATGAGATAAACGATGGACAGGAAATAATTAGCCAATTTAAAGACAAATTTGCAAGACCAAAAACAGCAAACGAAAAATATATTATACTAACCTGCCTTCCTAACAGATGGAGCGAGCATAAGAGTATTTCAAAAATTGGTGTTTTTCCTTATGTTGCATATCAGGCAAAACTAACGCAATTGAAAAAAGGTATCATGTAGATAAAAAGTACAAACGAAACGTTCCTGACAACATTGTGGAATTTGTGACAGGCTTCTATCAAGAAGACGACATTAGCAGGGTTGTGCCTGGGACGAAAGAAGTTAAATCTAAAGTTGAAGGGCGATTTGAAACACATTTGTTTTTCCTTCATTTCGGAATATTTAGTTCATAACACTGCTGGATTTTACCTTTAAAAAAATTAATAAACACGCAGAAGATTTGTAATTTTAGTGATGGAGCTGTAGGACAGTAAAAATTTCACCAACTTTCTTCATCATAGCCAGGATTTTCAAGTGTTTGCCGAATGGCATTTCCTTTTTGCAACAAGTCATGGCAAAGGCCCATGTGACGGTGTTGGGGATACAGTAAAATTGTAATAACGAGGAATTCTGTTCCTGGAAGACAAAATGTTCACTGTGTTGTGCCTGTTAATGGAAAGATTGCCATTAAAACGTATACTCTAGTTCATTCAGAAGTCTTTAGAGAAGTAGAGATTCAGGATATGGTGCGGAAAATAATTCCTACTGGGTGTGGTCTGGCTTCCAGCATGTTTTTTTTTTCTAATAAAAAAAGGGTTGAGTTGTAACCAGCTTCAGTGGATTTGTAACTTTCTAGACTCTTGTTTGTAAAGTCACTTTAGAAATGTAGCTAAGCTCATTGCTGTAATTGGGAGAAAAAGTTTAAATATGTATGTACGCGAAAACTCTCATACTTTATCACCCTATATAAATAGTTCTTTAGAAAAACATAATTTTTCATATAGTTTATAGTTAACATTGTGACAAACTATCAAAGTTCGTCGGATTTAAAGAGTGTTAAATCTAGAAAAGATATAAAAAGATGATATTTTATTTTCACCTTTTATAACCAGTCTTTAAAAATTTGTTAACTTTTATTTCATTTTTATTAATTAATTTTTCAAAGAACCAAAACCGACTATTTTGAGCGCAAGTGTACCTTGTTTATGTTACAGTTTATGTTGAGCGTTAGTATACGTATTATGTTAGTTCAATAATTGCGAGATTTGTGCAACGACGTACACGTAAGCTATTTCACGTACAAGGTCGAAATACGTCAGTGACAAAAAGTAGCGCGTCACACCCGAAATCTGCTATATAAACCATCCAAAATATCATAGCTTGACCTGATACTGCCCGGCCTTTTAGCTGAGTAGAAGGACTTCCGGCCGCGCTACGCAATCGTCCGTATTATCTGGCTTTTGCGTGTAGTTCGTAAGTTCGAGCGATAACGTCGATATCCCGCAATCGTACGGATTTAACTGGCCTTTGCGAGATAGCGATACCTATTTACGTACAATTCCGTGTATCCGTTTGCCGGAATCTTAAAATCCCACAAGTTCGTAAAGTGCGACGCGTTTTCTTTTCCGAAATTTAGCGAAAATAGGAATCTATTTAAACTTTGCACAAAGCCCGTAAATGGATGTTGGATTATTTATTTTCTTACGTTATGAACAAAGTCCGTGTAAATATTTAATAGTTTATATCGAGTCGTAATTCTTTCTGTGTAAACGCCAGAAGTATATTCTGTATTTTGCATCCCCCGACCAGAGTCATCGTAAATATTGGCAATTCTAATGTTATTTTCTTTGTTATTGTAAGAACCCGAGAGACATATGTTATTTTATTATTTTAAAGAATTTTGATTTTGATTTATATGGTGTAAACAAATTTAGTTAATGTCACTTAGTATTTTCTTTAATGAATCTCTGGACACAGGAGCATACCACTCGGTAAGATTCGTGATTGTGCACCGTGCTTGATTAAGATCACAGATCACACCTTTTTTTCTTAGTCACTGAGCCCGCAAACAACTTTTATTTCACTGATTAATAAACAGGTTGTGATTGTTTATTTCTCGACAGCTGATTGTATTCTGAGTAAGCATTCATGATGCGCGTGGCGACATCCCGTGGTCGAAGTTGGAACTAGATTATAAAGCCAATAATATAGGGTTCCTGTCGCCGATAAGCATATGAATATATCAATTAGGATAAGGAAAACTTGTAGCAAACAGTTTGTCTGCTTATTATTTACGACCGCAGAATAAGTTGACTGAGAAGGCGACCGATAAATTTTGTGATTTCAACATATGTATTCCGAGTTAGATGTATGAAAATAAGCACGTTCTGTGTTATTGAGATTTTTGGATCCACTGTTTTGCTTGGAATTACTCAAATGCAAGTTTGGTTTGAAATGAAAGAAATTGATAAACGACATTTTGCTTCTCGATCATTATGATCTGGAAATATTAAAGTTTCTTTATTTTAATTATATTAGGTTATTGTTGAAGCAGATACTGCCTCCCACATTGGTACTGCTAAAACATTATTTTTGTATACTATTCTTCAAGATTTCTATTCAATAACACCCTATGGTATAATTGCATGCAATTCCCTGATCTTTTCTTTTCTTATAGTAGTTATAAGAAACTACTTCACTATGAGTCATTTCATCGTATTTCAATTACACCTTGTATCGCATTTAGTTAATCGGTTTAGATGAACTATAAATCGTTCAAATTTTACTTATTTCATTCAAAGAAACCTGCTATATCGATTAACCGCAGATAAAATCAACCGCGCAATCGAGTAAGCTTATCTGGACAGGTTCTCTTGTTTTAATTTCGAATACTCTACCGCTTCACGGTACGTTGATCATCGTGGTTGCATTGTCTGTTATCGGGCGGAAGACCTATTGACCACATGCACGTTAACGTGTTTAGGAACACATGTCTTCGCACTGTTGACGTACGTTTTAATTGGCGCAATTATCGCCTAATTGTAGAATAATAATACCAAGTGGGTTAAATCTATTTTGTAATATCAGCTTGCGATTTCCATAGAGCAGATACACAGAGAAAAAGGTTCACGAATCAAGCTAATATATATCTTTGAAATTATTTATTTAATTCAATAAAGGTATACTTGAATGAAAGCACATTTTTTAAGAACAACAAATTGAATTTGTTTGAATGTACAAACGTTTTTATTTGGCATTATTTTGTTGCGTCAAACAAATATATGTTAGAAACGTGCGCTTCGCGCGTCGTCGGCAGTTTTCGTTGCATGGACGCCGAGCAATCGCATCGTAGTCCTAATTTAGGTTATGCGAGATGGTGGTTCGTAAGTGGTGAGATGTAAATGAAGAAAACAATAGGTAAGTAGGATAATGGATGTATATATTCTTACCACTGGATAACTAACGTTAAAATTTCTATATAAAAAATAATAATAAAATAGTTGCCACAGATTAGTGAATATCAGAATTCGTGTTTGTATTAGGGATTAGCGAAAATTACAAAAATCTCGCCGAGATCGTTTTCAAGGTCAGTAACGTTAATGTTAGCAGTTTAAGCAGAATTTCTGCTGCATTGTTGTTTGAAATTTGTTAAGAGGAGTTTAAGTAATTGTTTCTAACTAAAATATAACAACCATGTTCTTCTATACAGATCAAATTGATTCCCTTTTACTTTTGTTACTGTAACTCTGCTATATATCATTTAATTAATAAATAGCAAACAGCGACACTAACCCATAATCTTTTAAACCAATTTTATTTCTTACTTTGTCTGTATCTTTTCACACATTTCCAAATACAAAAAAGATTGGCATCAAGATTATATAGTAGCTTCACAGGCCTTGGTGGCCCATGGCTTCTATAATTCTTCTCCATTCATTCCTACCTGTTATTGTATCTCTCTCATTTCTAATTCGTTATTGTCTTGTATCTCCTTCCACTACTTGCTTCCGCTTCTCTCTTGGATGACCCGTTCTTCTTTCCGCCTCTAATCTTCTTTCCACCACGGCCTGGGTTACCCTTCCTTCTGGTAATCTCTGTATATGTCCCAGTTATCTGAGGTTTTACATCTACCGGTATCATTTTTCTATATTTATCCTCCTGACCTTTCTACTATATATCCTCTCTCATTTTTTTTCAATTGTTTTATTCAAAATTTAATTCTCACATAATTCGAGCATTCAGTTTGATCTCCTTTCTTATGAATGGGAAAGAATATTGGTCTTCTACGAAACATGATCGAAGAGAACCGGATCGTTACTGCTAGGAGTATTCAAGCCACTTTTCCGGAATCGCTGATAGGGGGTTGCTTTTTTCCAAATACTTTATGTCGTTGTGTTGGCAACTCTTTCATATCAATTGACTGCAAATGTCAAATCGATCTGTCAAATAGTCTGGTTTTGGCAAGCATTGAAGTCAAGTACCTTTTTGTGTTTTCAATTGTGGATAAAAACGAAGTTCGAGCGGTCATCAAATTTTTCTATTTGGAAGGGAAAACTGCAACGGAAATCTGATCAAGTTTAGATGCCGTTCTTGGGAACTTGTCACCTTCATTTTCCACCGTGAGTTTTCGGGTTTCGGAACTCAAGCGTGGTCGCACGCATACAAGTGATGAACCACGTTCAGAACGTCCGAAAACGGCTACCACACCAGAAATTGTGGCTAAAATCCATGACATGGTTTTGGCAGATCGCCGAATAAATGTGCGTGAAATTGGGGAAGCCGTGGGCATGTCTTATGAACGAGTAGTTCATATTTTATATAATGAATTGCGTTTAAAAAGCTTTCTGCAAGATGGGTGCCGCATTTGCTCAATTCGAAGCAAAAACACATTCGAGCTCGAACCTCAGCAGATTATTTGTGCCAAATGTTTACGAGGAATCCAACGGATTTCAAGAGACGACGTCGTGACCGTGGATGAGACCTGGATTCATCACTACACACCAGAAGCAAAACTGCAATCAAAACAGTGGATTGAAAGCAGTGTATCGGTTTCGAAGAAGAAGGCAAAGACCATTCACTCGACTGGAAAGGTGATGGCATCGGTTTTTTGGGACGCAAAAGGAATTTTGCTAATTGATTATCTTGAAAAATGAAAAACTGTTACTGGGCAATATTACACAATACTTTTGAACAAACTGAAAGCAGCAATTCAGGAAAAACGCTCGGGAATGGTCAAGAAAAAAGTATTTTTACCACGACAATGCGCCCGCTCATTCAAGTGCAATCGCTCAGTTCGAAATCCTTCCGCATCCGCCGTATTCGCCTGATTTGGCTCCGTCGGACTTCCACCTGTTCCCGAAACTCATTCTGGGAAAGATTGGTCAAGATTGTAAGGCTGAATTATGATTTGGAAGGAAGTCACTTCCAGAAGGGAATCGAGAAGCTAGAGAAACATTGGATCAAGTGTGTTGAGCTTCGAAGGGATTAGATTGAATAAAATATATCTTGAATCAGATTTATTTTGTTTTCATTGTCATTCCGGAAACTTTTCAATCTACCCTCGTAAAGTTTGGTGTGAAAGCAATTGACACCATTTTACACAAACATTTGCTGGTACGTAAACTTTGGGCCTGTTGGATTCCCTACAATTTGATTCCATTTCAAAAATAAAACCGTGTGACATCGTTTTGACAATAGATTATCTCATTCGGTGTAGAACATCATTACAGAAAATGAAACGTGGATATACTGCTTTGATACCGGAAGAAAGCAACAGTCGACAGTTTGGATCTTTCAGAACGAATCGGCTCTAACAAAAGTTGTTTGTGAAAAAAACCCGAAACAAAAGGATGGTTGCAACATATTTTGGAATTACAGGACAGGTTTTCACTGTAGCACTGCAGGATCATCGTACTGTTAATGCTAAATGGTACACCACAGTTTGTTTGCTTCAAGTTCTCCAAAATGTTTGTGAAAAACGTCCAAGTTTTTTTTTTATTTCCAAAATAAATAACCTAACGCGGTAAGATTGGAGAAAATGTTTTGAAGATTGGTTTTCATGGATGTAAAAATGCATTGACTGTGAAGAGGAATACCTTGAAAATTTATAAATAAATGTGCTTTGTCAATAAATTGTGTATTAGTCGAAAAAATCGAAAATAAAATCTTCATTCTGGGTCATCTTACATTAAATATAATTTCTCATTATTTTCCCGATATTAAGAACAACTTAACAAAACAAATAATCGTGCTGGACAACTAAGATTCTGTTCCCTTCTGTCTTTGGCTCATTTTCTGCGTTAATTCGCAATTATAGACCAATTAATACAGTTGCTGTACTAGTAGCACCATTTAAATTCTTTGCGTTCAATGCACATGTGGTATTACAGTTATATTACAAGTGGTAACGTAACAAAAACCTGCGACAGAGTGCGGAGCAGGTACCGTGGCTATCTTCAAGAAATGCTTTGGTAGAAAATTAACTTTACCTTCGACGTTTATTGCTAGTTATATAAAAACTAAACATATTTTGTCTTCAAAAAAGTTATACGTACCATTTATAGTAATTACTTTTTTCTTTTAAGGGGCGGAGTTGTTACTTTGCTTAATTACTTCACTGAACAACTGCATTTTGTTATTAACAAACATAACTGTATGAAATAAAATATCTGCTAAAGTCCTAATGGAAATATTGAATACCACTATGTAACAGCACAATAGAGTGTACATATGTTGCTTTCCCATTGTTTAAATTGTAACCGATACAGCGAATCAAATCATGCAACTGTTACGATGACAACGATTATAGTTGACAGTTAAACGGATGGGGTCAAGTGTTAAAGTTGGCAGCCAGCGATTTTGAACCCGTTAGAATTTTACGTGGTTGAAACTGTCGGGATGGGGACTAAAGGTTTAGAAAAAATGTAACTCTATTAAATTTCACCAATATTTCGCTTTTATTTTTAAAGCTTCATCGGCTAATAAAAACAGTTACATTTTTTCTATTCGGTATTTCGGTTATTTAAAATAAAAGCTTGTCTGCAGTCGTCACGGTATTTCAGATTGGCTATAATTCGCACTGCTTCTCTTTGAAGGCCAAATATCCTATGCTGAGAGGAGCTATGCCCCCAAATCAAAACCCCATAAGACATAACCAAGTGAAATAGAGAACATGTACTCAATATGATCTATGAGACACGATGGGACAAGTTTCTCATTATGCTTTTGAAAGTTTACCGGCCACGTAATCACCATGCGGTCTCCATCTTAATTTGGAGTCAAGGTAAAATCCTAGATATTTGACTGATTCATAATTATTAAAATCTGACGTATCCCTCATGGAGAACACAACCGTTCGCGTTTTGTCCCTATTCATAACTAATGGTTTAGTTATGAATAGGGCCATTTCAAAGCATCTCTCTCAGCAGCAGCTCCCAAATCCATCACATCGGTATTGTGGCTTGTTCCCGTCAAGAGAGTCGCATCATCAGCAAAGAGTATACATTTATCGCAAGAAAGGTTTCTAGGAAAGTCGTTTATATAAATTTAAAACAGTAGAGGGCCCAGCACTGAACCCTGTGGCACACCAAGCTTTACTTTAAGATTATTAGAAGCAAAACCACCTACTCTAACTATTTGCTGACGACTCGACAATTATATAATTTCAATTGGTGAATTAATATTTTTTTGTTAACACAGTGGAAAGCACGACTTATATCACAAAAGGCCGCTGCCGAGAAATGACCCTCCTTAAAACAAGAAACAGCGAAATTTATGAAATCTAACATGGCGTCTGTTGTACTTAAATTTTGACGAAAACCAAATTGTTCCGTACAAAATAAGGAATTTTGTTCGAAAAATGAGATAATTTGTTTTTTCATGACCTTTTCAAATATTTTTGTTATTGCAAATCTCCTCCCTTATGTAAAGGAATAATGGAAGCAAATTTTAATTCATCAGGAAACACATCATTTAAGTGATTCAAAGATTTCACGCACGTCATTAAATGGTACATCGTTGAAAACAATTTCAAGAAGCCTTGTCCTTACTATCATTTCCTAACAAACCACCTCTTGGATGTGTGTAGACTTTGAAACATCTAAATTTATTTTATCCGATCAATACCTTTAGCCTATGGGAAAATCATTACCAACGAACGCATTGCAGCATTTATCTCCTCATCTGTTTCCTTTCACATTCTACATTACCTCCACTGCCATTCCATTGGATGGAAGAATTTATTCATATGCGATTCCAATCGTTTTCAAACGTCTAATTCATCGGCCAGGAACTATTAAAGCTCATGTCATACAGCGTCGATTCTCATGAACGTATACACATACAAACGTATATTATTTTATATACCAATATGGATATGAGGCATTTCGTATTTGTGACGTTGGATATTCTAGCCTTATCGTTAGAATCCGAAACAATTTATACTACCATCTATAATGACGCTATCGCTAAAACTATGTAGGTATATTCAACCAGCGAACGGACGATCTAGTAAATCGTTCCGTAGCTCGAAATTTTCTCCTCAGTCGAAGAATTATCTGGTGACTTGGCGTGTAGGTGAAGATAATGACTGGTTAAAGAAGTAATTTCGCATCTGGAATCGAGCGCAGAGGCGGATTTAAGCGGAGAAGGAATCCGCATTGAAATCTATAAATCCGGATATGGCGCTTTTAGAAAAGGATTAGACCGTAATAATTATGTAAAATGTAAATTATCGAATGGAATTTTGATTAAGTTAATGGGGAGAATAAGCAGAAGCAATTGTTTGTTTTTAATACAGTCTTTGGATTTTAGAAAATTATTTATTTATTATTTAGGGGATATAATTATTTACCTACAAGTAAAAGAAAGATATCACATTAAATAATTCAGCAAAAAACTTCTCTCATACTTAGTTATCGATTGAATCTCCTTAATCCGATAATTAGAGGGCAAGGTAGGGCCATAAAAAGACCCGAATTGTAATACAATTCCCTATTTACGCGAACTAGAATTATGAATTTGGATTTAGTGGTTATTAGAATGCCGAAAACAAGAGAGTTGCATTTGGAAATGCGCACAATGATTGTAGTCTTACATAATCTTGGCCAAAGTAACATAGATATCACAAGAAAATTGAAATTAAGTCGCAGAATTGTTGACTATAACGTTAAAAAAATATCAACAGGCTGGCACGTTATTAAATAGAAAATGAACAGAACGACGGAAAGTGACAACACCAGCGGAAGATCGACGAATAATTATGAAAAGTAAACAGAATAGATGAAAAACTTCACCTGAAATAACGGCTGAAATAAGTAATGAATGTGAAAAACGAGTTAGTTTAACTAACTATCGTGAAAAGAAGGTTAAACCACCCTCTTTTAACCTTCTTTTCACGATAGTTAGTTAAACTAGCTCGTTATTTAAGATTTATTGACCGATTAGCGTTGCCTAAACCACTCTTACACAAGTAAGATAAAATAAAACAGCTGCAGTGGTCTAGAGAGCATCAACATGGGACAGTTGATGAGTGGAAACATGTTTCGTAGACCGAGAACGTGCCTTCGAAAGTTAAAAGGAGAACGAGCAGCAGAATCATGTGTGGTACCTACAGTCAAGCATGACGGCGAAACTTGGTTAAAATAAATGGAATTTTAAGAAAAGAGCGCTACCGGAAAATTTTGGAAACAAATGCTATACTATCTGCGGTGAGAATAATCGGTCACTATTTTATGTTTCAACATGAAAACTAAAAGCCCAGATGCTAATCCCATACAGCTTTTGTGGAAGGAAATCGGTAGGTAGGTGAAAATAAATCCAGGTCAAAATAAATCCTGCAACTTCAGAGGAATCGTTGTGGAAACAACTACAAGAAGTTTGATTTAAAACAGAATACGCTACTCTGACTCGTATAGTGGACGCTAGACTTCAACACTTTCTATAGGCCCTGGAAGAGTGGTACTCCAGATAGAGAACCTTCATCAATGCGACCAAGAGCTCGGCCGTCTTATTCACCAGATTCGACAGATCTTCTTGTCCCGGGCGAAGCGATACCATGGAACGCTCATGTGAAATACCTCGGCGTCATCCTAAATAATAAATTAATTTAGGACAAACATCACGTTGTCAATAAAGCTCGACAAGTTATAGCAGCTTTAAATCCGATCCTGATCTAGATTCACCTCTACCTTTCGATAATCCGTCCCACTTTATTTACGCAGCAGCAGTCTGGGCAACCGCTGCTAAACGCCACGTTGCTAAACTTCAGACAATCCAGAACTGGGTATTTCGAGCAGCAGTGAACGTTCCCTGGTACATGAGGAACGAAACTAGGGATTCTCTACATTCTAGACTACATCCGAGAGGTAGTCACCTTATTCCAGCTATCCAACACAGGAACATCCTGAATTACGAGAGAAATATTGTTTGGCATTATAAAAGACCATTAATAATTCTAAATGCCATTTAATCCATCAAATCATTAAAAAACTAACAAAAACACCCTACGCCCACCATTGTAATGGTCTCAAACTTAAAGCTAAAAAAAAAACTGATTCTGCAAGCTTATATTTTCCGAACGGTCCCCTAAAAACCTTAGTTTTATCAAACTCTAGATGGGATGCCATTTTTCGGATTGACATTTTGCGGTTCCTTTGAATCGGTTCGTATACAGCTAAAATCTGGTTTAAAAATAAGGTGGGATTGAGGGCTCTCTTCTTCCTAGAAACTGAAGCAATCTCTCGAACTTTGTTATGCCAAGCTTTTATGGTGATATGTATTAGAACGTATTGGAAATAAATATGACAATGTAATTTATTAGGCTAAGTAAGACGAGATAAATGCGCATAATATCAAAAGGCACCATTTGATATTTGATTTTGTTTGAAAATACGAACGTATTTCCCATAAAAGTGCAATATCTTCGAAAGTACTGGATATAAGTATTACGTTGTTGGCACCATTTTCAAGGTAATTTTACAAGGAAATTGCTGGCAATATCAAAAGATATAGGTTCTATTTAAAAAAATAAAAAAAAGGTTTGAATTTTAATAAATGTTGCACGACATATTTAACAACCTCTATATATTTTTACATTATACCACCTTGAAACGTATAAAGTGTTAGCCCCTAAATTCATAGCAAAAGAGTAACTCGCGATGTTATATCTATTTTCAGGCTATGTCTTAAAATGTCCTGCAACTATTAAAAATTTAACAAAATTTGCAGCACAGCCAAAAGGAATTGTCGAAAGCGCACATAACCGCATATCACTGCAAAGGTAATATAAGTGGCGATTAATAAAAAATATAGCAATGCTTTTAAAATAAAAAAGTTGAAGGCGGTTACCGAAGTTTGGAACATCCTGTATATTTGTAAATAATTTAACAAAATGCGCTGTGGTATACTATATACGTACAATAAATCTCATTTCTCCATCTTGGATAATTTTCACGCTAAAGTCCGCCGACACACTAATGGCGCACCCGGAATTGTGCTGCTAGATTTTAAAGAACCTAATATCACAATGCTAACGCTGTGCAAACACTGCTTACGTAGCAGCATCAAGACTCAAAAATATGTGCCACATGTGCTTGTGGAATACCCGTTTTGCCGGCGACCAATATAACGAACGGAACTGGTCTTTACGTGTGGAATTTAGATTGCGACAAAACAACATTATTGAGGTTCCACTTATACCGATCGAAAAAGTTTTGCTACCACCGCCCACAAGAAGTGTTATCTTTTTACGTGATAATAGTAATCTCCATGTAGCCCAACGGTTCAACATCTGTTTGCTCATACACACCCGAGAGTCTTAGAACTTCTATTTCATAACCCCAACTTAATCATAAACATCTTTATTGTTCAACAGATACTTGAATCTAAACAAATGACAACATTTTTGGCAGACATATAGATATCTAATTACATTTACATCCTGGAAAAAAAAACTAATTACATTTGCTACATATAACAAAGAAAGTAACAAAAGTACGAACCTCAGCATGTTTAGCGCAGATGTGGAAATATAATTTCTGTGAAGAGTGAAACTGAAAGTCCTTAATACAGGAACAGCGAGCAAGAGGAACATCATCGAGACGATAATTATCTCTTATTGCCTCCATTTTCCTTGTGTATGTCAAAATTGTACGCTAGCTAATATTCATTTGTAGCTTTTCTATACGCCACTGAGAAGTTTTATTAAGTTGATCCTGCAGATAAATGCAATCGGTGTGTGTACTAATTTCTTTAAATACTTTTAGGTCATCGGCAAACATACATCCATTGCAATCAATCCTGTCCAGTAAATCATTTATGAACAAAATGAAGAAAAGTGGGCCTAAATTGGATCCTTGTGGTACACTTGATGTTGCTATGTAAAATTTTGATTTATATCCATTGTAGGATACATTTTAGACTCTATCGCAAAAGTATGAAGAAAAAAAAATTGCCGCAAACGATTGCTAAGGCCAAAAGGATCCACTTTCTTAATCAATATGGCATGGTTTATCCTATCGAATGCCTTTGAAATATCCATGTAGATTGTATCCACTTGGCCACGACTATCTAGAACATTTGATACTGACTGAGTAAAGTACATTAAGTTGATAACCGTTGATCTCTTTGCCATGAAGCCATGCTGATGTGGTGATATAAAATCACTTACTTATGGATATATGTGCGAGTGTAATATCATTTCAAATATCTTTGCGAAGTTATTTAGTAGCAATATCGGGGGATAGTTAACAATATCTTCAGGTGAGCCAGATTTAAATATCGGACAGACCTTTGAGATCTTATCTCAGAGTTATTTTTATATTTATCATGCTGATCTCTTTTGAATCTTCCAAAAATTCCTTTACTGTATCTTTCCGTCAGAAACGTCCAACCTAAACACAATCCTGTTCGAATGGGAACTGCACCATTTGACGTTCGAGTAAAGTAGTACGCGGACTGCACTTTATCATAATTGTAAATCTCCCCAGCTTCTGTTATTATAATTTTTGCTGCTTGCAGATAATCGTTGCCGCAAAACGTTAGGATGAACGAGACTTCACCTAACAGACTATTATATTACACTCGTTTTACCAAGCGTAAAGTGAAAATTTTAAACGGCGTTTTAAAGCGATTCGAATCAACCATCTCGAACGCGTTGAGAAAAATCCTCCACCGCAGGGGTACTATTATTGTTACACAAAGTGTAAATTGATATAAATCAGCGGGTAATAAACGCCGCCGATTGCCGTACTCGATTAAAGGAGGTATAATAACTTACTACGTGCGAAAACTGGTTATAATAAGCTACGAATTGACGTAAAAGCAAAGGATGGATTTATGTAGAGATCATTATCTTGAATTTGGATAGTCCAGTTGCATTAAAATAGGTAGCATGTTATTTAAACTATTTTAACAAACTCAAAACAGAAGTGATTTCGTTTTGTTCCACCAAGACAACACCGTTTCACACTTTAGTGGTCGCCAAGGCAAAAAATCACGAATGGATAGTCTACGAAAATTATAAAAAATGGAGGAAATAATTTATAAAGTTTTGAAACTTTGAAGAAACACTTTTTCGTTATCCAAACGAAGTTCAGGGTGAGATTTGATCCAAGGCAATGTACCACTACTAACTTTCGGCATGATTGAACAAACGTTTTCACTGTACACTCATATTTACGATTGTTTGGGTGACTCCTCGTTTGAAGACACTGACTTACTTTTTTAAATGACACAACTTTACACTTAAACTGCATTTATTTTCACTATACAACCTGATACAACTTTCTTAACTGTTTATGAGATGTCCTTGCTGAACGAACTAGAACTACTGCTTTTGAGATAAAAGCTTCTTGATAATACCTCGTTAGTCAATAGCAAATAAACTTTAATGGGCGTGGATCGGAAATTTTAAATTAGACAGAGTGACGCACAATTTACTAAAATTTCATACAATGACTGCACTTGAATAATATCTTAAATAAACAGGTTTAACGCGTACAGTACGGCACTATCGCTTTGAATAAAACCGGGAATTCCTACTATTCACAATTGTGGAATTCGTACATTATTTAGAGTAAAGGTTGTAAATTCGAAAGTTGCTGTTTACTGCCCACCCTCCAAATTTTTCTGCCCGGGTGTCGCACAACCGAAAAGAAAAAGCCAGCGCTGTTGGTGAAATAATAAATTATGCAAATTTTAAGCGGCTTTGTCATCTCCCGTAACAGGAAGGGAAAGCACAGAGAATTTTGTTTACATTTGATTATGTATTTACGTAACGTAATTTGTATTTTACAATTTACGTGCAACGCTTTCTTTATTATTTAAATATGCGAACCAAAAAGAACAGAAATTATGCATTAATATACAAAATTCTTGCAGATAGGGATAAATGCAAAATATGGGCATTCGCATATAATCCGGTCTTTAGTTATTATTATTAATAGTTTTCAAGATATTAACAATTCTTTCTTTAAACTGCATATAATGGTTTAATGTTTTACAATAGTGTGCTATGAAATTAAGTGACAATATTTGAATATCTAGCATCAATAGATCAACTGATGGATTAAAGATTTTGATATTGTTAATAAAGTTTGTCCAAATTAGTGTAGATGGTGTAATGTCTGTGTTTTATTTCATTTGATGTAGGTACTCACATGTTTTGCTAAATGTCAAATGATATACTGGTGTAGTTTAAATACATCTACCAGCTTGATTATTGTTTTTTTTTTGCTTAATTCTTACATTCTTATATTATTACGTAATTTTAAATATAGGTGATTTCAGAAAATATATAATCTACAAGTTGTTTCTGTTCTTCTCTACTAATTAAGTCTTAATTAGAAGTTAGATGATCACTTTCACGTCTATAAAAAGAACAAGATGAACGTGAGTAATACATCTCTAGATTCCAAGACCTCTCTCGTTGACAAGAAAATCTTGATTGTTATTTCAACACATTCCGCATACTCCATAAAAAATCGTTAACATCGAATTCTTGGAGGTGTTTAGGTCAATCTGTTTTCTATCCATTGCTAAAACGAGTGGGCCAATTAAAACAGTGAGTTTGTCAAAGCGGCTGTAACAAATCGTCAATTCGCCCAGCTTGTTGTTTTACACCTGACCCACTTTCTAAACTCGATGGCGCGCCGGATTTAGACCGTTCCGACGGATCAACGGCCACTGTCAAGGCTTCTGCCGGCGTTATTTTACTGCATTTACGTTAACGTAGAATCTTTATAGAATTAAACTGGAAAGTGTGTAAGATGAGGAATTTGTACTTGATATGTGGATTTTTTTATAAGAAATTATGGGTTTTAAGAAGAAATCGTATTAGATTTTGATGAAAACAGCAGTACATTGATTAACCAGTTGTGGGAACACTTGCAACAGATAACATTCCATTCCTTTTCATCTTCGACAAACCCCTAACACATCAACAGACTGCCAGCGATGAGGACAGCTTTTGTCTCTTCGTAAATAGATCAACATCCAGTAAAGGGACTGGAGCAGGGGTATATACTTTGAGGAGCTTCGTCTAAAAGAAACATGTACCCTAAAGACAGACCATTGTTTTCTAGGCTGAAAAATATCTGCGTTGACCCTTACTATGCACTACTTCACTGATGACTTCAAGCAATTAACTGAGGAGGGGACAAATGTCTATTTTTCCTTATAGAAAATGTCCCGACAAGCTATTGAAAATGTCTTCCGCATACAGGTTCGCATACTACTCATTCCAGAGGAGTTTATGTAGTTGTTTCGGGTCAATGGAGCGGAAATATTATGGATCAATGTAACGTGGCGGTTGCTAGGAGGTTTAATCAGTTGGGTTTTCCACGTGCGATGTAAGGGGCAGCCATCTTCGCGGTTTAAATTTGGGATGTTTGAAAATCTCTACAGGTTCGTGAATTTTTCTACTATAACAGTGAGGATTGCAAGATAAGATACGAATAGAGCTAAATTAGATTTGGTGGCCACTTTCCAGTCTATGCTCAGCCAGTGCGGTCCCGGCTACACGCAATAATCACATACAAAGCTCGTGCGCAGTAACACGAGTACTAACTGATCGCTGTGCTTCACCGATGTACAGACTACCGCACGAACATGGAGTCTGGTAGACACCAGGGGCTTCCGGATGATTGTGGTCTTTGATGGGAGAATAGTTGAGAGCTTGAAATTGGGTTTGAAGATGGTTTTCATGTTGTTCCTGAAGAGAATCTTGCTGATGCGATCGGTGACAACATGAATGTAAGGTAGATACACTTCCTTACGGAAATTAGGGTTGGATGAGGGAAGTTACTGTGGGAAGGGGTTGATGTAGCGGTTAATGGTAGTTTGAATATCTTTCCTAGAGTAATTATTGCGGACCAGAGCTTCAGTGATATAGTTCAGTTCTTGAAGAAGCGAATTCGGTTCTGATATAGAAATGGCCCCTTAGATAAATGAATTGATAACATCGCGTTTTTGGGCTGGGTGATGGTGTGAGAGGCCATTGAGATATTTATCCGTGCGCGTGGGTTTTCGGTAAACGGAATGTCCCAGCGCACCGTCAGGACGGCGATGTACGAAAACATCTAGGAAAGGAAGGCAACCGACCGATTCGATCTCCATGGTGAAGCGTACGGAATCATGTTGAGGATTCAGAAACGATAGGAAATTATTTAAAGATTCATGTCCATGAGGCCAGATGACAAAGGTGTCATCAACGTACCTGTACCAACACTTTGTCTTTCTTGCAAGATAATAGGGCTCGTTGTTCGATAATCCATAACATTTCCGCTCCATTGACTTGAAGCAAGCCCTATATAAACTCCTCCGGAATGAATAGTCCCCAGTCAGTGTGCAGTAACAACCCTGAAGATGTCCCATAAAAGTGTGGAGTGGACAAAAGCTACGTCAACGACGCGGTTCTAGTTCGGAAATCAAAAGTATAGTATATTAGTGACTTTTACCTTTTAGGATCTATTTTTAATTATTAATCAAACCGCTGATGATTTTTTTTCATGTAAAGCCAATTGTATAGAATTTATTCAACAATAAATCTCTAACTATAGCTTCAAACGCGCATTTAAAATCGCTATTAATAATCCATAACTAACAATAAGTTGTTATCCTCAGTTGAGATTCCCAAGAAGAAAGTGTTAGGCAATTACCTTTGTAAAAAATTTTTACCAAATATATTCAAAGAAATACTTATTCACTTGAAAAGAAAACAACAACGAAAAGGGGCTATTGTCGATGCACATCCTGAATATACTGTTACAATTCTACATCTTGTTGCAAAAAGTAAAAATAAATCAACTCACTTCAAATGAGTCATAGAGAAAGTGCCCGCTCGAGAACCTCAAACCGTCATTTACTACAACACATGTGTACATAAACATATATAACTATACATAAAGACAACGACCTAATGTGTTTCATTAAACAATCCTGCATGTGGAGAAATTAATGGTAAAGTCTATTGCTTATTAATAAATCTATATGCTCATTTGCTTCGTTTGATGTTTTCCACTTAATGCCGATTTATAATTGGCTGTTTGAATGTTATCTGATTTATTTACTTACATGCTGTACAGATAACAAATCAGCGTGTAATATAGAAAATGTATTCTGACATTTTTATTATGTGCGTTTCGCGAAAGTGCCTTTAATTTGAAATATATACATATGTATACAGTGTATTAAAAAAAAACGTTTAAATATTTAAGGAGCATATATTACGATCAAAAACAATTAAAAAGGCCCCAATGAACATGGGTCCGCAAAACAACCGTTTTCGAGATAAGTGCAATTGTTTTTTTTTACTTTTTTTTGCACTTTTTAGCGTTTAGCGCTACAGAACACGATAATCACAGATGTTCGAGATGTCCTCCTTCCATTTCAACACAGGATGTACATCTTCTTAAAAAGGAACTCCACACCCTTCCCAAAAAGCACGGTTTTGCTTCAATTGTTTGACAAAATTGTTCAATTCGCTGTTGCAACTCGGCAACAAGATTATTTACTGGTGTTTCGTACACTAAACTTTTCAAGTAACCCCAAATACAAAAATCTAAGGGATTTAGGTCGGGAGACCTAGCAGGCCATGGAATGGGACCCCCTCGACCTATCCATCTCCTATGAAATGTTTCGTTCAGGTGCTCCTTAACAACAAGCGTAAAATGCGGCGGTGCCCCATCTTGCATAAACCAAACATTCAATCTCCGATTTAGAGGGACATCTTCCAAAAGTTCGGGCAAGGTGTTTACCAGAAAGTTAAGGTATGCAGGACCTGTTAAACGTTGTGGCAAAACAACCGGTCCTAATAACCGATCTCCTAAAATGCCTAGCCAGATATTTAGACTGAAACGCTGTTGATGTCTGGATTCAAGAACAGCATGCGGATTTTCGTACGACCAAACGTGATTATTGTGGCAGTTAAAATCCCATCTTCAGTGAAACCGGCTTCATCAGTGAAAAGGATGTTAGAAGAAAAATTCTGGTGTTCAACAGATTTCCTTATAAGCCATTGAAAGAATATCTTTCTTGCTCGGTAATCAGGACGAGTAAGGGCTTGTACCCGTTGGATATGGTACGAATATAAAAGTTGTTCGTGGAGAGTTCTCCAAACAAGAGGACCACTTACGCCTACTTCAGCCGAAATTTTTCTCACTCTAGCTTCGGGGTTTTCATTTACTATTGCCAAGATTTGGTCTTCAATCTCAAGCATACACACTGACCTTGGACGTCCGCTTTCGTAAGCGCGTTTTTTGAAGGAATCCCTCAACCGCTGTTAAACGTTTCCAAACATCACATGCGAAGACCGTTGACGATTGGGAAAAGTCTCGCAATAAAGACGACGTGCTTCCAAAGCATTCCCATCGGCACGACCATACATGTAAACCATGCTGGCCATTTCAGCATTTGAATAAGGCATTGCAAATCGGAAACTAATTTCCCTTGCGTCGAAAATAAATTCACTACCAGAAAACAGCTTATGAATTGACAGCGAACTAATTAATAACGCAAATGTCATACGAAAACAAAATGTTTTACTTAAAGTTGTTGTTTTTTTTTTATTAAATCGCATTTATTTGGAAAACAGCGTAGCATAGCACTGCGAACTGATAATAAAATTTATGAAAACAATTGTTTTACTGTAGAGAAAGTAGTGGTTTCTATGACTAAAGCAACAACAAAAAAAGCACCAAACTGATAATGAAAATTGTGGCTTTCGTTGATTTTCAAAAAAGACAAATGCACTTATCACGAAAACGGTTGATTTGCGGACCCATGTTCATTAGGGATTTTTTACTTGTTTTTGATCGTAATATATGTCCCTTAAATATTTAAACGTTTTTTTTAACACCCTGTATATAATAATTAAAATCAATTATTTTAAACTTTATAAGATTATTTTTTGAGCTATAACTTTCCTCTTCGCCACAGCCAAGTTTAATATGAATTTATATCCTTTTCACCTTGCAGATATGTTAATTGATATAATGTTGCTATATACTAATATGTTAATAAAAATTACTGCGGATTGGTCTAACAAACGCTGTTTTAATCTATGTAACTACATGTGTTGGTCTATTGTATTTTAGACGTGTAAAAATATGTTTGCCTCTACATGTGTGTTTGTATAATTTGCTGACGTTGCTTATATGTAGTATTACCGCTGTCGTTTGGGTAGCGAGCGAAGGCAACCGTTGGCCCCACGTTGGGCGCCGATTCAATGTTACCGCTGTCGGTGGGGGTTGTAATTGTTACGCTAAATTATTCTGAGATTCTTGCTTGTGTGGGAAAATTCTAACAAGGGTGCGTATTTACTTCAGTTGTTCGCTTAGGAACGTACTTGCGTGAAGCCTGTTTATGGCTTTGTCAATGGCTGCTAATACTTGTAACACTTTCACTGGCAGCGGATTGGCCCGATGATCTCTGAGCCATATGAAGCAAAGAAATGGGACAATTAAACAAATCAGCACGGCGGAAAAGATGCGGGAGGTCCTTCTAGGTTAATTGGCGTTGAATATTTTTAATTCGCACGCCTCCCAGAGAGGCTATGCGTGAATAAACGCAAAAAGGGGCGGGGAGTTGCTTCGCGTTGGGAATTTGGAGCGAAATTTTAAACACTTTGCCGGAAGAAAATGAAAATTTTGGCCGCTTGAATGTATGCGGATGGTCTTAGTGTGTAGATGAAGTGATAGGATAATTCCCGCGGAGAAATGCGATTGTTTGAAAAAAACAAAGTTTTATCATTTGGTCCCTTCACGACGGCTTTGATGGCAAATTTCTGCAAAACTAACCGTGCGATTTGCATGCAACTTCGTGAGTACGTGTAATGTGTAGCGATGAACCAGTTCGATGCGAAAGAGCGTCGAACGCGAACCTCGGTCGGCGGTAACAAAAGGTGCACAAGTATTTTTTCTTTATGTAGCAGTAGTTGGATGGAGAGGATTTCCCATTATGTTTCAAGAGCGGAATGATCTTACTAAATTTCCAGAATTCAGGGAAGCAAGAAGTTTTGAGTATTGAAAATTGTCAGAAGCTCACATAAAATAGAACAATCTTTCACAAGATAGTCCATCATTTCCGGTTGTGTCGTCGGAGTTAATACAAGTCAAAGCTGCAAGAACTTCCCGATGAGTCAATGACAGAATGCTAAAGTTATTGGAAGAAGTATTAACAGTGAGGATAGGAGGAATCGCAGAGTTTGGTTGATAAACTTCGGAAAAGACCGCGGCCAATGCTTCGACTATTTCATTTAGATTCGAGATTTTCCTAGAGCCAAAAGTCATGAAGGCTGGGATCCTGGATTCTTCGCTGTTGATGAATAAATGATTTTTCATCACCCCATTAAGACATCAATATAATGATGAATCCACAACACAGACTGCTAATTACATCGACGACTTTATGAGAATTTGTACAAAAAAAGAAAACATAAATTACATTGCAAAAGTATAAGAAAAAAGAAAAAAAATCTATTCAATCATACAATAATGATAGCAAGGACTGTGGGGTAGTATGACAAACAACACAGGGTATCGGCACACTCCTCACCACACAAAATATTATTAATTAATTCGGAGTAGTTGAACTCTTAAAACTTAACGACATTGACGACGTCAAAATCGCAGAATACAAAAGACTAACTTCTCTTTGCATGAACCAAAATTGTTTTCAAATAGGGAGCAAATATTATGAACAATTGGAGGGTACGGCGATGGGTAATCTACTGTCCCCGTTCATAGCCAACTTGTTTATGAGTAAATTTGAAACGTGTTTGAAAAAGGACACCGTGTATTTCCCTAGAATTTGGCTTAGTTATGTAGATGATATTTTCGCGGTTTTTGACACTAAGAAAAGTAACATCCTGGATTTCCTCGCGACACTCAACACAAAATTCGGATCCATTAAATTTACAGTAGAAGAAGAAGTGAACAATCAACTCCCATTCCTAGAGAGCCTAGTAATTAGAAACAATAATAAACTAGAAATCTATAGAAAAGAAACAAGCACTAATAGATTCATTATGTCCGATTCGAACCACTGCGAACAACATAAAATGGTCGCGATTAGTTTCTTAATTAATAGACTAGTGAAATTTCCCTTAAACCAAGATAGGTACAAGAAAGAGCTTAAATTCATAAAAAATGTGGCTATTTATAATGGTTACTCGTCTATAGATGTCGACCGCGTCCTTAAGAAAGTCCAACATAGGCATTATGTAAGAAATTCTACGACCTTGATACCGGTAGGAACTCGCGACAAGAAATTTGTGAAACTCCCTTTCCATAGAATATCGAAAGGCATCAGTAAAGTTTTTAGGCGACAAGACATGAACGTATGTTTTAGTTCACGAAATACACTTAAGAACCTTCTTGGTAATCCAAAAGACAAACCGGACATGAAAGAAAGGTCGGGAATTTATAAAATTGCATGCAGCGACTGTGATAAAGCCTATATTGGACAAACGAAACGAGCGATAGGTACTAGATTTAATGAACACATGAGATGCTATAGATACGGTCGAACAGGAGCGTCAAGTGTAACTGACCATATGAATAACACAGGACATGTAATCAAATTGGAAAACCTCAAATTAATTAAAAACGTAACTTCACTTCGGGAATTGGACGCATTTGAGACAGTGTACTTGAAAAAACATTCGCAGCTCCTGAACAAGGAGAATGCGCCACTTCATTTCTCTTGCTTGTTTGATTTATTAGGGTAAAAGAACTTTTCAGTCCACACTTGACGAAGACCGAATCTCGGTGTTCTGCAATTTATGTGTTGATTTTAGTATCCTTAGAGTGCGTAGATAGAGTTAGCGGGAAGTAACCTTCCTTTCGTCTCGCTCTATTCTACGAGGGCGGGATGAGACCCTTGGCCGTTTCACATATACCCAGCGTGTTAGAGTTAAGCGATAGAAAAGTAGGTATTCGGAAATAGATATACACAGATAAATGTTTAGACACATTTGTACATATATACCCTTCTTTTTTCCTCCAGAGGAGGGATAGACATGCATGGTAGAATTAAAGTAAAAGTTTTTAGTTTTTTCGTTGAGATTTATTCGGTAACTCGGTTGAAAATGGGGGCCCAGTGAGCCTTTGAAACAGCTGTTCCGAATTAATTAATAAGATTTTGTGTGGTGAGGAGTGTGCCGATACTCTGTGTTGTTTGTAATCATGCAAAACACAATATAAATTATTGAGATTTTGTTCAAACTTATTGTAAAAGAATTCATCGATACAAACTTATCAATATCCTAGAACGAATAGGTGAGAAAGAGTGACGTCTAGTATTAAATGAGGAAAAATAAAAAGGTTTCTGATGCCGAATACTCAAACGAGGATCCTAAAATCCCAAAAGCTCCAATAATTCCGGGGCAAGGAGCATGTTGATCTATTTGTAAATAAAAGCAATTTGTGAAACAATTCTACGATTGGCCAATGAATTATAACTGACCAAAATGTACTAGTGTCCAAAAAAATGAGGCATAATATCCTTTTCTTTCATATTTTAAAAGTTTCTCATCCTTCCCTTACAATCTTTGAAGCTACTAAGAATATATGATCTCCTTTTAAACGTAGACACCTGGCATATAGCGTAACACCACGCCATCTCCCAATTTCCACTTCTATTGATATCGACTTCTTAAACTCGAATAATTAGGATCATTATGTCGTGAACGCCTAATAATCAAATATTAATTACAAACTACTATGTATAAGTATCGTTCGTGGACCATTATCGATCAATTACTCCCCACCATTCCGCCCTATTTCGAACGCAAACGGATCTAATTTAACTCCTAACGTGGAGCTGTTGTTCTAATTGAGACACGTTTTGTTACTCCAGTAGGTTACGCGCATTTTCTCTTTTACTTTTCCTCTTTTCGTGCGAATTCCACGCGTGTAGAAATAATGAGGAGATATTCGAGACAGTGGAAGAAAGATTTAGTGCAAGACAAAAGAACTAATTGGACCACTATCTCTATAATATTACTAGAAATTGCAAGAGGAACTTTGAATTAAATTCGTTGCATTGAAAATCCGCAGGCTTTTGCAAAATTATTAATGAAAATCGTTAATAATGACTGTATGAATAATTTTATGGGTGTTATCTGACAATTTAATAATGAGGTAACTGCAAATTTAGGAAAAATTGGGAAAAATCCTTTTTCGTAGATAATTTCACAATAAAATCAAAACTTAGTAAAAAGAATTGTAAATCAAAAGGGGAGTGTTTCTTTAAATTAATGTTTATGTTGGTTACAACTACCTACATTTTACAATTAAACCCAAGATTGAAACTACGTTTGACATTACTATACTCTTGGTTTCCGGGTTGGAACCGCGTCGTTATCGTAGCTTTAGCCGACGTTTCGTCCATACTCTTATGGGAGATCTTCAGGGCTATTAGTGCACACTGACTGGGGATTATTCATTCCGGAGGGGTTCATATAGTGCTCGTTTTGGGTCAATGGAGCGAAAATGTTATGCACCAATGAAGCGTCGCGGTTGCTAGGAGGTTTAATCAGTTGGAATTTCCACATGTGATGTAAGAGGTAGCCATCTTCGCGATTTAGATTGTTGGGATGTTTAAAAATCTCTATTGATTCACGGATTTTTCTACTATAATAGTGAGGATTGCGAGGTAAGATGCGGGTATAGTTAAATTGGATTTGGTGGCCAGTTTCCAGTCTATGCTGGACATGACATCGCTTTGTTTCACCGATGTGCACATTACCGCACGAACATGGAATGCGGTAGACAGCTGGGGCTTCCAAATGATTGCAGTCTTAGATGGGAAAGTAGCCTGAGAGCTTGAAATTGGGCTTGAAGATAGTTTTTATGTCGTTCCTGAAGGGAATCTTGCTAATGCGATCAGTGACACCATGAATGTAGGGTAGATACGCTTGCTTACGGAAAATTAGGGCTAGATGAGGGGAGTTGCTATGGAGAAGGGTTGGTGTAGCTGTTTGTATATCTTTCCTAGAATAATTATTGCGGATCAGTGCTTCAATGAAGCGAATTAGGTTCAGATATAGAAATGACCTTTTGGATAAGAAAATTGATAACACCGCGTTTTTGGGCTGGATGATGGTGTAAGAGGCGATTGAGATATCTATCCGTGTGCGTGGGTTTTCGGTAAACGGAATGTCCCAGCACACCGTCAGGACGCCGGTGTACGAGAATATTTAGGAAAGGAAGGCAGCCGTCCGATTCGATTTCCATGGTGAAATGTATGGAATCATGTTGGGAATTCAGAAACGATAGGAAATTGTTTAAAGATTCGTGACCATGGGCCCAGATGACAAAGGTGTCATCAACAACCTGTACCAACACTTTGACTTAAGGTTGTAGAATAATAGGGCTTGTTGTTCGAATGCTTCCATAAAGATCTTGGCGACGACAGGAGACAAAGAAGATTCCATAGCTGCGTCTGAGACTTGCTCGTAGTATTTACCCCGAAACTGGAAGTAGGTAGAAGAAAGACAAGCTTTAACCAAATCAGTCAAATCACCCGGTTGGTAATTGGAGATGAGGAACTCTCTAATAAGGGATGCTGTATCCGGTATGGGAAGAATGGTGAATAAGGATTCCACATGGGAATTTTGGATGAAAAAGTCGCTGTGTCCAGCTTAAGATTTTAGAAGGCTAGAGAAGTACTTCGATAATTTGTAGGTAGGGCTATTGATAGTGCTGACAATAGGACGTAAAGATATATTAGGTTTGTGAATTTCAATCACGTTTGGCATTTATTGATAAGTTTGCCAATTCAAATTATATTTGATGTTTATTGATATATCTGATAAATTATAAAGCGTATTTTCTGCAGACCGCTAAACATTTAAAAGCAACAGAATGGAGAATAGTCTTATGGATGAAATTAGGCTTCAGAAAAATGTTTCCTTGGGGAAACATCTAAGATATTGTGCAGAGATTTAAAAATTGTAAATTAGAACTGTTTGAAGTTAAAAAAGAAATTCCCGATTCTACGAGGGAAGACATTCTATCAGATCTATGGTGTTTACAAGAGATTCTTGACATGTGAGAAGAAAATTTTGAAAAATCTATATGAGTACTGGAATTAGCAATTTCTTGGTCAAAAAGAGGATAATTCCAAGTCATAGGTGCTCCAATCGCTAAAAGCCAAACCAGTTGAATGGTTATGGACACGAGTAGTTGGTAATGTAATGCAAATATCGTCACCAACAAGTTATAAAAAATAAATCCAAGGCAAAAATGAATAATTTGATTACGGAAACAGAAAATATACCGTGCATTACAAAGAAAGAGTCCTTTTTATAAAGAAATTAAGAGGGTACCCAGGTAAAAAGAAATGCAAGCATTCATATGAGAATGGTAAAATAAATACCTGTGTCATGGAAGACAACCCAATTGTTTTGCATTTAGCAAAATTATTTCTCGACATAAATCTCCTTGCAGCTCTATACATTTAGTCCAGCGATGTTTCAACTTCGTTAAGCCATCCAAATAATAAGATTTGTCGAACTCTGCAAAATATGCCTTTGCTTCGACAATGACCTCATTCATTTGACGTGAACCACTTTCCACCAAGCAATTTTTTGAAGTTTGGAAAAAGAAATAAGTCACAGGAGCCAAATCTGGCGAATACGATGGATGAAGCACCAATGCTGCAACTGGACTAATTTTGCTGTCGCAATTGCCGACGAGTGGCCCGGGGCGTTATCATGGTGGAAGAGAATTTTTTTCTTCACTAGGTGAGGCCTTTTTCTCTTTGCTTCGAATCGGTCTAAGAAATCAGCATAGTACTGTTCCGTGATTGTCTTTCCCTTATCCAAATAATCAATTAAGATCATACCTTGCGAATCTTAAAAACTCATCGCCATATCTTTTCCGGCTGATGGAATCGTCTTCGCCTTCTTTGGTGCTCATTTTGCTGACCAACCTTTGGTTTCTGGCGCGTAGTGATGTATCCAAGACTCCTGGGCTACTTTTAAAGTTCATAAAAAGCATGACCTCCCAAGGTCACAATTACAATAAATACTAACGTTAGGACATATACAGCGATAATAATAATAACCTAACAAATATGCCATATCAATATTTAAAATATATAATTAACAGAAAAATATTACTTAGAAAAACTACTTGATTAACGTATTTCATATTAATTCAGTAATTGTCATGCATTTTCAATCGCCATCTCATCGCATCTACGAGTAACGATTACGCTGACCTGATGACATAAAGTCGAGCGGTTAAGGACATTGACGAGGCATTCTGGCCGACGTGCCCGGACTCTACCGACTTTCACTCGAACGCGGACGTAGGAACGGAAAATGCGGCTGCACGAATCTGGGTGTAAAGTTGTTTGAGAATGTAGGAGTGCAAGCATTACTAAGTAAACGTTAAAGCGACGGTGAGGATGATGCCGATTGTTCTAGGAAAGAAAGTATAAACAGAATAAAATCTTATTTTTATTTGAAGATGTTTTACTTAGGGGAAATTTAATCCAAACTAGCCACTATAGTTTGGATTAAATTCACCTTATGGAATTTTGACAATCACATACTACAAGCTCCTTTTCCACATTCTTTTAAATACAAATTAGAATTAAATGGTCTTTTATGTTGTCACAATTCAGCTGCTACTTTTGGATATAGGTGAAAATCACAAAGAACTCAATCAGTTGAATATGTAGATAAAATGATTCAATTAGATTATCATCCTTTCATTCAAACGAATCTTTCATGGATTGAAACAATGAGCAACTGATTGATGGCAAATAAAAACATCTTCTAATTTCCAAAAAACATTTTTAGTATGAATTAAGCATATGAGCCGTTTTATTTGTCTTACTAGGTTAAGAATGGTATTGAAGTCTTAGCACGTAAAACATCGTAATTGCTGTAGTAAGTAGGAATTTACCGCACTCAAAAAATAGGTATAATACAAACTTTATTGCAATCACGTTATTTGTTCTTAATGAGTAGAGTAACCTAAACTTGCGGACTCACATATGCGTCAGTATTACGGGTTAATATAAGAATACGAAAAATTCATAAATATACTAACCCGGTAGAGAAGCAGGCATGTAGTGTCGACCTTGAATATAAATCATGTTAAAAGGCACTGAGAGAGATTTCGTTTTAGTACCGGTTGAGCTGTTGCAGAGATTAGTCGAACGGTCAAGGTTATGTACTTACGTGTCGCTTTTGAAAATATAGCTGGTGTTTTTTGTGTGTTGTAGTATTATACCAAGTACATAATTAGTGTATCGTTTTATATAGAACTAATATTTACATACCTAAGAAAACAATGCCTCGTAATAGATTTGCTACTATTGTACATAAGCATGTGTCACTTTTTCCCCATTTAAAATATGACGGTAGTGCAGTTTTTTGCTTAATATGCAATGTTCGTTTGGCTGCATTGAAAAGAACTGATTGCCAGAGGCATGCCAATGGTATTAAGCATATGAGAAATGCAAGAACTGAAATACCTTATACACTATTCCTCATACATTTATTAATTATGTTTACCTCTTGTAATCTTCCGTTGTCGTTGGTGAGAAAAGCAGCTTTTAAAACGTTTTGGCGACAATACGTTCCAAAGTACCCATTACCCTCACAAACACAATTACAGAATCATTTGCCGCGAATGAAAGAGATGCTAGAAAATGTGTGTAAACGTGATTTGTGTTCCAAAAAAATATGGATTACCGTGGATGAGACGACCGATATAGAGAAAAACAGTATTGTGAATGTAATAGATCGCGTTTTATCTAGCGAGAACACAGCATCTCGATATTTGTTAGCTTGCAAACGTGTTCAACAATGTAGCGCGGAAAATATTCAAAAAGTGATAATGAACGCTTTGAAAAAATTTAAAATTGCCCAAGATCAAGTTGTGATGATTGTGACAGATAGTGCAGCAACGATGTTAAGTGTTGGGCGATCCTTAAAACATATATTTCCTAACTTAATACATATAACCTGCGTGCCGCATGCTTTGCATTAGTTGGTGAAGTTGTTCGACAACATTACGGAACGTTGATCGATGATTGGAAGTACTAAAGCAGTGTTTCGTAAATCTCCTAAACGTTTAAAAGAATTTCGTAAATTTTGTCCAGGTATTCCAGAACCTCCTGAACCAATTTTAACGCGATGGGGTACTTGGCTAACAGCAGCTTCTTACTATTTGATCCATTTTCAACAAATTCCATCAGTTATAATGCAATTTAATCGGAATGAATCCAAAGCAATTAAAGAAAGCCAAAGAGAATTTCAAATTCCTCAACTTTTAGAAGATTTAACAACAATATGTACCAATTATACAGTATTACTAGATGCCATCAGAAAACTACAATGTACTGAATTGTCATTGCAGGAATCATTAGACATAGTGGAGAGTGTAAAAAATAAATTACACACATTAAATTATACGCCAGGATTATGCGCTAGTCAAAAGTTGGCAGATGTTTTAAGGAAAAATCCCGATTTTAATACTTTAGAGGCCGTTTATAATAAGTGTAAGAATAGTGAACTTTTAAATGATTTTGAAAAACAGTTTCTACATGTAACTTCCTTAGATGTGGAGAGATCGTTTTCTATGTATAAGAATATTTTTTCTTGTCGACGCACAAGGTTTAAAGAAGTAACTGTGGAAACATATGTAATGATGCAAGTTTACAGCAGTTCACATCCTGATGCCTCTAATTTGTTGAATAATTAGCAAGTAAGTTTATTTATGAATTTTTCGTATTCTTATATTAACCCGTAATACCGACGCCTATGCGAGTCCGCAAGTTTTGGTTACTCTATTAATGAGCGATTGTTTAAATATATAATTGATAATAACATTCTTCTCCTAATCAACACGGTTTTATTGGTAAGAGGTCTACCATCACTGCTGTAGTAGGCATAACAGAAGAAATATTGAATAATACGAGACGTGTTTTAAAAGTAAGTACCGTTTTCAAATGAAACAAAGGCAAGTAAACTTTTCTTAACAATTTTATTTTTACATGAAAGCCTGTACCTTATTCTACTTTTCCACATAATTTCCACCAATATTGAGGCATTTATCGTATCGTACAATCAGCTTTACAATCCATCGTTATAGAAGTTTACCGCCTGATTTAACAACTTCATAGAGAACACTTCTGGAAACTTGAGGAAACTCATCAGATAACGATGAAATCGTAAAGCGTCTGTTCTTTTTCACTTTTTCGTCAACCTTCTGAACCAAATCTTCAGTAGTGACAAAAGGTCGCCCACTTCGTTCCTCCTCATGGACATTCGTGCGGCCTTCTTTAAAAGCTCTCACCCGTTTCCGTACCATTCCATCACTCATGTTTTCTCCATACTCTTCACAGATCTGACGATGAATGTCGGCCGATTTAATGCCTTTAACACTAAGAAAACGAATCACAGCGCGTATTTCACAGTCGGTGGAGACATTTTAAATAGTGACAAAGAAACGTAAACACGGTCGAATCTTTCTGTAATTGCGTCTGTGGCTTGTCAACAGATGTAGGTACATTTGCATGTAGAAACTGTTTTTAAGTGTTGTGGTAAGGGTTTTAGTGAACTGTTTCAATCAAAAGTTAGTTGCATGATCTATTCAAGGCCTTTTATCTGGTGGATCATGATATTTTGTTAAACAAATTATCACGATGTGGTGTAAGGGAAGAAGAATTGGACATTTTCGAGTCATATCTGGGACAGCGAAGGTACTACACGGTGGTGAGGAGTGTTGATGGCGGAGGCTCTGTAGGTTTCCCACATTTTTAGTCTTGATGTAACCGGTGTACCGCAAGGTTCTATTTTGGAGCCGCTATTATTTGTAATTTTTCTGCCATATAATATACCAGGTTTTGTGCGCTTATTATGACGATATAAATGTGGTTATGACTGGAAATGAAGTTTGCACCAAAGAGGAACAATGAGCAGTGATCCGATTTTTGTGGTCAGAGGGTGTGAAAGGTGCTGAAATTCACCAGAGACTTTTGTCACAATACGGGGACAGTGCTTTATCTCGTGAAAGCGTTTTTTTTTTGTGGATCGAAATGTTTCAAAGTCGCCGCACGAGCGTAACACAAAAAGAGGGAGCTGGACGGTCGTCAACTTCGACCACCGCCGACAACATTCAGCAAGCTCGAGATATGGTTACAGCAAATAGGCGAGTTACCATAGGTATGCTGTTGTAGCTAACAGACAAATGACGCGATCGTGATTAAATTCCACACACATGACCACAGAAGCTTCAACTCAACGCATGCGCAAGCAGCCGCCACTACGATAAGCTTCAAAGCTTGTTATGGCGAAAGTGTAGATAATATTTGACTTACCCTCGTACATTTTGAAACGCCATGACGTGTAAACTGTACCTGCTAGATCAAAATATAGCTAGTGCAAAATTAATAAAACTAGATACTCCCAAAGGTTCTTTATTCCAATAACAAAAACTAAAATCCTATTTATATTATCATTTATCATATCCATATCGAACATTACTTTCCATATAACTCTTCCAAGAACATTAACCTTAATCATTGGACCTTACCTTCATTTGAGAGAAATGTTTGCCAAACAACGTAAACATTGCCATGGTAAAGGCTTCCAATTTTGTTTATTAACGGATTCCAAGACTAACTATTTATATTACCCCTTCGTAATATAACAAAGAAAACCAGAAATAATTCTAAGTATGAATAGGTATCTTACGGCGAGACACTAATTTTAATTTGCGGATAAGGTTATATAAAAATGCACAATCAATGATTTATCGTTATTTACATCAATTTATCTCAAGATAAAAACCAAAGGATTTATCAAAAATATCATATTCAACAAATTTCTTAATTTGTCTTTCCTATCATTAAACTATTTATAACCTAATAATAACTAGTACATACATATCAATAGTAAGTAGTAGAACACAACAGTGTGTACTTAAGATGCAATTGAACTAGGCTTTCGATTATATTAACACAGTTCACAGGCTACAAACTACAATTGCAGCGTAGAGAAATATATGCAGCACTTAATCTGGGTCTCCATGTCAGGTACAAGAAAAAGTCAGCTATTGAAGAACATCCGGGGATTTCTCAGTGACTCACACATGAGAAACTGATTTATATGGGATATTGTTTAGTTTACATCTTTAATACAAGATGGTATTGTTTATCACTGTATTAAAACGTATTTTCTTGATTTAAGAACTTAAATCAACTAGAATAATCAATAAATTAACAATAAAACACTAATCTAACCTCACTTTTACTTCACACCTCAATCATCTAAAATATTTCAAGCATTTCCTGGTGGGAAATACGCTACTTCTACGGATTATCACGGCTAAATTTCATTTTCCTTCCTGGAAACTGGGTATATCAACGGTATACATCAGGAGAAGTAATACGAAGCCATTGTATTTATATTTATTAAATTGTTTCGCTCTCAATGCATAAAAAAGTGTGTTGCGCAATTAAGGACGAATATCTTTTGTGGGTCATTAGGGTAACTATTGTATTTCGTCGCTGAACTATGCCATTAATTTAATGATGTCAATGTAGTTACCTTTTGATTTCTATCTCGAAATTATATCTTACTAACGAATCGTCTCTTTATTGTTACAGTATTGAATGTAGCGGCAGGCAAGGCTCCTATGCAGATCAGTACGGAGAACGGTGGTATCCCGCAAAAAGCGATAGATGGCAGTACGAGCGCGTTTTTTAACGCAGAAACCTGCACTTTGACAAAAACTGAGGGGACGCCATGGTGGTACGTCAATTTGTTGGAGCCATATATGGTGCAATTAGTACGGTTGGATTTTGGAAAGCCTTGTTGCGGTAAGTTAACAATTTGAGCCGTGAAAATAACGTAATTGAGTTTTAGATTGTGTTCTTTAAGGACTTGTATATTATTCTCATCATTCTTCAGTCTTATTTTAGTTCTTAAATTTGAAAAAAACTGGAATATATGTGCAAATATGCGGTAACAGCCAGAGGGTAAGAAATAAACTATAAAACGTGCTGAAACACTTACCGTTTTAAAAGTCTTCCGTGATATCACAAACTGGCTAGCATCTGTTAGATATTTGAATCATTAGATATGTTTCCATAGCTGTTTCAGTCAAGTGAGTACGACGTGCGGAATAAATGTTTTTTAATGCCTAAAGCGACCGTTCGACATCTAGCGATGTTATATTCGCATATTTAAAATAATATTTGAAACAACTTAATGCATCTTCACACGTACCTTCACAAATTTGTCTTAGTATAAGAAAATCGGAGTCTTTCTCTAAAACACTTTCAAATTTTCGTATTACACACCAATTTGTTTCGCCTTCTACAGCGCATAACTTTGCGTGAACATCATTCACAATTTGAACAGAATCCACTAGCGACATCGAAACATTTTGTAATTTTTCTATTCCCTGCGCTAGTCCGAAGTAATTATTGTGAATAGTTTGTAAATCTCTATTAACCTGACTATCTTGAAATATTTCCTGGCTTTTCTTGAATGCTACAGCTTCTGTCGGATTGAATTTTAAAACTACCTTCTTTACTTGATCAAAATATTTGTTGTAGTAAAACGCAGCCTGCAACCATGTTCCCCAACGTGTAACAATCGGCCGTGGTGGTTCAGGTAAATCAGGTCACAGTTTGTAAAATAGTCGGGTACGTTTCGGGGACTTTAGAAACACTGCCTTTGTACTAGCAATCAATGCATTTACTAGTGGAAAACATGTGGGAATCGTTTATGCCGCAAGACCTAGAGTATGGATTTTACACGTTACATGTAAGAAATTACCACTGTGTTCTTTAAGAGATCGGCCTAACGAACGGATGTTTGCGGAACCGTCACTCATAAACATTAAAAGTTGCTTAGTTGAAACTTCAAATTTGTTCAATAAGTTCAACACCACCTTTAAAATCACATCGGCAGTACAATTTATAACCCTTTTGGAAGCAAGTAAGAAGGAGGATGACGGTCGGTGTGGTTCCATTGTACATACCATTACATTAACCACAAAATGTTTTTGACGATCTGTTGTTTCGTGCACACAACCAGTTTTACTTTCATCCGTTTCATTTGTTATATGTACGAGCATGGATACATTCTATTGATTCCGACTGTATTACAGTCCGCATATATTCCAGAGGAGAATGCTTCTTTCTATACGAAAGATGATACTAAATAGAGTACCATAATCAAATCTAATTTCTTGTCGTTCACTTTGCAGAAGAATTGTTGCTTTCGATTTGACGTTTGACATGTCTGACCAGCATTAAAGGTATTTTACATACTAGACACTAATTTTCCGGCACACAAATTAGTCCTGGCATGTCCCTATAAAGTTTTACGATAGCCATGGCTTATCCGTACATACCTAACGCGATTTTAAAACAAACAACGACAATTACGAATAGGTTACGACAGCCTACATATACACAGAACTTTCGCATAGCATCGATTGTACTGACACTGTGACTTTGTGAATCAAATAATGCCGATCGCACCACATATCTACTACACTGAACTTTTACCGCGTTGCCAAAACATTGATAGCAATCTTTCGATCCAGCTATAAGTGTTGATAACAGAAAAATGTCTACATGTTTTTTGCGACAACCAACTTCGATATTTTGTAAAAAAACATATTACGTACGTTACTGAAATAAATCGATTCAACCATTAACATAACCTATGTAACATCATTCTCATTCAGGCAATCAAGAAAGATTTATGCTAACTTTTGCGCTGTTGGCGAAAATGGTTGTGAACTGAATGAATCCCCGAAGATCGCACCAGCATATCTAAACGCATATGACTGTGTACGTTTTGGCCCAATAAAACCAGATGGATTAAGCATATTCTACTCGCTACTCGATCAAACGCTCTAATTTAGATACATTTCTAGCAATTGGCGACAGAAAATTACATGAAAAATCGATTTTTGCGTCACCAAGCTTTCGAAATAGGTGAAAGTATTAAAACATAATTAACGAACGATTACGATTACGAGTAGAAAATACATCATCGATCTCATACCCGCATTAACTAACCCATATGTTAGAATCGTGACAAGATATCTATTCCCCAACGCAGAATATACACATTAATCAATTTATCCACGCTAGAAACTTGAATATTTCGCCGCAGAATGGCTTAGTTTCTTCGTAGTGAAAGGGATGTCGTACCGCTCATGCTCATTCCGAGAAGTCACATGCAAGTTGGTACCTAACGGTGTAGAAATTTTATGCGCAAATCGTTTCTTTGACTGTAAAGCGTCCATTTAGAAGAGAAACATGGAAAGAACGAAAAAAGAATTTCTCTAAATGCTTCGATCGTTCCAATAACGAAGCGGTAAAACTCTTACCTTTGTGCAGTCGGCGTTTGTTACGCCGTTTAATTCGAACAAAGTAATTAGATGCATAACTAATTGTAAAAGGCTTTTTTTGACAATTAAATGATCTACATATTCACGGCGTTGGAAACTTTTACTTTTTAGTGTTACTTCTGTGTTTGCTAATGACCAAGACGTTTGCTAATGGCCAAGAAATAAGAACGTTATGGAGTTTAATATAACTGTGGTCATTTAAAATGTTCCAAACCGAATGTTTCTAAAAAAAAAAAGGTTCATTTAGGGTATGCAAAAAAGGCGAAGGTTTGTATCCGTTATGCAATCAGTAAGAGGTACAGTGAATGGAATGAAGACAATTTAAAATGAGAGAATAAATACAATACATGTATTTATTTATATTGCACATATGTATTATAATTATCTTGTTATTGGACCTTTATGGTTTGTTGGGTAATAAAGGCTATTATTATTGTTATTATACCACAGAGAACACCAATGCCTAAATAAAGTTTATGTCATGAACAGATCAGAAATTCACGTACCTAGGAACTGTCTTTACACGTAAACCAGATATAAGGACCGAGATACAGGCAAGATTAGATGCATCCATACACTAGATAAACTACCAAGAAGTAAGAATACCTCAAGAACAACAAACGTGAGACAGTGATACGCCCAATAGTGACATATAATAATAATAATAAACTTTATTTCAATGACCAAAGTTTGAAATAAGTCGGAAAGAAAACAGCAATACAAAAGGAAATAATACAATAACTAAATACAAAACAAAAGAAATTAATAAGTAATAAGTCAAAGTGACTATACACATATCAAATCAAATAATGGGGCAATCGAAAAATTCCTTAAATGAATAAAAACGTTTGGACAGTAACCAAGATTTTACGGTTATTTTAAATTTATTTAAATTATAAACTTTCCAGTTGTCTGGAAAACGGTTATAGATTTTGATTCCAAGGACATCAACACAATCTGATGTAAGTTTTAGGTTATGCTGCATGAGATGTATCTTACGATCTCTTATGTCATAATTATGCTGTGCATTGTTAGTCGCTAATATTTTATTCTTGTGTTTATGAATATAACAAAAGGCTTCTAGAATATATAATTCAAATACAGTCATAATTTTTAAAGATATAAAATAATTTCTACAAGATGTTAATTGACCTATACCAGCAATACACCTCATTGCAGCTTTCTGCTTGAGAAGATGTTGGTTGTTAAAAGGGCTGGAACCCCAAAGAAGAATTCCATACTGTAAACGGGATTGAAATTCCGAAAAATAAACAATTCTTAATGAGTCAATGCTCAAAGATTGTTTTAAATACCTTGATTTTAAAATTATTACATTAAGTTTTGAGGTTAAAGATTGACAATGAAGATCCCATTTCAGCGACGAAGCCAGAGTTACTCCTAACAACTTAGCTGAACTAGAATGATTGACAATATTGTTTGAAATCTGTAGATTTGGATAGAAATTAATTTTCTTTTGGATAGTGTGAAAAATAATATACTTAGTCTTATCAAAGTTTAGGCAAAGTCCATTAGCGCAACACCATTTGGACATCCTACTTAACATGTCATTGGCAACACTCCGAATATCCTGCTCATCACTAGTACCCAGTATAGTTGTATCATCGGCGTAACACACCACACTGTAGTCACCTAGAAAATCAACAATGTCGTCAATAAATAACGAAAACAAAAGTGGTCCAAGGACCGATCCCTGCACTACACCAATGTTGCTTGGTAGAGGAGAAGACCTGATTTTGTGTCTCGTGTTTAAATTAACTACATCAATTTCAACAAATTGTATTCGGTTCGAAAGATAGGAAATTATCCAGTTAGCCACATTTCCCATAAATCCCAAGGAATTAAGCTTGTTCAACAACAGATTGTGTTGAACACAATCGAAGGCTTTAGCTAGATCACACACATATGCAAGTGAAGTGTTGAATCTGAGCGGATCAGAACTAAACAGTGTTAAAGTATGGGAAAAGAAAGTGTTACGCAAGATTTTTCGAGGTAAAATGGTGGACGAGAAAAAGAAGGACGAACCAAGAAGTGGAGGAAATATATGAAGAACCTAACATTGTAGTTGTCATAAAATCCCAACGTCTTCGCTGGTTGGGACATGTGAGGAGGATGCCAGAAACTAGATTACCGAAGTCCGTGATGCAAAGAACAATTGGTGGTAAGAAAAGGAGAGGAAAGCCGAGAACGAGGTGATGGAATGAAGTGGAGGAAGATCTAAAGCAGCTGAAGATCATTAGATGGAAAGAAAGAGCCGTAAACAAGAAAGAATGGAGACGGACAATCGAGCAAGCCATGGGCCAACTAGGCCCTGGTCATCGAATAGGACCGCTTAAAAATATCGTAATTTTGGGGTAGAATTAAAAAAACAGTTGGTAATGTTTGCAATATTATTATTGAACTACATATAACATACAAGTAAATATAATTTGAACATATATTTACTAATATTTGCTTGTTCCTCCTCCATGTTTTATTATTTCTATTCTCTGCTATTATGCCATACATCTTCAATATGTTGTTGTAATTCTTCCTTTGTAGTTGAGTTTCGTGTATTTACGATGTTTTTCAAGACATTCCATACATTTTCAATTGGGTTTATGTCTAGTGAATTGCCTGGCAAAGGTAGTACACGCAGATTTTTAGATTTTTGTAAAACTTTTTTATATTGTTTTTGTTCCATTGTTCCGTTAACGAAATATAGTGCACCCGGCCCTTTTGTCGTTATACACGATTAGAGATGGGGGGTGTTTAATAGATTTGATCGTACATGATCCTTTACAACGCTCTGAAGGATGTCAACGAACAAATTGGCTTCTTCCCGTTAACACTTCTAGCTGTGATTGGTCGCTTTAAATAATCTAGGAAAAAGTAAAAAATGTGGAGAACCATTAAGCGATATATGAGGATGAATTTAACCAAAAATACAGATGATAAATGAAAATCACCTTTCCCCAATCTTCAACTGTATATTTTCTATATTCTTCAGCCAATTGAAATCATGTCACTTTCATTTTAGATGTTAGTCTTGGCTTCTTTGCCGGACGCCTGCATTTCAAGACTGCTTCATGAACACGTCGACGGACTGTTCAGGCTGATATTTGTATACCTTCTCCACTAAGAATTTTATGAACACCTCTTTAGTGAATAAAAAGCGATGTTGTGTAGCCACTCATCTCTTACAGTTGTTTTGTGTTTGCCGGCACAGTATATTCTGCCACTACTTGTACTAGGAATATTCTCCTTAATTAATTTCGCGATTCTCAGAACAGTTTGATGTGATACACCCTCTTTTTGTACAACTTCACGTTTGAGAGAATTCTCCCGTCTCTAGAAGAGCAGAAATTCGTGCTTTTTCCTCTGTGGTTATATCCTTCTTCTTTCCCATTATCATAATAATTGACCGCGAAAATAGACGCACGCACATAAAATTAATTCGAAAAAGTTCTCCGGAAAATCTGTAAAAATACTGTTTTTATTTATATTTGAAGTGATGCTAACGAACCAATGTACGACACAATTCAAAATAAACATAATTATTATACGTACGAATGTGCCAAAAAGGATTGAGGACATAACAGAACAGAAGAGGAACAAGCAAATATTAGTAAATATATGATCAAATTATACTTACTTGCATGTTATATGTAATTAAATAGTAATATTGCCAACATTACAAACTGTTTTTTTTTAATTTTATCCCAAAATCATAATATTTTTAAGTGATCCTAATTCAATAGCCAGGGACTGTATATATTATTATTATTATTATTATTATTATTATTATTATTATTATATTATTATTATTATTAATAATACATTAACCCGTCAAAAAGATAAAGATAGAAGATAGCAAGTTTGGGACATCACTATGTAAATGTCATTAACGGTATAGGAAATAAGGAACTTTAGAGGACAATTGGTGCACCCTGTATGTTTTATATTTTTTAGGTTCTAGATGGTTAGCGAACAAGCTTCTTAATCTGTTATTAACATACACGAAACTGGATCATTTCTTTTTTTTTTCTCACGATAGACAGCTCGAGAGAAAGTAAAACAAACATTAAAACGAAAAAAAAGAAAAATACATGATTATAATCATGCGCAGCATATGCACAAAGCTTGTTACCACCTACCACGCACATGCTATCGACATGTTATGATTTTTTTCGCGAACAGTGAAAGTTTCTTTCTTCTATGTAGCTACGCTTCTTCTAATGGAAGAAAAGTGACAAGCAGGTGTTGACTTAACCGTAATAGACATTGCGGCTTATAAAAGTACAGTTTCTTTATAATAATCTCCTGTTACGTGAGTATAATGAGTTTAAAAGATCGTTATAATGTACAAAATAATTATTCAACTGGAAAGTTTAATTTGGTGTAGTTAATTTTCTTCCTGGTCTAAACAAATTGCATCGTTATATATAATGGACCCTAAGCAACTGATTGATTGGACTTTTAAATATATTCTAAGAAAAATAAAGTTCCTTAACACTTAAGTAATGGAGCTTCTCATCTGGCGACCCTACGAACTCATACACCTTTGGTAACATTGAAAAGATTTCTGAGGGAATATCAACCATGTCTAGCAATATATTTCGCTTCGGCTCTTCTAGTGTATTGGGGATCTGAGTGGCCAAGAGGAAACTGTGGTTTTACTGCCAGTATGATACATACACACGTTTTGTTGAAAGCAGATATTCTCTAAGTTCAGTACAAATTGAAAGGTTGTGTGTTATGTTCCGGTGTAGTTTTCGAAATACATACATACGTATATCAAAATGTGCTTCATCATTAGAGCGGGCACTTTTTAAATTTCGCGGATGATTTAAGTTGGTAGTTCCGGCAATCAAGGATATATTTGTCTGTATTACGTTAAGACATATATGTAGTCTGGGCAAACAGCGGTAACAGTCAGTGTAGTAGATACGTGGTGCGGAGTCGGCGATTATTTATTTCACGCGTTCACAGCGTCAGTACTAAATCGATGCTGTATGCGACTAGTTCTATGTATATGTAGGCTGTCGTAACTTATTTCGTAATTGTACGCTTATGTTTGTTTTAAAAATGTCGCAGTTAGGTACGTCGCGAAAACGATCAATGGCAGACGCAGTTAAAAACTTTATAGTGGACGTGCCGGACTTAATTTTTGATGCGCTAAAATTTCAATGTCTAGTTTGTAAAATCCCTTTAATGTGTTGGTCCAGAAGCCATTGTCAACGTCACATCGAAAGCAAACAGCATTCTTCTGCAAAAAGTGGCATACGAACCAAAAAAATTTACATTTGATTTATGTGTTACTCTTATTTTATGTAATCTATCGTTTCGTTTACTAGACAAAGAAGCATTTGTCTTCTTCTGGAATAAATATGCGAAATTACCTAGTCGGACATCGATACGAAATGTAGTACCATTTGTTCGTGAACATATAGAAAAAAGAATGAAAACGGAATTGAAAGATAAAAAACTGTGGTTGTGTGTGGACGAAACAACAGATCGTCGAAAACTTTCTGTAGTTAATGTAATGGTACGTACAATGGAACCACATCGACCGTCATCCTTCTTCTTACTTGCTTCCAAAAGAGTTATAAATTGTACTGCCGATGAGATTTTAAAGGTGGTGTTGAACTCATTGAACAAATTTGATGTTTCAACCAAGCAACTTTTAATGTTTATGAGTGACGGTGTCGCAAACATGCGTTCTTTGGGCCGATCTCTTAAAGAACACAGTAGTAACTTCTTACATGTAACGTGTAAAATCCATACTCTAAATCTTGCGGCACAAACGATTCCTATATGTTTTCCACTAGTAAATGCATTGATTGCTAGTACAAAGGCAGTGTTTCTAAAGTCCCCGAAACGTACCCGATTATTTCACAAACTGTGTCCTGATTTACCTGAACCACCACAGCCGATTGTTACACGTTGGGGAACATGGTTGCAGGCTGCGTTTTACTACAACAAATATTTTGACCAAGTAAAGAAGGTAGTTTTAAAATTCAATCCGACAGAAGCTGCAGCAGCCAAAAAAAGCCAGGAAATATTTCAAGATAGTCAGGTTAAAAGAGATTTACAAACTATTCACAACAATTACTTCGGACTAGCGGAGGGAATAGAGGAATTACAAAATGTTTCGATGTCGCTAATGGATTCTGTGCAAATTGTGAATGATGTTCACGCACAGTTTTGCGCTGTAGAAGGCAAAACAAATTGGTGTGTAATACGAAAATTTGAAGGTGTTTTAGAGAAAGACTCCGATTTTCTTATATTAAGACAAATTTGTGAAGGTGCGTGTGAAGATGCATTAAGATATATATATGAAGCTTCTGGTTTTCGGGTTCTATCCCGCGTAGTGCGTTGGTCATGAGAATGACCGTTGTCATGACGTTTCGGCAGAATCTCATCTGCCATCTTCTGGTGATCTGCTCTATGTAACACGTCGAGTAGAACTGCGACTGACTCGTCCGGCTGCCGCTATATATGCTTGTGTGGGCGGGTTCTTCGGTAAGGTGGGGGTTTTTATCGATGTGGTTCGGTTGTTCTTCGGAAGAGTTTCTTCATCGGTATGTGTGGTTTGATTTGGACTGCCAGTTTACGGAGAGAAAATACTACACCAAGCTCGCAGATACGAGAAGCTCCAAGCGCGAAAAGCTATTTCTTCTTTTGTTGGTGGGTCCCCGTGTCCATGTGCGGTTAGACTCTCTTGTTCCGCTGCTTCTGATGGCTCTTCTTCTCCAATTCCATATAGCTTCCATATAGCTATTCTCCAATTCAATATAGCTCTAGTAAAATATTCAGCCCATCTATTCAGACTGTCTTCCATACCTCTCATCAGCTGCCCTTCTTTATTTTTGCAAAATATCATTGAATTTTTCTAATTCTGTTTTCTTTAAAATCAAATTATTCGCAGAAATAAGTCAGATCTGATGTTGAAGCTAATTTTTTAAATCAAAACCAGAAAAAGGTTGGATGTAGTATAGTGTGTAGTTTCGTAATAAGCGTGCTATGGTTACTTTCTAACTCTTATATCTATTTAAATTTGACCATTATTTTGGTAAATTGGCCCAAAAACATTACATTAGCAAGAAAAGATAACACCATTCTCCTTCACTACTCTTAAAGAGACAAACATAGGTAGCCATAAAGTTTTGGAAGACAGGTGGTATCTAAAAACAATATACTCGAACAATTTACTTTTACTAAGCGGCAATTGCAGTTATTATTATCTATCAACACAACAATCTGAATCTATTTATAGAATCCTACCTCTTTTAAGTAATTCAGAATATACAAATAAGAAAATAGGAAAAGAATCAGCTATAATACATATTCCTTGAAGCAAACACCTTTTTCCTATCTATCATAAACACGAACTTGCGTTTTCTTACGCGGAAGTGGATAATTTCCATCGATTACCAGAGAGAACGTGCAATTTCATACGTTTTAATTAGCTGTATTTAGTGCTATTATCGCTAGAACGCTTTTTTTCCGTAATTTACTTCTAATAACTTGTTTGGATTCAGCGGTCGTTCGGATTTTTTCCTACTTTTATGACGAGCAATTTATATTAATACGGGTGAATATAATAAAATCAAGCTCGTGCTTGCATCTGAGTTTACACTCAAAAAAAGAGTAATGCTAACGGTGTTTATCGCTACAACGATCCAGGTCCGTATTCTCAAGTGGATTGCTAGATTAGAAGTTAGAAGCTGGTTATTTTATGCAATGTGTACGATTTAATTGAGATAGCAAAGAAATTATATCGGAATTATACAGTTATAATGCAGCGATGTGAATTATACATAGTGTTTTATATTAGCTCGTTCGAACTACGTTGACGCAAAATGGACTTAACTTTATTAGTAAAGAATATAAAGGTTGTAAATCAATTCTTTTTCGTTACAGAATTACAGCATCATGAAAACGATAATTAATATGCAATATTTGGAGTTAATTTAGTTCCACGCAGGAATCTGCTGATGAACTATTACAAAATAGATGTCAATGTTAATCATTCCATCTATTCATATGAGCTTTAAACTTGTAGGCAACTTAGAGAAAAGCAGTTTGAAAATAATTGTAGTAATATAAACTTGTAAAGCATGAGATGCACAGTCAAGGTCCAAGATGTATTATACAGAAGTGATCGAACCCGTTTAAAACGAACTACCGGTTGTTGCGTGCCAAAGCCGAGGGTCCCGTTATATTTGCCATAAAAATCATATTAAAAAAAAACTTTTATTGCGAACCCGTTTATGACGAACTTCCGTATAATACGAACCAATTTTAGCGTTTTAACAAAAATAGTTTCTGTTTATAGCGAACTTGTTTAGATACCACATCAATACACAATATTCGGAAATTTATATGTATATTGGATCGAATATTTGTATTCCATATTTTTGAAGTACAATAAAACCTGTCAATGACGGCCACCAAAAAAAGAAACAGTATTGGCCTTTATATAAAGGTGGGCGTAATTGTCTCATGTATTTCATCTTACAAATAAAATACATAATTGCTTTTTAAGATTTTTTTCTTTATTTTATTAATTAAAGTACTAAGAAAAACTAAAACTATTTTAATGTATGTAATACAAAACATAGACTAGGTATACATAATATAGATACATATATGTATACATATAACAGATAATACATATGTTCATTATTTATACATATTATTACAATATATTCATACGAAAAAACAAAATGTTCTTCATCATTATTGCACAATTCTTCAACAATTTCTGTAATACTGATGTTAGGGCTCTCTGTAGGCACACGACTATCAACAGAAGCATATTCATCTAAATCCACAATTTCGTTACGAACTGTAGGAAAGAGTTGGGCAAGGGGTATTTCGTCTTCTTCATCAAACATTGTATCTTCTTGGATAACATCAGAGAATCCGGCCTTGGAAAAACATTTCTTAACTGTAGCAGGAGATACCTTTTTCCAAGCAGCTGTAATCCATATAAGTGCATTGGCTAAATTTATGCCTTTTTCAGAATTTTCAAAATCACATTCACTGTCAATAAACGTTAGAAGCCTTTTAATCAAAAAATGGTAAATCAATTTGAAATTCTGAATTATTCCTTGATCCAAGGGCTGACAATGCGAAGTGGTGTTTGGCGGCAGGAACGTGACGTGGCGTTATCCAAGAAAAGAAGCACTTTTCTATTTTGTTTTTTCATTTTATTGTCAAATTTATGCAGCCATCTTGTCATAATTTCCGTTGTCATCCATGCCTTTTTATTAGAAACCCATTCTAAGGGTAATTTGTCAACATGATTACCCTTAAAACAGCGAGGATTTTTACTTTTTCCAATTATTAATGGATCTTCTTTCTCACCTTCCATATTTGCACACAGTAAAATAGTCAAACGTTGTTTTGCTGCCTTCTTTCCTGCACAATTCTCATTTTTTAATGCAGATATCTTATTTGGCATGGCGCGGTAATGAAGACCTGTTTCGTCGGCATTAAAGACATCTCGGGGAGAATAATTTCTTAAAATCAACAGTAACTTGGTTTTCCAGTCCTCTATATCGTCCAAATTAACCTCTGCGGACTTACCACAAATTGATTTAAAAGTTATACTGTGTCGCAGGCAGAAACTTTCCAACCATCCATTAGATGCTGCGAAATTTTCCATCTTTAAACTGCTTGCTGTCTCCAGTGCCTTTTGTTTAAGTAGCGGCCCGGATATTGGAATTGCTTTATTTTTGGCTTTGCAAAACCAATTGTAGACGACTTGATCCACTGCCAATCCTTCCGACTGCGGAAATTTTCGTTTTTTCTCCAAGTTAACACCTTCCTCAACCATGTTTTTTAATTCACCTTTATTTTCCATAATATCGTTAATTTGTGTTTTTCCAACCCCATATTTTTCTCGTGCCAACTCTTTCGGAGCGTCCTTGACGCAACGTTTCACTTGTCGTATATTTATTTTGTCTTTTAGCGACAAACGTTTTCTTTTTAGCGACATACTTAATTAAGAACCTTTCGAATACGGAGACCACTTTAAACTAATCAAATAACCGAAAGAACCTTTCGAATACGGACAGAATTTTAAACCAACCGCAAGTAACTGAAAGACCACATTATATGTAAACTTGTAGAAATGAAGGCGATCTCTGTTTGATCAAACATAAACGTGCACGTATTGCGCCGGCAATTTGCTGTCGAGGCGTGTTCGGAACTCAGATCGCATTCATCGCACAAATACGAAATAATATTGGGTACATATTTTCGTCAATAAAGATACATCATAAATAGTCCTCAGGTGGCCGCTTTAGATAGGTGGCCGTTAACATAGGTTTTACTGCATTTGCACATTGAGACAAACGTCTTTTTGATAAGAGGAAATACATACACAAGAGTTCGATTATTTAAATCTTTTCGTTTAAATCAAACGCACAATTCATAAGAAATAAATGTCGTATTAATTAATACATATACATACGTTGCCTTGTGCATATTATTCTGGTTTAAGTTCTTGCCATTGCACATCTGTTTCTGCATTCATGCATGTGGTCATTTGCAATTTAGAAGTCCGAAGAAGTTAGCACGTAAAAAATGGAGAACTCGAGAGCAAACTTATCGCAAAAACGTAAACGATCATCGCTGTGTTCCAATCTTTTCCTTTTTTGTTCATTTCAACATTGCTGTTCTATTTCTGTGGGGGTCTTCCTCCCTTATTTGTTCCTATTGGCCTCGACTCCCAGATTTTCTTCACCTGTCTTTCTTCCTTCATCCTTATTAGATACCCAAACCATTCTAATTTGTTCTCTTCTAATATTCGTTTTACCGATTTTATTTCCAGTTCTATCCTTATATCTTCATTTCTTTTCTTATCGATTCTCTTCACTCCTAGAACTTTTCTGTATGATTTCATTTCTATTCCCTACAATCTCCGTTCTTGTTCTTTCGTTACCCAATTTTCCCCTCCGTGTAAAAGTCTGGATGTTCTTCTCGACATTCATCGATGTTCAAGAAATTTCTTTTGCAGTGCCCGTATTCTCTCATTTAATTCATCGTCTAGATTTCCTTTGCTATTTGTTATGGTTCCTAGGTATTTGGATCTATTAACTTGCTCTATACTGCTCCCCTCTACCGCTAATTTGGTTTCTTGTTCTTGGTTGCCATACATTTAGTTTTTTCTATATTTAATTTAAGATTCAGCTTTTCCAACGATGTTTTCCAGATGTTTAGGTTTTTCTCTAAGTTCTTTTCTGTATTGCTAAAAATGAGAATATCATCTGCAAAAGGACATGAATCTATAGGCTGTAGATTTTTAAATTCGACTACAAACTTCCCCATCTTTTGTTGACTTTCTTTTACCGCTTCATTTATGGCACATATAAACAATATGGGGCTTAGCACACTACCTTGTCTCACTCCTTCTCTTTTAATGAAACTTTCCGGCAGTAATGTTCGTACTTTATTTCCAGTTTTATCGTATAAACTTTTGATCGCTTCAATTAACTGCTCTCATCTACGTTCTTATTTTTTAAACTTTCCCATGTCTTGGTTCTATTTATTGTGTCGAAACCTTTTCTTCATATCTACGAAGCATACGTATGTACCTTTTCCCTTTGTTATTTTCTATTCTATTACTTGTTGCACGGTAAAAGTATGGTCTTGTATACTGTGGTTTGGCCGGAATATACCTTGTATGTCTTTCAATTGTTTGTTCGTGACGATAATTTAAAGAATAAAATCTTGTGACAAAGACAAAACAAGCCCCATGCTCTTCCATTAGCCGTATTTAGCCAAAAATTCAGATAAACATTTTGTATCTTCTGAAACGACCAGATGTTAGTACAACCAAAGCACTATGATAAATAATAAAACAGCAATTGAACTGAAAAAGTACAAATTCATCAGAAATAATAAATTAATAAATTATGAAAACGAACTTTTTCGCACCACGTATCGGGGGTAACTACGCAGCTGGTATAGAAATCAACAAAAGACTAATTAACAGATTAATAAAAATATAAAATATTTTATAGATACCAACTCATTCAACGACTCAGGGTGCGTTTATAGTGGAGTTGCAATAAAGGATAAGAGCAGCGAGTTAACAAAATCGGTGAACGTTGCACTTTTCCCTGACATGCTTCGATTGACCCATTTTCCACCCGCTCCACTACAAGTGCACCCTTAAACGTGATAGACGACAAGTTGTGGCATGCGCAGACTTCAGGTCAGTTTAATAGGTATTTTTGGTACCTTAATAGCGCTTGTATGCATTGCAACTACTTCTCTACCGATTATGTATGAAGTTACAGACTGGGAGTGCTCCAGCTTACTTTAATGCGCTTACTTATGTAATAAACAATAAAAGCTTATATGCATTTAGTTAGTTAAACTATCATGGCAGTGCATGTCTTCAAATCTAATCGATAGAAATCGAGATCAAGATTGGTATGTAAAAATCACTTCAAGCTTTCCTGTATATCGTTTTCAAGACATGTTCCAAGTTACTACATTAAAGTTACTGTTGATGTGGGATGTAATATTCTCGCCTTTGGGCTTTGATAGTGAGATAATATTGTAAATGTTCTTCTAAAGTGTCTTCATAGTGTTCTGTTTTGATATCTAACTTAGTGGCCCAGTGGCAAAACCCGTTAATAATTGTCTAAATAAATATTCCTGTTTGTGATACTTAGCCTCTTTTTAGTATGGCACTTTTTTTAACTGATAGTGAGATGGTTTTAGGAACACTTTTGTATCATCTAATACTGTAATCTATCTTCTCGCTTACTAGGATAACGTCTTATATCAACTCCTTGAAGAAAATGTGAATACGGAATTCAACCTTCAGGACCAGAGAATAAACCAACAAACCAATGTGTTACTACCAAGAAATTCATACAAATAAACTGAATCTAAAACAGTTACATTGAAAAACAGCTTTCTTAAGTCCCCAATTACGTTACGTTATTGAGAATTTATTCAATACCTATGACATACTCAAAGATTTTGCCAATTTCTTTTTCCTGTTACTTCCAATTGTAGAAGTCTAATATGCTGTTGTAATAGTGTTAAGTAAATATCTGTGGAGTATAGAGCTACCATATAGGAACCTGCTTGTGCAAACACATGTACCGCATTGACTTGCAACTTATTACCCGCAAAACAGAAAGTGTCAATGAATGCTCTTAAAGACGAGGTAAATAAAACATAATAAAACATGTATGCGTATTTGAGCTGGCAGAATGTTTGATATATAGAATATATCCTTTTAATGTATTTGATTAAAACTATCATAAGCAAGAAATACTCGTACATATTTTGTCTATCAAAGGAAAAATGGTACAAAACACAAATAGATTGAAATTACATGATTTAATATCATTTATATCACCTCGGAGGATCGGAATTCTACATAAACCATCTGGTGTTAAGTAACAAACAGCTATTAACGTTCAAAGCAAATATCGCATTGAAAATAGTTTTAAATTACAACAAAGTGCTTGAGAGATGTTTGTATGGGAAAATAAAAATATTTACACGATTCTCTCTATATGAAGAGAAATCTTTATGAAGTCTACTTTAAAAGAAGGTCAAAAATGGCAGACCCTGCATTATATCATTCTCTGAGTTTCCAGCCAAGATAGGAGTTATAACTCAACGTCTGAACCAAACCAGGAAATTGTTACGTCAACCTAGTCTCTTGGTTTAGTTAATTCCGGCTTTATGTGGTATCCAACATATTAATTTTGATCTCCTAAGTCTAAGAGAATGAATATCGTTTTCAATCTTGTTATGCTATGGATTCAAATTCAAAAAAGATATTCGCTTATACTTCGTAGTATATTTAATCTCGCGTATTTCTTTCAGGCCCCAATAAACAAGCAACCATAGTCGTCAGAGTCGGCAACAATCGACCAGACCTCGGTACGAATCCAATTTGCAACCGATTTACAGGATTTCTCGAAGAAGGCCAACCCCTATTCTTACCGTGCAACCCTCCAATGCCAGGAGCATTCGTCAGCGTCCATCTTGAAGCCCCAAGCGCGGTTCAACTCTCGATTTGCGAAGCTTTTGTCTACACCGATCAAGCGCTACCCATAGAAAGATGTCCACAATTCAGAGACCAACCACCAGGCAGCACCGCAACTTACAACGGAAAATGCTACATCTTCTACAATAGGCAACCTTTAGTATTTATGGAAGCCTTAGCGTTCTGTAGAAATCGAGGTGGTACCTTGGTGGATGAGAGTAACCCTGCGCTACAGGGATTTATCAGTTGGGAGTTATGGAGAAGGCATCGAAGTGATGTGAGTGGACAATATTGGATGGGAGCAGTAAGGGAAAAACATTTAGGAAGTTGGCAATGGCTGGGAGGGGATGAAGTAACCATATCGTTCTGGAATTTACCTGTGGGTAGCGGAGATTGTGCAAGATACGATGGTACTAAAGGATGGTTATGGTCAGATACGGATTGTAATATGCACCTGAATTATATTTGTCAACATCGTAAGTATTACACAGAAAATAAAGCTTTTATAATAGTCAATTGAGCAATAGCTCTCATTATATGTTTTCCAAATTTACTTCTTCGTTTGGAATACCCCAATCTTCCTTAATTTTACATGTTTCATGCATAATTTCATTTTCCATAGAAGTTTAATATGAGATTTTGTTAATTATCAGGTTTGTCATTTTGAGGGAAGAAGCCATAACACAACACAGAAGAAACGCTAGTTAAAAGGCACGATAAACTATATTCAGCTTTGTATATTATCTACAATAATTTGTTTTTATAAAAATCCCCTAGTTGCTTAAATCATTTTAATTTTTTCTGAATCTGTTTTTGTTTTGCTTAAAGTGAACAATGTAAAATAGGGAGCGTTTGTAGAATTTCATTGAGGATATCACTGATACCTGCCAATCTACTCCATCATCACAGCTCAACTTACCAAATTCCATTATGAATGTAACATTATTTTTTTTTCAACGTCCCCAATTTGTGTTACTCTACTCATCAAAAATGTAATAAAACTTCAGTCTTTCAAAACTTTTTAGATTTACTTAATGTCAAGCAATACAATAATATAAAAAACTGTGATGGCAAATTACTAGATTTAGATTGTATCTAAAGATCCTTATCACCTTAGTTTGGAAGTTGAATTTTTCTTTTTACATTCCTCTTCATCGCAACGATTCCCTTCTGCGAACAATTTCCGATACAACTTTTACAAAGTTAATTACTTGTCACTATGCAATCATTTTTTGAATTGCGATTGGTTCTTTCTTCTTGACTATAATAATAAATGGCTTAGACACCCCTCCTGGGGATTTCGCCGCTTCAGGTGAAGGTTTCTAGATCCCTCATTAAGGGGAGGATCAGTCCCTGTTCCTTCCTGTTCCACTCTTTCGCATATCCTTCTTCCACTCCGTTCTACCTTCAGCTTTTTCTTTTGCCTTATCGATCCCTGTCCTCTTCAAGTCTTCCCTCACTTCACTCATCCAGCTAGATCTAGGTCTTCCCCTCCTTCTTTTTCCCGATGGCTCCCAATTTGTTATTATATTTAATATCTTGTCCTCTCCTGCTCTCCATATATGCCCCAACCACTTTGCTCTTTGCTGTTTTATCTTCTTAACTATGTCTTCTCCACATTCTTTCGCTACTTACTCATTTGTTCTTATCTTATATTCCAAATTGTTCATTCTAACTGGTCCAAGTATTGATCTCAGTATTCTTCTCTCCGCGACTCTTAAATTTTCTTCATCCCTTTTTGTCATTGTCAGTGTTTCCGCTGCGTACATTATCACTGGTCTTATGGTTGTTCTATAAATTTTTATCTTTGTATTCTTTGAAAGATTTTGCTTCTTAGTAGGTGTTTATTTATATGTAGAGCTTTGTTGGCTGCCATTGTTTTCTCCTTTATTTCCATTTCTCTATTACCATCATTTGTAATGGTGACTCCCAAATATTTGAACTTGTCTACTTCCTCAATGGAATACTTCCCCACTCTAATTTTTCTGTTGCTCAGCTCTTTTCCTATTCTCATTATTTTTGTCTTCTTCTCATTTATTTTCAATTCCATCCTCTTACCTTCATCTACTATTTTTTTTAAGATGTTATTCATTATCTCCCTTTTTTGCCACGATGACTACGTCATCAGCGTACGCTACTAATTGTCCCCCTCTTGTTCTTATTGTACCCTTACTGACCCTCCTGGTGATGTAGTCCAGTACTATATTAAATATGGTTGCCGACATCGCGTCCCCTTCCCTAACTCCTTTATTTATAGCAAGCTCTTCAGTTTCACCTTTACTTGTTATTACACTAGCTTTTGTTCCATGCATTGTCATTGCTACAAGTCTTCTTAGTTTTGTTGGTACTTCTAACTCCTTCATCGCTAACATAATCATATTTCTATTTAGAGAGTCAAACGCTTGCTGAAAATCTACGAAAAGCAATTCGAGGTTTATATTATGTTGATAAGTTTTTTTTTACAATTTGTTTAACTATGTGTATTGCGTCAATTGTCGATTTCCCCTTCGTAAACCCTCATTAATATTCTCCTATTTTATTATCCGTTACCTCTCTTATTCTTCTCTGTATTAACGTAGACAAAGCCTTGTAGGCGGTTGGTAGTAATGTAATTCCCCTATAGTTATTACATTCAAGCTGACTTCCTTTCTTATGTACCTTTATTATTTGGCCTATTTTCTAGTCATTCATTACTGGAGCGAATGAATTTTCTTGTGCCCCTTTTGAATTCAAGATCTGATAGTGGCTTCATTCTTACATTTGCAAGGACTAACACAATGAGACGAGCGCCGACGTATACTTTGTCCAGGGCGGCTAATAAACGATGTGACTTACTTAAGTAAAACTTGTAAAAATTTATTCTTTATTTTTTAATATATTGCATTCTGTTTTTTTTTTAATGTATATACTTACCTACATTTCTTCTATTATTGGGCAATATGCCTGTTGGAAATAAATGTTTATTATTATTGGACTTTCTAAGTGCTCTTTTGCCTGATCAACAAACACTATTGCAATTAACCATTAGCCAAAGAGGGTTTTAGATACATTATTATTTATAGAACCGAAAGCCTGTGGACGACCAGAACAACCACCAAATTCCACTATGGTCTCAGAAAATTTCAATGTGGGGGCCAATGTCGAATACAGTTGTGATGAAGGTCATCTACTGGTTGGTCCATCCATAAGAACATGCTTGGATACTGGCTTCTATAACGAATTTCCTCCAGTTTGCAAACGTAAGGCTTTTCCTTTTCCTCGTTTAATGCAAATCTAACAAGAAAAACATTTCCAGGAATACAATGTGGATATCCAGCTGACATCGCTAATGGAAAATATACTTTAGTCAATGATAGTGTTGGATACCTTAGCAGGGTAATGTACGCTTGCGATGAAGGCTTCAAAATGGTGGGGAGAGCGCAATTGGCGTGCGATATCGATGAAAGGTGGAATGGACCACCTCCACGATGTGACCGTAAGATCCCCAATTGTTGATATAAGTAATTAACTATATTTCATTGTCCAATTGCAGCAATCGAATGCGGACAACCTCCAGCTATTGAGAACGCAATCCTAACAGCTTCCAATAATAATTTCATCTATAACACGAAAATCGAATACATCTGCAGACCTGGGTATAATCTAATTGGTCCTGCTAAATTAACTTGCTTGGGTAATGGACAATATGATAAGCTACCTCCAAAATGTGAAGGTAAACTCAGAGACTTTGATTCAATTCTCATCTTTTCGCCTAACATTTATTTCGTTACAGAAAGTCTAACAACAACTATACCAACCACCACAACAACTGCAAGCACTACGACTCTAAAACCATTAATCGTAACAATATCAGCGAAACCAACGACAACCAGCAAGAGACCAACCCGTCCAGGACCTACTACGATTAAGGCTGAAGTGGAAATCATCCGCATGACCGATAAACCGCGAAATCCAATCATAAGGGCTTCAACAACGGAAAGTCATAAGCGTGGAAGTTCGATCACAATACATCCTATCATCCCAGGACATCCGGAAGAGAACGAGATTCCTGGCAGCGCAAACGTACAACGCGGGGTCTCCCAGAGCGTCAATATACCGCAGAGTATTGACGGCGAACGTAGAGGTACCTACGGTGCGAGGTTGAATTTGGGAGCGATAGTTGCTTTAGGAGCATTTGGTGGCTTCATATTTTTGGCCGCCATTATTACAACCATAATAGTGCTAGTGAGAAGGTGAGTTTTTATGGTTGTATACGTAGCAATTAGAATTCTGTATATATGTAAGTAGTTCTTCCTTAAACTTACGCCATCTAGAAGATTTGTTTCATTTAGAGGTAGGAAATCATAGGCTGGACAGCGTAGGATTTGATTTTCTGGTTGAAATACTAGCTTTCCAATGACAGCTAAAAACTATCACCAGGGTTTAAGACTACTTTCTCTTCCTTTAGCTTAAAATTGCTTCTTGATAAGAATTAGTCAAATTATTGGAAGAACTATAAAACTTTCCAATTGCATCTTTCTGTATGTTTTTCAATTCCATTTCTTTGACGGATTTTCTATTCAAGTTTTGTCGTGCACTATTCTCCACTGTTTGATAAAGTTTATTAATGAAGCATTATAACATCTTAGATACTTCTCAACAGAAGTATCTAAAAAGATTATGGCAATTTGAAACATTATATGGAATAGTCATAACTTTTATCAAAATTTGCCAAACCGCTAAATTTTAATCTATTGTTTATTGTTATTATAAATTATATAATGGTCTAACGAACTAAACTAAAAAAAAATCGTCTTAAAAAACATCTTAAATTAAAGTAAATACGAAATTTGTCCGAGAAATATATTTTATCATAATTCAGAAACAGAATGTGTTAGTGAAGACATCTACAATGAAGATGCTGTATTAACAGTGATGATAATCTCCTAAACTCCTCCATCATATGTTTCTAATTCCGGGGCGTGACTGCATCGAAATTGCTATATATTTCGACTGATTTCTACCCCAGAAACCAATTTATGCCGAAACCTCCAACAAAATCTTCCATCACAGCTTTCGCCACAATTTTCTGGGTGTAGTCTGCATTAACCCATGTCTTCTCTAAATAATACCTGACAGCCTTGTAGGTCGTGGTTTCTTCTTCCATCTGACAAAACCTGCAGGTTATTTCCTCTATTAGACCCAGATTACTCAAATGCTTTTTCAGCACATAGTGTCTTGTTAGCCTGTGATTATTTTAACAAACTTTTTTCCTCTGCTTAGTAGGTCAGCTGTAAATTTAGAAATTGCTTGGCTTATCTCTGACTTGGAATATTTTTCCACCAATCTTGGGATTTCTTTTCTCTGCATTGTTAATTAGGTGCTTTAATTACCCTGAACGCCATGTATACAGAAGACTTCATGTTTGTGTCAGCAATCGATGCTGACTGCTTTACTCCCACATAAAGCTTAACTTTCTCATCATCATCTGTATTAACGATCTTCAAAAATCTGTTAAATTCTTTTTGCTACAAGATATATGTTGGCAATTCATTTCTTAAAAAGAAAGAATGCACATATTTACGAGCATCGTTCAAAGCTTCATGTATGGCTTTCCGTTCACGTTTTTTAGAAGCGAATTCTTTCACAATATGAATTTACCGAACTCTAGCTTCTTAAAGATTATCCTGACGTTGTTGCGGGACTTGTCATGCTTCAACTGCAGATGTAAATTATAGATCAACAGCTTTTGCGCACTGGTGATGTATTTCCCTGAAGGATATTTTGATGGTCTTGCAAGCTGATTACCACCTCGCCCAATTGCCCCTTTTACAGTTATTCTAGAGAAGTAAATAATCCTGAAATAGTGGTTAATAAGAATGATTTCAAAAGTAAAACGGATAAAAGAGATAATTCTGAATTAGACGAAATTTTACAAATGATGCCGAATAAACATGGCAACCATATCATTTTATCTGACATAAATTTCATATACAAAGATGACTTTTAGAAACTAGCCGATAGCAAATCTCCAATGCATTGCTCTTTAATTGAATGGATCATAAATGACATTGAATGATGGACTAACAAAAGTTTTTTCGACTTGACCGAAATGTTGAATGTTCTTATAGCTTGAAGCTCCTCCTAATACTTGAAATTTGATAACTGCATCTTCCTTTTGCTTTCACTTGTAATGTTCACACTCTGGTTACAGTAGTGAAATAAAGGTTAGATTATCAAGAGTTTATTTAGTTATCGAGTTTTGGGTTACAAAACCTGGTTCTAAAGGATCAACCCTCCCAGTTGGGAACCAGATCTCCACTGGCAAATGTTGAGGCTTATTTTTATCAATTAATCCCAAGATTTACAACATACTTATCGACCAATTTCAACCAGAACATCAACATTAATAATACAGCAACATTTAGCACATTTCTATTACACTTTTACGCAGCACCATTGAGCATTACCATCACAACAAATTACATATTCCCACTTAGGCTTCTCACATGACTTTCTCTTACACTGTAGCACTCGTATTATTTACAACCCACGTGACCTATACTATACTTACCTACTTCCGCTACTACGACTATAACGCCACTACTACTACTTTTACTAACTGGACTCTGTATTGCCCTCTTTGCGGTCTCAGTGCGGGAGCTTCTACTCCGCGTTCGAAGCACCGTCTGCCCGCCGCTAGCGCAATGCCTTCACGGTGGTACACGTTGCTGGCTTTACCCTTTCCCGACCAGCAGATCGGCAGAAGGGAGTTCACACGTAACTACAGGTCCCACAGGGCCGGCTATTTCTCCAATCCTCTCTAATATCCGCGGCCGTCACTAAACGAGAAGATATACACCTTACCTAGCATCACGCCATCATCCTCAGGTACGAATGAATATTTTAACAAAGAAAAGCAAAAAAGCATACTTACAAGCGAAACAATGTTTGAAAGAAAGATTTAGAAAGAGCGTCTTTTTTCTAATATTAAAGCTCACGCACTGCACCGAACTCTGTGACTACTAAGATAGATAAAATTTACGCACCTTACGAACTATGCACCTTCCTACTTCTTTATGAACTTCCTTATACATATATTATGTATTCTTATTGTAAAATACTAAAACTAGCAGTATTGGAACAATTACTTTCGAGATAATTCTTGTAAATACAATTCCTTGTTTCAAATTAGAATGGAGCCTCACAGAAATATAATAATTTCATGTTAAAACTTATAATTTGTACTCGGTGATGATTAAGGTTCGACAAACGACTGCAACGTCAGAGGCGTATCGCGCAAAAGTAGGTACGTGAGATACAGGTACATACTTTTGCGCGATACGCCTCTGACGTGGGCACTCGTTTATCGAACCTTAATCATCACCGAGTACAAATTATAGGTTTTAACATGAAATTATTATATTTCTGTACACACATTACAGAGTTCACGGTAGCGCATTTTTTGCCATTTTTTGGATTACAACGTAACATAACCTAATTGTTAAAAATACGTTTGCGAAGCATCAGAAAGTAAACTATATATTTGTCACATGTCCTGTTGTGAAACGAAAACAACATGCATTATCACATGGTTATTTTCAACTTCTCATCGCACAGCATCGTCGTCATTAACGAAAATATTATACGACTTTTGAAATTCGAGGTCAAATAATATCACGTTCGTGAAATTTTCGAACGAATTCTGCATCGTTTGTATTCTAACCTCACACTCTGCATATAAAGCCTGTTTTACCCGCCGCGATTTATTGGCCAATTAATTGAACAAGCTCTTGACCAAGAAATGGGTGGAAATATGCTGGTTTATATCGTGAATACACGTTTAGTTTCGTTAATACTTGAACGGGGTAACTATTAAATAGGAAATTTTCATCTGCAGATGAAAATGGATCGGCAATCTGCCTTTGTCAAATGTTTTCACAGTTTTGGTATAGACACAGATTAGGTTAGGTTACTTCGATTTCGGTTAGTTAATTTAAATTATTCATACATCATAATCGTCGTCAATTTTCGAAATTTATCCTCACTTTGCTTTAAAAACACTAAACAAAATTCGTAGGTACTTTTCTGTTACCGGGTTGGTATTACAATGGCAAAGTTAGTGAAAAATCGTGGCAAAAATGGAGCATGTTTTATTCAATTCAATTAATCGTTTTACACGATACGATAAAATCGAAGATCAACTTGTTCAATTAATTAACCAATAAATCGCGGCGTGTAAAACAGGCATAAATCATGTATATTGAACAAGTTTTTGACCAAGAAATCGGTAGAAATATGCTGTTTTACATGCCACAATAAATTGGACAATTTTTTAAAGCCCATTTTACACGTCGCGACTTATTGGCCAATTAATTAAACAAGTTCTTGACCAAGAAATCGGTAGAAATATGCTGTTTTACATTCTACAAAAAATTGAACAATTTTTTAGCAATCGTGAGTACTCGTTTAGTTTCGTTAATAGTTGAACGGGGCAATTATTAAGTAGGAAATTGTCATCTGCTTATAAAAATAGACTTAGCTTGGGGTTTAGTTACTTAATTAAAATCATCATTACATCGTAGTCGTCGTAAATTTTCGAAATTTATCCTCATTTTACATTAAAAACACTAAACAAAATTCGTAGGTACTTTTTCGTTACTAGGTTGGTATTAAAACAGCAAAATTAATGAAAAATCGTGACAAAAATAAAGCATGTTCTATTCAATTCAATTAATCGTACGATAAATTGTTCGAGAAATCGTACCGATTTTCGCTGTTTTACGCGGTACGATAAAATCGAAGATCAACTTATTCAATTAATTGACCAATAAATCACGGCGTGTAAAACAGGCTTAAAATGTAACGGATAAACGGCAGTCAGCTGTACACAATTAATTGTGTGCATGTTAAGTTATAAGAGCTAAATTCTGATTGGGTCCGTTTATTTAATTCAGTATAGGGTATAAATTTTACCAAAATTTTACGTTATAGACTATAACGGCAATTTTTTAAGGAAAAATGGACTACCACAAACTCTATAATTAAAACTATTAAATTTGATATAACGAATTTTTGATATTTAACGTTTTAGCAGATCAATTTTCAAGATAAATATCTTTAAAAAGATTAACTTAATAATTCCTTATAAATAACTACCGACAACTATTTATATTTACAAGAAATAATGTATAGCATTCAGAATACTACGGAAGTTTTTCATGATTTATTTGATATATTGCTGTATTCATAATAGAAATACTAAAATATTTTCGCGCTGAATTCAAATTACTCCTTCTTATTTTGATACAATGTGTAAGATATTCTTTTCACAATAAAATTAACCTTGCCTGCGCTAAATTTAAACTCAACCCAAAATAAATGTTCTCTATAACTTCTTTAAACTCAATTATTAATATCCTGAAACTTGACAGCGCTCCTAAGAGCTGCAAATACATGTTTGAATAAAGTAATGGAATGCTTATACCGATTACGAAAATGTGAAATTAGCCATATCGCTATCCCAAGCGGAGGGGTTATCAGCAGTCGATGTCTCAAGGTTACCGATGTGGTTAGTTACGAGGTAGACTGTCTTATGGGCGGACGATCTTAGTAAGAATTTCTAGAGTATTTACTTTTATTTTCTTTCATTTCATCAGAATCTGTGTTTATTTTCGTCGTTAGAATTTCTTATTAATTTCGTCTAAGTTTCGTAGCAAAAACAAAATAAATATACGAAACTCTCCTTTCCAAGCGACCTTGGCTTCAAATTATTACGTGCGTTTTTCGCAAAGTAGGTCTACATCCCGACATTGTTCCAAGTGTACTAGCACGAATTGCTGGGATTTCACTCAGTCCCCTTCACGCTTTCTCGCATGTGCGGCGAGAGAGCGAGGAGGGGATACCGATATAGCTAATTTCTCATTTTCCTAATCGATATAAGAGGTTGCACGAATTGAAAATTAAAGCGAGTTGAACAGTTTGGGACGGGTAATGATCAGTTGCACCGACACGAATTAAAATTTAATCTAGAATTAAATTTAAGTAACAGGTGGAATGTGACCATTGCAGTGAATTAAGTAGAAAGAATGTCACGTTCTACTTGATGTTTTGACTTAACCCGAGATTAAATTTTAACTTATACTATACTTATGTTAGTGCAACTGACCATAAACGTTTACATTCCTTACAGTCTAAATAATAATGACTTTCCCATGCTGCTAGCACAGTATAGGGAGGAAATAATACAGTATTAACACTTACCCTATTTATGAATGTAATCTATCAGCCAATTTTGATGACCTTGAAATGCTGTTGCTACCGCCACGCTCATCCTCAACCAATGGAGGACGGTTTTCTGCGGCCACGCATATTTTTGGCGTTATACGCATCTTACTGCGCTTTGAAAAATTTGCCGACTGAAAATGGCCAAGCATCTCCCTATGTTGTGTTAATAAGTCCATATTTACGCCCATTTACAAATGTGAAGTTAGCAACTACAAAAAAAGAACTGTCAAAATCAAAATTATCATTCTATTTTCTAACTATTTTCGTACTCGTATACCTTGACGTTCTATTTATGTTATCTATTTGTATACCTTTATTTCTTTTACCTATTGTTCTCAAAAGCTTTATTTTAGCATTTTGAAGGCCAATAATTAGTTAATTATACATTCACTAAGTTTGTATCTTGTATATTATTTCTAATTAAGTAATAGGTGTTAAGTAAAATCGAAGACCTTGGTGCAAGAAGGGGATAAACGTATTTTTTTTTGAAAATGGGGTATTGGCAGAAATGGGCGCTCTTTCAATCTGGTGCAAATATGGGATACGTGCCGTTGATACAAACTGAACTGTAAGGTAAAATTACTTATCCCAATGTAAGAACTTTAAGTATTAACGGAAAAATAATTCATGTAAAATTTATTTTTTGTTACTTAGCCCCCTGTTGCACCGAAGTCTTCAATTTGACATTTGTATAGTACTGACTGGTAATGACGGCTGATTTCGGAACATAATTATATCAAGCAATCTATAATGCGATTTAAATCAAGGTACGCTGACGCGCAAGTACTGATGACGCTGCTAGGGAAATTTCTAGTGTAGTCGTTTCAATATAGTGATGAACATACCAAGCACTTTGTTGTACGTGGGAGTTTTCTTCTAAACTCATACGTTCAACTAGAAAATTTCCTACCCGCGTCATCAATAGCTGCACGTGGGCATACCTGGCATGTTTTGAATGATGTATTTTGAAAATACTGCGAAACGCATGCGCATGTTAGTATAAACCTTCAATTTTCTTTTAACTTCTAACTACATTCAAGTAATAAACTTTTCTACGCATTCCGAATAATACCCTTTCGGTTAAATTAAATTTATTTCCCATTTCTCTTTCCAGAAATCGAAGTGCCAAACATTATAGACATAGAGCATCACCGGACTGCAACACAGTCGCCTCCTTCGACTCATCAAGCTCAGAATCACGTAACGGTCTCAATCGGTATTACCGACAGGCTTGGGAAAACCTCCACGAATCCGCCGGCAGCAAGACCGGTCTGAAAGTAGCTCCAGGCGCCAACCACCAACCGCTAAAACGTAAAGAGACCATGGATGAACCGTTCCGTAGCGGCGAACGACACAGGGACGGCTCTGAACTAGTCGTTTCAGATTCGGCTGCGATCAACGGAAAGAGCGGCAGCAACGAGAAGAAACGCCATCATCACCACCACCATCATCACGACGTTCGATCCCATAAGGAGGGTAGGGAATGGCGCGATCCAAGATCACCCCCTCACAGGGATCAAAAACGATATTGACAACCTTGTTTGATTATCACAGTACAATTGGACGAATAGGAAAATTTTATCCGTATTGTTCCACCCCTATTCTACCCCTTTCCCTTCGAACTAATTCCCTTAATTTATTACTTAAATAAATGGAACAAAAAAATTGAGAAAAATATGATTACGTCATAATGCACCATCATTTATTTCGTTTTAAAAAATGTTTGTATATAATTTTAATAAGAATATAAGACACTCTAAGCAATCTAACCAACATTGACGATGAGAGAATTAAAACAAATTCAAAAGATGAATCCCTTGGCCTTCTTTTAAACAATCCAACAAATGGAGAAAAACATATGTTTTTTTTTGTAAAAGAAGGCTAATGAGATTCTCAAGACTGATTTCTAAATCAAAAAAAACAACGTGTAATATTTATTTCATCTCCTAACAATGTAACACCTGCATACTTTTAAATGTCAACAGGAAATCACAAAAATAGTGTGCCATTTACTAAAACAAACGAAACAGCCCAAATATAATAATATAAATGTCAAAAATGCGATTATGGCACGCCCGGGCTTTTAATTTGAACATATGTTATATCCTGTACTTATACATTAATTGAGAAATAAAATACAATCACACAATGTCGATATCTTTTCATTTAACTTGTTTTTCTTCTATATTTTCGTTATTCATACACCTGGATATTTTATTTATGCGTTATTAGGTTGTAAGCAAATTATTTCTAAGAATATTGTAATATATTGCATAGATTTATTGATAATAAATACTTTTATTACGATATTTCCTGCCTCTTTTTTAAATTTTGCCCTTAATGGATTCATTTAGTAACATAAATTTTAATTGAAAGAATTTCAATGTATACTATTCCAGTGTTTTCATTGCTGCATCCAGTGGCGGCCTCTCATGAGAGGCTCAAGGGCTCATTGCGTAAATATGGCATTCTACGATTTGTACCTTAATTTATTTTAAAGCAACTCAAAACATTCACTTTACAATCCTCAGCTTTTTCTTGGACTTGAAGATATTTATTTAGTTGATAATGTAGACAAATCTGACAACACCGCTCACGGTAACATTTACAAAGTGTTGTACGTTTGTATATTGCAGTGATAGTATTCATTAGAGCAAAAAATACTATAAACAATTTTCTCAAAATTAATTTTAAACCTCATGTGCTAGCAGAAAAGGTCCAAGATACAGAATAAAATAGCTTACAACATTTACGTAGGTGTTAAAATTTACACAATAAAACCAGATCGACACCCGTTTTACAAGGAATTTTTTTGAATTCAATTCACTGTAAACGTCAATACATTTGTAGTTTTCTCTGTCGGTGTCTACCGCTGAATCTAAACGTTGTTTGTCTACTCTTAGGCGGATAAAAACATTTTTAATAACCATAATCAAGTACGTCCTAACATTTTAACAATGGTATCAATGAACAGTGATTTAAATCTCAGTATCAGCTATTTTGACTAGAACGTTGTAGAACATCTATTTCTCAAAAAAAGTGGGGGTCTGAGTTTGTGTACAAACAATAACTTTTATTGCAACACTAAACCTTTTTTTCTTTCTAATTTTTTCGTGTTCAAATGTTTCGTCTTCTTTGTTAGTATCGTTCTAATTGAAACAAGAGGTTTTTTGATTCTATACCTTCCTACTATTGGTATTTGTTAAGCGTTAAGAGCCCCCCAAAGTTAATTCGGCTACGAGCCGCTACTGATTACATTCCTGCAATCTTACAACATATTTTATAGTTTATCTTGTAAAAGCGGACCCACATTTTACATTTTTAATTACTTATTCAATTTTTGATAACTTAAGCATAATATGAATACAATATAACATGAAATATAAAAAAATTATACCATTCCTTTATGATATTCTAGGTAACTGATAAGCGCCATCTGTTATTGCCTTATCATTACCATCATAAACAACTCTCTACATTATCAACTTATGGTAATTTATTTAATAAATATTATACAACCTTATTTTTTGTTAATCTCTATGTATCTTTAAAATTAATTTCGAGTAACAATCAATAGCTTTTAAAATTTTGTTTTATTATTATTTAAATGTTGGCGCTTTAAATAGGAAGTAAGAGAAAAATGTCATCGGCCATCTTCCTTTTACTTCTTGACAAGATTAGCAGCAACACGCGGTTTACAGCGTTTATTTATTTTTTAACGCGTAAGTAGTATTTTTTGAATCGAAATAAGCTTATTGATTGAATAACTAACAATTTAATAGATTAAACTAGATCTTATTTGGATTAAAAACTTTCACGAATTCCAAATCACCTAACCTAAAATTGTTTTTCTTTCTAGCATGGGTGTACGGTATGAAATAGCGGTAGGTCTCCAAAAGGGACATAAAACGACTAAAATCCCTCTCGGAAAGACGAAAGCTGAAAAGGTTCGTCCATCCAGGCTAAAGGGAGTACAAACGAAGCACACAAAGTTTGTTCGGGATTTGATTAGAGAAGTTGTAGGCCATGCCCCCTATGAGAAGCGTGCTATGGAATTGCTCAAGGTATCTAAGGATAAGAGAGCGTTGAAGTTCCTGAAACGTCGTTTGGGAACGCACATCCGTGCTAAGAGGAAGCGTGAAGAATTATCGAACATCTTGACACAAATGCGTAAAGCCCAAGCACATGCTAAATAAGATAATGTATATTGATTATTAAAATGTTTAAAAGTAATAATGGTTTTTTTTCTATTTTTGGTTGCGGATACACCTTTTGCAAAGAAAATCTTTCGATATTGTTGAATTAAATTTAGAATAATTTAAATTGTTACAAACAATGTGCTATTGTTTGACATTTTAACATAAATTTTCTTGATTTTGTATTAATTTTGATACTAAATTAATGTGAAAGGTTAAGGTTTTATTTGATTTACGCGCTTAAAACAAAATTTGTAGGTAATTTGCTTGTTTGGGGATAGATGGCGCATTAAAAAATTGACAAAATGAAAATTATGCTATTTTTTGAAAAGTATGAAAAATTTCAATCGCTTTTTAATGTCATGCGTTAAATTTTGAATTGTTTGGTATCAAAACAAAAATAAATTTATTAAAATTTAAGAAAAATGGTTACAATTTTCAATTTCTTGCTTAACCAAATTTTAAGATTTCAGCTATTTTTGAACGTTAAATGTTATTACATATTTATTATGATGTTATTTTAGCAATAATTTGTAGAGTTAATCTCGAAATTCCAATGCGAGAGGAAATTTGACAGTTTTTAATATTGTTAGTCTAAAATACATTCCTACGAGTAATTATATACCATTAAACTTTAACATTTGTGTATACTGCACATTCTTTGTTGTATGTACAGTTTGTGCGTTATAGGATGGTGAACGCTTCAGATGCGCGGTGGAAATACAAGACCGCTCAATCTAAATGTTACCAGTGGCGTAGTAAGGAGTTATGTTTACATAATACATACCTTCCTACCGTATTTCGAAGAATGTGACATTATTTATGCATCTATTTTTCTATTATTTGTATTGACCTGCATCTTAAGTATGTTATTTCCATACTGTATTAATGTTATTGACATAATGTATTAATGTTATTTACTTAATGCAAATGAGGGTTTAAATGAACATTATTGTTGCTATTAGAAGAAAATTTTAGTGTTCTATTATCCTCATTTTGGCGAAAACATGCACTCAGTTGTAATTTAGTTTCCGTAACGAAAACTGCAGGCGAAAACGCTAGCCTTAAGTTTCATTTTCGAATACGCTTGTTGCAAAGAAATGGCATCAACAATCGCTGCAAATAAAGTGCTTCACAGTCAAGCTCGTGAAATTGTGTATAATGTTTTCAATTATTTCAAAACAGAAAGTGATAAAAGTGTGACGGAAATAAAAAACATTGTGTTTAGGGCTACAGGTGTATCAATAAGAACCATCGAAAGGATTGTGAAAGAAGGAAATAATCCACGACATGAAAATGAGCCTATTTTCAAAAGCCCGAACAAAAAATAAGTCGAGCTACGCCACTGCATGTTGCATGCAAACTTGAATTTTCCCGAACGATGTCTAACAGTACCTTCGGACAGCGCCGGAACTCGCCATCCTACAACGCGAGACCTGTACATGCTTTTAAATAATACGACGCTTTTAATCTTTAACTCTATTAAGAACTCTCGTTTTTATCCCATATTTTTGTATTTTTGCACTACTATTGTCTCTCTGTTGTGCGCATGCGGTGGTTGTATATTTGCTTGTGTGCCTGCTGCGCGCTTGCGTGTACGTATATCTAAATGTAACGCTCATAAGATAATCTTGTGACTGTTGTTTTAGATAAAGAATATTAAGACTGTAGTAAACAGAAAATTCGTTATTTTTTAAGTCTGTACCTATATGTACCTAACCTTATTTATTTACTTGAAATAAGTAAAGCACACTCACCATTTCACAATGTTAAATAGAATTTCTGCTAAACTGAAGCTAGGTTGATAATAAGTAGGATATACAGAAATGTTCGATACTGTGGTGTTGCTGCGATGTTTATTACTCATTAACAGCACGTACTGTACCAAAAATATTAAAAATCACGTCAAAGTATTTTTGACATTTTGACAAGTCTATTTCCAAGAATTTAATTATACAAATTATTGTTAATACCTTTTATCGTAATAACGAATCGGTAATAATCGAAAAGCTTTGGCGAATCTTGGAATCTCAAATTCCAAATTTAATTGCTCAATTTCTAAAAAACGTGATGTACATGGTAATAAAATTTTGATTGAAATCCTCAATAATTTTCGAAAAAATAATATCCATTTCATTTTAATCATCCTTAAAAATGCTCTCACATATTTCCAAACAAATAATAATTCCTCAGATATGATTTGGGCTTATTTTATTCATGTAACAATGTAATTACTAATTATTTTTAGAATTTACTGGGGAATATAATATTTTATCATTTGATGCAAACTTTGTGGCGATCACTGTATTCTTTAACGGTAATTTTTCAAACAGTAGGCTGTTACCAAACACGATCAAAATCAACTATTTATTACAAACAAACAGTTGACAAAATGACTTTGTGACAAACAGCACGCGAAAATTTTGGTTCCGTTAAAATATCGGTATTTTTAATCGGGAGAAGCCGTTTTTGATTCAGAAAAGGCTGCGAATCTGCCGGCGAAAATGGTAGCTCCGAATTCTCGATCGGTGAACACCGCCAAGCTGGTATTGGCGGCTATCGGCGAAATGCACGATGGCGCGTCCAGGGACGAAATCTCGCAGCACATCGAGGAGCAGTTCTCGGTGCCGCACAAGGATTTCGGCAAATACCTGAACAAGGCGATCGAACGCGGCATCGCATTCGGCGCGATCAAGAAGCACAAAGGCCGGTACTGCCTGGGTGACGTCATGGAAGGCATCCGGGAGCATAGACGCCGACGTCGTAGCAGGAGCAGGTCCGGAAGACGACGTAGGAGAAGGAGGAGGCGTCATTAGAATGGAAGAAGATGGTTTCCCGTTTCGAAACAATAATTACAAAAATATTAATTGGATTTGTAATTTTTATATTGGTTAGGAAATCGTATTCTCTAGTTAAAATTTTTGGTGATTCTTAAATTATATCTGTGTATCAATATTTTGGGTCATGAATAAAATTGTTTCCTTGAGTTTTGAAGTTTTAATGCATTATCTCTTACGGAGTAACCCATGAATAGGCAAATTGCATACAAAAAAAAATTCCCGACTTTTTGTAAACAATTTAGGTAGAAAAAATATTTTTTTGTATTACATAGGAATGAGTATCACTGGAGTACACGGCAACAAATGTAAAGCTTGTTTTAGGGGTGAAGTCGTATGCGAATGATTCATGTTGCACAGAAAGTTGTCAATACATAAGTCAAGACCATGTACAAGGGATGATCGTAAAATAAGGTTCCCAAAGCCCTACAGCAGCAATAAGACGTGTTAGACTAAATCCGACATTGGCGTATGCAGCAGCGTTTTCACTCTATATACGTACCACTCTCGTCGCTACGCCGCTCAGTGTTGGCTAAGCAGCCGTCTAAGATGGAATTCTCGATCGCCGCTACCGCTAGCTGCGAAATTCTCGCTGTGATACGTTTTTTAAACGCGAAAGGGGTTTCCCCTATAGGCATTCATCGCCAATTAACCGAAGTTTATGGAGAAAAGTGTATAGCTGTTCAACGCGTCCGCAAATGGTGTAGGGAATTCACTGGAGGTCGGACGGACATTCACAATCAAAAGCGGACCGGAAGACCATCGGTTTTAGAGGAAATCGTTGAAAAGGTCGAAGCCAAAGAAGTTTAAACAAACGCAGTCTTCTGGCAAAGCCATGGCAACCGTCTTTTGGGACAAGAAAGGACTACTGCTGGTCGACTTTTTGCCTCCTGGGACGACAATAAACTCAAACAGGTATTGCGATACACTGACCAAATTCAGACGGGCGATCCTGAACCGACGGAGAGGAAGACTGACTGCAGGTGTGACGCTTCTTCACGACAACCCTCGACCCCACGTCTCTCGTCAAACCCAGGAACCGCTGACAAAATTTGGTTGGACTGTCATGCCCCATCCCCGCTACAGTCCGGAACTAGATCCAAACGATTACCACTTGTTTCCAAAATTAAAGGAAAACTTCGGGACCAACGATGAAGTCAAAGAAGAGGTTATTCGATTCTTGAAAGGACTGGCGGCAAAATTTTACGACATGGGGATACAGAAGTTGGGGGACCATCTGCAAAAATGCTTGGATAGAAATGGCGATTTTGTCGGAAAATAGCTTAAGTTTTTACCTTTAAAACGATGTGTAATGTTAAGGAAATAAAGAATGCTGTCTATTTTTAAAAAATATGGGAACTTTATTTTACGATCATCCCTCGTATTTTTACATTATATAAAAGAATGTCTAAGGGAAGGTGTGTTTATTAACAATAAGACACTGTAAATGCTTTCAAAATAAAGTAATATTCATTCTCGAATATCAAACTAAGAATGTTTTATGTTTTATTAACAATCCGGACTTTAGTCGGTGTCTCTTATAATGTTTTCGTACATTTACATTAGTCCTATTAGCCATAGGTTTGTTCAAAGGTTAATTTGGATTAATCTACGCATGCGCGAATTAAAACTGATTTGTATCTGATTTAAGAATTTAACTGCACAAACGCTTGCGCTATATTTACAACCGGTTCTGTTATTTTCATGTTGTCTCTGTTTACATTTATCACGTGGTTTATAAGTTACAAGCACATATAGTAGACCTGAGAGAGAAAATATACTCAAATATGCAGATGAAAACAACAGATTTATCTTACATTCAAACACTAGAAGAGGTAAGTGAAGACAGGAATAAATGCAAGATGTTTAGACAGAATTACAAAATTTTTGTAATGCGCATGCCTCTAGTGACTTCCACCGTCTTGAAATCGTTGCAGAAACAAACCTATATTATTGGGGAAGTACATATATGTCAAATATTCCAGTGTATTTTTAGGTGTGTAATGTGTTTAATTCTTGTGCGATTGTATATTCATGAAGGAGGTGGTACCTTCGAATACTTGTTGTAATAGTTATTAGTGTGGCCGGCGGTTCCTAACAGCTGGATCTACATTGGTAAGTAGACAAAATTTATCAAGCTTTCTTTGTTTTAATTTTCTTACAAGACGTGCATTTTAAATCGGGTACTCTAAATCTGTGCCACTTTAACATTGAAACTTTGTGGTAAGGGTTTTAGTGAACTGTTTCAGTGCATTTTAAAATTCAACAAGTTAATTTCGGTGGCATCTGTAACGTAAACACTGATGAACATTATGTTAGGAATGGATTTGGGTTGAATTTGAAACGACAATGAATTAAGTTGACAAGAAAATTATGACAATTAACAACATGATTTAAGCAAAAAGTGTATTTATGTGACATGCTCTTTCTCCCAGTACATATAAAGGCCATAGATTTTTCTTGATGTTTTAATGAGGAAATAGTTGCAATCTGCAACATCGTTGAATAAAGGAGCGGTTTAATGTTTTAAACAAAGGTTCCTGGTGAATTCTAAAACGAATAAATGGATAGATGTTACTAACGTTTGTCGCATCGTTGAATTTCGAAACGCATGAAAGGTTACAACTAAAGCGTCCCACAGACGATACAGTCTGTAGTACAATAAATTGTAAAACCAATTGCATTGTAAATCGGAGAGACCAATCGACAATACGTTTGTCCACAGACGTGTAAACATTCCCAAACGATCAGTAGTACAATTAGTTTAGTATACTGTTCGCGATGGCACCATTCATTTCAAGGAAGAAAATATCTGCTTTAGTAGTGGTTTTGTATTCAGTAGATAATAGCAATAATAATGTCAAAAAGAAGAAAAAGAAAAAGTGGTGCAAAAAATGGTTACTGCAATGATTTTTCTAAAAGAGTTTCATAGTTTGCGTTACGTTTGTGTTTGTTGGAATACTCATTACATTTCACGTTCCATAAACAAGAATGTTTGCGATATATTTTTGTAAATTTTATCCAAAATTTTCTATTGCCTTCCATTGTTTAATAAAAGACCGGAAAACTCACCACCATGCACTTATAAAATCTTGTTTTGAATAAGTTAAAAAAATTGTATCAAGTCTAAAAACAGCCACACACGTTCAAACTTGTCGTGTATCCAACCGAGTTGTACTACGATCGATTGAACAATAACCCCACACACGTTGCAATTATTGTTCCAACGGTTGCACCAACCAAAATTGTACAACTTGTTGGACTACAAATTGTACCGTTTGTGAGCCGTTTAAGTCTACTTTCACACACACGACATTTTGTCGTGGTCGTGAAGAAAAGTGTATTTGTCACACGGCACGCTTTTCTGTCATCTGTCTGTGGCACGATCTTCTATCGTGGTCGTATCGTGAAAAAAGTTGCTTGTATTTAATACGGTAGTATCCAACCTACGCCGCATATTAAATGAATCTTACTTGGCAAGTTTGTGCGCTATGATGGATGCAAGAAAACTGTGACTGATGTAAAAGACGCTTTTACGAGATAAAGTACTGTCCCCGTATTGTGACAAAAGTCTCCGGTGAATTTCAGCACCTTTCACACCCTCCGACCATAAAAATCGGATCACTGCTCGTTGTTCCTCTTTGGTGCAAACTAATAGCGGAGCTGACATGCTTATGCTGTTGTAGCTAGCAGGCAAATGACACGATCATGATTAAATTCCGCACACATGACCACAGAGGCGCCAACTCAAAACATGCGCAAGCGGCCGCCACTACGATAACCTTCAAAGCTTATTATGGCGAAAGTGTAGATAATATTTGACTTACCCTCGTAGATAGCCATGTTATATTCGACAGCCTATATTATTCATAGACAGAAATATACCTACTAGATTTTAAAGTTTTTAATTTTGTTGTATTAACGTGTAAATACGAATAGAGTTGTTTATACCACTGCTGTTGTGTACGACTCCGACATCGTGTCGTGGCAGTGTTCTTGCCGCGGTGCTACGACAGTCGTGTCGTGAATTATTATTAAAATCGTTTCGTGTGAAAGCTTGCATTTAATACAATGCGTAACCACTATTCACGATATCGTTGTCGTACGAAACCACGACAAAATGTCGTGTGTGTGAAAGCAGAGTAATGCTGAAAAACTGTTTTGTCTACCCCTAAACTCCTTTTTTTCCAACAAAATCGACCAAAAATAAATAATCCTTTAGGGACAGCCCGAGTTTACTCCGGGTTGTGAATTTGTCTTAGCTTATGTCTTAAGTAATTTAAAACACACGACTCCAAAACAAACCCCCCTGCTCTTATTCATTTAAAATAGATAGGTATGTAGTATTAACAGCAAAATCATAAAAGAAGTATTTCAAAAATATCTTAATCTTTCCTTTGAACTCGAATTAATATTGCAACTTTAAACCATAACCAATCTCGACATAAGTAAACTGCAGCATTAAAAATGACATCATTTAAAATGAACATTTGATCCATGCAGAATCAGAACTCGATTCTCCAACAATGTTAATTAACTCTTATAAAATGAAGTAAAAATATCTTTTGTTAGAATATACTGAAAATAAGTTTTAAATTGGCAATGACTACATTTTTGGCCAGGAAATGCTAGTTCTGGTGCAAAAGCAAAGTGCGAAAGAAGTATTTAGGTGCTATTGATTTTTGTTACTTGTAATTCGTTGAATGTTTGCCCTAAGTAATATTTGTTTAGATTTGTAGAGAAAAAAAATAGAAAATTTTAAGGCATTGCGCATACCAATTCGAGATTTATCAAGAGTAGTCATAGTCATTCGTAGCGGAAAATGTAAAACGAGCTACTAAATCTTGTCTGCTTTATTCAATATATTCCCAACGTTTTGGACGCACAAATTGAGATAAATGTATTACTCTTTGCCATTGCAAAAGCGACTCTGTTATCATTGCTTCCATCGAGTACAGTTTCTATGTTGTAATAAGCCTAATTGTCAATTGCCAATTCCGGTCTACCTCAAGGCTGAAATGTTGGTCCATGAATATTTACATCGTTAGTGATGCAATATCTTTCATGGCCTGTGGAAAGCAAACATGTGGTGATGACTTGAGAATTTTTACGAATATCATTCAACGACCCTGTTCTTCTGCAAAGTCGACTCAATATCTCAGTGTTTAACTTGCCCAATTTCCACAGTTTTACTAATGTTTCTATGCTGAAATATCGTTGGATCGAAGTTGGTATATGCTACTATTTATTGGCTGGTCACCTTTCTATGACCATAAAAAACACCTCTAATACAAAGTGTGAGACTTATGTCCTTTCTGTTGAAAAGTAATGCCATCACCTATCCACCATCTATGGACGCGCGTTTCGATGTTGTACATCTCGTCGGCACAGCTTTGTGGAAGGTAATGGCATTTCGATATTTTAAATCGTATATATACGAAGTAGATGTTTACATGTACGCATGAGGAAATCTAATTAGATATCCTCATTTGTACGTTTTTGTCGAGTAAATTACTGCAAACGCCTCTACAGAACTGAACAAATCGTATTGCTACCAATTCTGACGCGACAGTAGTCACAACTACTGGCTTAAACCGCCATAGGTTAATTAATTGAAAAGTAATGCCATCACCTATCCATCATCATTACTTTTCAATCAATTAACCTATGGCGGTTTAAGCCAGTAGTTGAGACTACTGTCGCGTCAGAATTGGTAGCAATACGATTTGTTCAGTTCTGTAGAGGCGTTTGCAGTAATTTACTCGACGAAAACGTACAAATGAGGATATCTAATTAGATTTCCTCATGCGTACATGTAAACATCCTTTCTGTTCGCCAAATTTGCGTTCTTTCCGTCTCTACCCTTAAAAACTAAAGACGCATGCAACCATAAATCAAATGACCTCTTACCGTAATAAATCGAAAAGACAGGAAAAGTGTAAAGGTCCCTTATCTTTATTGATTAGGTTTGCATTCTTATTTATGTAAATAGTCTCGTATTATATTTTATTTCTGACTATTTATTTTGCGTGAACTTTTATGCGCCCGCCACTGGCTGTTGGCGCAAATTGAGCAACTCTACTAATCAAACGAACTGTATTTGAAAGTAATCATTAGAGTAACCTAAACTTGCGGACTCGCATAGGTGTCGGTATTACGGGTTAATATAAGAATACGAAAAATTCATAAATAAACTAAACCGGTAGAGAAGCAGGCATGTAGTGTCGACCTTGAATATAAATCATGTTAAACCGCGCTGAGAGAGATTCCGTTTTAGTACCGGTTGAGCTGTTGCAGAGATTAGTCGAACGATCAAGGTTATATACTTACGTGTCGCTTTTGAAAATATAGCTGGTGTTTTTTGTGTGTTGTAGTATTATACCAAGTACATAATTGGTGTATCGTTTCATATAGAACTAATATTTACATACCTAAGAAAACAATGCCTCGTAATAGATTTGCTACTAATGTACATAAGTATGTGTCACTTTTTCCCCATTTAAAATATGACGGTAGTGCAGTTTTTTTGCTTAATATGCAATGTTCATTTGGCTGCATTGGACAGAGCTGATTGCCAGAGGCATGTCAATGGTATTAAGCATATGAGAAATGCAAGAACTGAAATACCTTATACACTATTCCTCATACATTTATTAATTATGTTTACCTCTTGTAATCTTCCGTTGTCGTTGGTGAGAAAATCAGCTTTTAAAACGTTTTGGCGACAATACGTTCCAAAGTACCCATTACCCTCACAAACACAATTACAGAATCATTTGCCGCGAATGAAAGAGATGCTACAAAATGTGTGTAAACGTGATTTCTGTTCCAAAAAAAATATGGATTACCGTGGATGAGACGACCGATATAAAGAAAAGCAGTATTGTGAATGTAATAGCTCGCGTTTTATCTAGCGAGAACACAGCATCTTGATATTTGTTAGCTTGCAAACGTGTTCGACAATGTACGGCGGAAAATATCCAAAAAGTGATAATGAACGCTTTGAAAAAATTTAAAATTGCCCAAGATCAAGTTGTGATGATTGTGACAGATAGTGCAGCAACGATGTTAAGTGTTGGGCGATCCTTAAAACATATATTTCCTAACTTAATACATATAACCTGCGTGCTGCATGCTTTGCATTTAGTTGGTGAAGTTGTTTAACAACATTACGGAAACGTTGATCGGATGATTGGAAGTACTAAAGCAGTGTTTCCTAAATCTCCTAAACGTTTAAAAGAATTTCGTAAATTTTGTCCATGTATTACAAAACCCCCTGAACCAATTTTAACGCGATGGGGTACTTGGCTAACAGCAGCTTCTTACTATTTGGTCCATTTTCAACAAATTCAATCACTTATAATGCGATTTAATCGGAATGAATCCAAAGCAATTAGAAAAAGTCAAAAAGAATTTTAAATTCCTCAACATTTAGAAGATTTAACAACAATATGTACCAATTATACAGTATTACTAGATGCCATCAGAAAACTACAATGTACTGAATTGTCATTGTAGGAATCATTAGACATAGTGGAGAGTGTAAAAAATAAATTACACACATTAAATGATACGCCAGGATTATGCGCCAGTCAAAAGTTGGCAGATGTTTTAAGGAAAAATCCCGATTTTAATACTTTAGAGGCCGTTTATAATAAGTGTAAGAATAGTGAACTTTTAAGTGATTTTGAAAAACAGTTTCTACATGCAAATGTAACTTCCTTAGATGTGGAGAGATCGTTTTCTATGTATAAGAATATTTTTTCTTGTCGACGCACAAGTTTAAAGAAGTAACTGTGGAAACATATGCAATGATGCAAGTTTACATAGTTCACATCCTGATGCCTCTAATTTGTTGAATAATTAGCAAGTAAGTTTATTTATGAATTTTTCGTATTCTTATATTAACCCGTAATACCGACGCCTATGCGAGTCCGCAAGTTTTGGTTACTCTAGTAATCATTCAATAAAAGATACCAACTAACCCTATTAAAACCTACAGTTTTTTCTAACATAACTTCTTCATCCACTCGCCCCTTCATATTATCGTAACTAGCCTACTCCCTACACTGTTTTCATTTCAATTTGCGCTCTCCTTCGGCAAGATTTCATCTATTACAATCTATTTCCTTTGATTTGTTAAATTTACTTCTGTGGTTATTAAGAAAACGACAAATTACTGCTGTTTCCCATTGCTTCTGCGCATTTCTAAAAGATGTTTAGCGTTCGGTTGTTCCAATTTCAACAAAAACCTGCAAGGAATAACGAGAAAAAAGAAAAATACCAGCAGTATTTAAATACATTTAATAAAAATTATTTTCAAATCAATTTAGTATAGGTATAACAATAATAATCTTTTATAACAATCATTTCACTTTGCGATATTCAAAAAATCAATCATCCCGCTTTTTTTCGCTTAAAATACAATCATCGTATTCATTATCACTGTTTTACATCTTCGCATTTTGGTTTAATAAAATCTGTCCGCAGAAATCGATCAAAAATTAATTAAAGGTTTTTGCATGGTTTGCGGAATCTCAATTAATATTTCCAGTCCGATTTCGAAACGTAAGGAGTAAAAAACATTGTTACAGAGATACTTTGATTAGGATGTGGTTTGTTTGTTGGTTTTTTTTTTTGAAGGGTGTGTGTATGCGTGTGTGCTAGGTAGGTACGAAATGAATATAATTAATTATTCGTTGTCGTCTTTCTGATCAACAATTTTCTACAAAAGAAAGAAAAAGAGAAACGACCATCAGCACAAGATTGCCACAATCAGAATGCATTGTCTTCACATTACTTGTAAATTTTTCACCTCAGATATCGTCGAAGCCATACTGCCCTCGGACGAAGCTAGAGAAGCCGATAGCGGGGAAGATTGCGAACTTAGACCTTGCGCGGTGCCAGTGCGGTCCGTTAGGGTCGCGTTCACCTCATGGCAACTGCTTGTGTCGGGCGACATTACCTTCTTGTTCAGAATCTCGATACGCTGCCATAGATCCACTACTTTTTCCTCTAAGCATCGATTTATAGCCAGTTGTGTTTGGTATTTACTTTCTACAGCCTAAAAAGATCATAAAATAATTTACCACGCTTAACAGTCTTAACGTCACACTAAAATTGTTGAGAATAGCAACAAATTAATGTAGTGTCAATATGAAAAATTAATGCACAGGAAATTTCAGGGCATAGACACGTGTTTTCGCCTACTGCATATTATCGTCTTTTTCCAATATATTATATAAGAATATTTATCCTAAGTTTTGAAATAAAGTTTTATAACGGACTTTACTCTCGCCAAGCAAAAACCATTTTTAACCCGGCAGAAACCTCGTGCGAGTTTCTAACACAAGTAACCACGTGGGGTGTTTCTAGAACTCCTTATAGAAATTAAGTTGTTTGATCTCTTAACTACTCTTAAAATAACAGCAGTGGGGGTCTACTATACCCCACGTGGTTTCTGCCGGGTTAAGATAATTATTTACATTGTTTTTAATCGGATCTATTGAAAAAAAAATCACTTTTTGTGAACTATAGGCATAAGTGTAGGCAATAAATTCGTATATGCAGTAAACGCATCTGTGACTTGATATCACTTCATCACATCATCGCTGTTGTTAATTCCCTAGAAACCGTTTATCCGAAATGACGATTCCTTCAATATGATATCGATCACTTTACTTACGAGCAAACTGACAGAACTGACCCCATCCGATTTCGATAAAACTTGGTATATTAGCAGACCATCAAAAAGTAGAGGACATGTATTCTTTATATTGGCTGATATTCGCCTTAACGGGGTGAAAGGTGTGTCTGAAATTACCCCCAAAAATGCACTTTTCTATTTAGAATTCTATTTAGAAACCAAAATGTTCTACTTCAAAGAGGCTTTCAAATGGACTATAGATGAATTAGTGAGGCAAGGGGAGAAAAATGTCACCCCTTTTTCGCCACTCTGGCTACAATTTTCACCCTGGACAGGTCACAATTTTTTTCTGCAAACTACATTTAAAAATAAAAGTTCTCTCTTTTTGCATTTTTTTCCCTCGGTTACATATAATAGAGCAAATATTTTTTTATAAAGCGCGCCCTCGCATATACATACTAGGGTAAGTAAGGAGTCATTTATAAGCACTGATCCCAAACATATAGCGAATAATGTTGCCGCTTGTGCTTGGAACGCTCGCTTCACTCCTCTGTCCCTGGACAATCCCCCGCAGTCGCATGTCGGTCGCCTAGCGTACGTGCTCGAGGTATCTGCCCGACACAGATTTATGGAAACACGTAATACATCTTATTTGATTTTTATCCTCTTGATGAACCGAGGAAAAAAATGCAAAAAGAGGTCACTTTTACTTTTAAATGTAGTTTGCAGAAAAAAATTGTGACCTGTCTAGGGTGAAAATTGTAACCAGGGTGGTGAAATTTTTCTCCCCCTGCTCAGTGGGGAAGGGGGGGGCATTTATCTATAGTCCGTTTGAAGGTCCCTGAAAAGTAGAACATTTTGGTTTTTAATTTATCCCGATAGCTTGCGCGGTTCCGGAGTTATGATGAAAAATGCGTTTTTGCTGATAATTTGAGACACACCTTCCACCACCTTAAAGTGAATATCAGCCGATAAAAAAAAATACGTGTCCTTTACTTTTTGATGTCTACCAATATATCAAGTTTCATCGAAATTGGAGGGGGTCAGTTCTGTCAGTTTGCTTGTTAGTATATACCGATTAGGAAAATGTGAAATTAGCTATATCGCTATCCGCTCTTCGAGGGGATAGCGTGGAGGGATTTGAGTGGAATCCGAACAATTCGATGCGGCTCGTGCTAGTACACTTCGAACATTGTCGGGATGTAGATCTACTGTGTGAAGAGCGCACGTAATAATTTGAAGTCATATTTATTTTGTTGTTACGAAGCTTAGACGAAATTAATAAGAAATTCTATCGATGAAAAAAAACGGATTCTGATGAAATAAAAGATAAGCAAAATAAATACTCTAGAAATTCTCCCTAAGATCGTCCGCACATATTGCAGTCTACCTCGTAACTAACTACATCGGTAACCTTGAGCCATCGCCTGCCGCTAACCCCTCCGCTTGAGAGTGAGGAGGTGATAACCGTACAGCTAATTTCACATTTTCCCAATCGGTATGTCACAACTATGGCATCATTGTTTTCTGTTGTCACTTTTTTACCCTAGTAAAGCAGTGGTACCCAACCGGTGGTCCGTGGTCATTTTGCAAATGGTCCGCAAGATTAAGTAGGTAGGTGCAAAAATGGCCCGGACTAATATGGAAAAAATTCTTCGTATCCCTTCAAATTCAACAAAAGTGTCCTCATTTCTGGTTTTATCTGGGAAGCGAAATATGTTTTTGGACAAGAAAAAAATGACTGGCATGTTAAAACAGTTTTGCGACTCGCAATTCCAAACGAGTTTGGCATATGTTGCAGACATTTTTTTTTTCATTTAAATAAGTTGGATTTGGATCTTCAAGATTCGGGAAATATCAACTTGAAGGGCTTATTCATAAAATTGATTTGTAAATCGAGAAGATCCAAAGAAAAAATTATTCGGCCTTCCCCACGCCAAAGAAACTTGTTGACGATCAAGATCAAGGCAGTGTGAATGTAACGTCAATTGCCTATCACTTAAAAACTCTTAAAGAAAAATTTTCTCGCTACTTTCCTGAATTCAGAGTTATTAGAAATCCATTCAACGTGAAAGCTAGGAACCTACCTGATAATATGCAGGAAAATGTCATCGAATTGCAGAATGCACTTGCAGAGACACTTTTAGTTGAGGCGTAAATTCGAGGAGTTTTAGTGCAAGAAAGCTCTTTCGTATCAAAAGCTGCGTGAAAGTATTCTAAGATATCTGGATTCTCGGCGTTACTTTTAATAACAAATAAAAACAGGGATCGCGTAGCATTAAGCACCAACATCAACCCCAGAACTTCTCTGCTAGTGAAGCAAATGCAGGCCCAGAAATCACCTCGTAAATTAAGACACTTGTCGTATCGTGGGATGAGATTTTTTATGCCGACGTCGTAAACCTATACCGCCAGTGTGGCCAGAAATGTAGCGACCGCTGCTTTGAGGGCGTCATCGCTGCGGAAATGTTTTCCGCCTAGAAAATCTTTCAATTTTGTAAAAAGGTGGTAATCCGATGGTTCTAGATCTGAGCTGTAAGGTAGATGATCGAAGACTTCCCAGCGAAACTGCTGGAGCAATTGGCGTGTTGTTGCAGCAACATGGGGACGGGCATTGTCGTGCAGCAACACAATACCCGACGACAACAGGCCTCGCCGCCGATTTTGAATTGCCCGCCGCAACTTCTGTAGCGTGGCACAATATGCTTCCGCATTAATGGTTGCCCCTCGAGGCATGAAGTCCAAAAGCAAGAGACCATGTCTGTCCCAGAAGACGGTTGCCATGAGTTTGCGAGTCGACTCTGCTGTCTTGAGCTTTTTGGGTCTGGTCGGTGAATGAAAGTGATGCCATTCCATGGACTGGCGTTTGCTTTCGGGCGTTGAGTAAGCAACCCATGTTTCATCGCCCGGAACAATGTGTGACAAGAATGCATCACTTTCCTTTGCGTAACGCTCCAAAACATTCAAGGCCGCACCCATACGCTTGTTTTTGTGTTCCTCTGAAAGCATGCGCGGCACCCACCTTGCACAAATTTTTTTGTAATGCAGATCTTTGACGATTTCATGCGTTATGGTGCGCGAAATCTGTGGAAAACGTGCACTGATGTCATTAAGTGTGACACGCCGATCCTGCTGTATGAAGTCATCGACTGCACGCAGCAACGCATCAGTAATGACGGACGGACGCCCTGGACGCTCTTCATCGTGAACGTTGTCTCTCCCCACCGAACCGATGATGCGTCCATCGCATCGTTGCCGTACACTTCTTGAATTTGACGGTGAATGTCACATGGCTTCACATTTCTGGCGTTCGGGAATCTTATTACAGACCGCACTTTACAACTGGCGATATTGTCGAGTATCTTAAACATTTCAAACTCACACTGACGCGATATTATTGTAGATAACTCAATCAAATCTCGTACGCTGACAGATCACTGCGTCACGAGAAAACCACTCGGCGGCTCGTCGCGCAACTGCTGCTCCACACGGCGCGAACGGGTACTAATTTCCGGACGAGCCTCGTAATAATAGTTTTAGTTATATTTTTAGAAATGTTTGTGCCTTGTTTCGCAATGAAAGTTTTATACGAAAATATGTTTTTATAATTATACAGCAAGTGGTTTCTGAAGAGTCCAAATTTTACTTTAGTGGTCCGCCATCTCTCAAAGGTTGGGAATCACTATAGTAAAGGGAAAGTAAATTTTTACCCGTAATGGAATAAAAGCATTTGTTCAATATTTAATTTACCAAAACACCATGATCTATTAGACACATTCTACGCTATATCCTGAATCGAGTAGGCTGCCATGGGTATCTTTGTTATTATCAAGTGGGTATAAAACTTATTATTAAGCGAAGATATATGGACGAGAAAAACTAAAGTGAAAACTTCAAATTATCAGACAACATCAAAAGATAGATGAAAACAAAACTTGAAAAAGATCCAACAAAAGTACATCGAAAAAATATTTTTAAGAGGCGATAACAATGCTACATAGGTAGAAACCATGTCCATGCGAAAAATGCTAGAGGTCCTAACTACTAACCCTGCGGAACACCGAACCCTTAACATTTTTAATATACTGATTAACAATTGATGGTAGCTGGATTCTATTTCTCATTTCTAAACGTGTTTATTCATTTTTAACAGAACCTTGCAGAACAGATTAAAAATTTGGTTATCTCTTTTGAATTCGAAACATTCTAACAATTTTGTTTCAATTATAATTATTTCGCCGTATTACTCAAACTTAACGTACTTTGAGTTTTTCGTGGTATTCTTCTTTGATATCGTTCAACTGCCGCTTCAGTACAGCACACGAATCGTCGTGCTTTTGAATGATACTCTCTAATTCTGTTATCCTAGTTCCACAAGCTTCTAGATTTTTCTTCTTTGTTTCGAGTTGTTGGGTTAAAACTAAAATGAAAGAAATAAATGCGATAAATTCTGAGCATTAACAAAGAAAAACTCAAATGAATCGAATCATTCCGGTCATGGTTCTTGGAGGATGTTTACAAACCTTGCATATCGTGCTTCTGTACGTCGAAAAGTCTTTTCTGTTCAATATCACCTCTCTTTGTTAACGCCAGATCGTTCAAACGTTCTTGATACTTTAGCTGGAGCTCTCCTAATAATAGCAGTTCTTTGTTGACGTGTTCCAGTTCCATTCTACCTTTTTCGCCGGCATCTGCTTGTTCTTTTGCAATCTATAACACAGAAAGTATTATTATATACAATATAATTGTTAATTCTATATATGTAGCCAGTTGAATTTAGTGAGAAGAATTGCGCATGTGTAGTAGTTTTATATTATTCAGCTACTGCATATTGTTTCGTTAGAAAGATATTTTAGATTGTATTCTATAAATGAAAAGGCTAATCAGTTAGCGCGTGAACATTTCATAGCCATTTTGTTTGGATTTGCAGATTTTAGCATTGGCAAAGTAGCTAATAGCAAATACACTGATTTTACAACTTTAGTTAGTAGTGTCATAGATTCAAGATTAATTTCGTTTCTGCCAGTAATTCATCTTTCGTAAACTTTATTTTCATCAAGTTACGAGGATAGTCTGAAAAGCTTCAAGCCTCAACATGAAGATGGCGCTACTCGTCAAAAATGTTCTGGTAATATAATTGCGGATGCGTTGAAAAATCCTTTTGAAAATTTCAGCCATGTTCGACGTTCAGTTGTTGTTTGACAGTCGTTTGTGGCAGTCGATGTTAATGTTTCTGTAAAAATGGAAAAAATCGAATATAGAGCCGTCACACAGTGCGAAATTTTAAAGATCTATGCGGACAAAAATATAGAGCAACGTTTTATGAACATTTTTTTCTCTAAATTATTGAAAATCTAGGTACTGTAATTTTCGATGCACGTCATATATGCTGTATCTATGACGTAACACCACCAACTCAAAAATACGAATTTGTAATTTTCTAAAATACACGTCAATTGGCTTATAATCAATAGTTTAATATGTAAATAGTTATAGATTACTCCAGTTTAGGTCCTCGCTGTATAATATATAATAATAAAATGTATCACACAAAATATTGATTCTTGCAATGTCTGTCTATCGATGTTAATTGATTTATCTAAGGCTTTCGATTCATGGCATTTTGCTTTACAAATTGTCTATATATGGGATAAACGGTATTGCTAACCAATGGTTAAGATCCTATTGGGAAATCGTGTACGGAAGGTAGTTTGTGAAGGATTTGAATCGAAGAATAGTATCACTAATTTTGGCATTCCCCAAGGTTCTATCCTTCATGAATTGGGCTTCGAATTGATAAACCACCCACCCTATTCACGAGATCTGGCTCCCAGCGAGTTCTTTCTGTATCCTAGGCTCGAAGTTTCGCTCGGAGGACAGAGATTTTCATCGAATGAGGAGGCCATTGCAATCGCAAATGCCTATTTTGCAGGATAAGATGCCAAGTATTGGGAGAAAAGTTGAATTTGACAAAAAAACTTGTTTCCGTGTTGGGCTGGAATCTTTTCAGACTGCTCTCGTATTCTCTTAAACTTTTAAAATAGCAACGTAAAGTCGCGTGTTCTCTTCTGAGAACAAATGATAAATTAATATTACCTTCACTTCGGCTATTGCATTGAGCAAATTAGACTCCGAATCTTGCCATTGAGCGTATAACTTCCCCGTTTGACTCCGTAGGTTCTCCAATTCCCTTCGATAGTCCTCATTATCTGCTTTCAACTTCCAACATTCGTTCTCTAAGATTTTGTACTAACACACAAAAATATTAACAATGGTATATCTTTTTTTGGTAACAGGTAGTTATGAAAATTATGGTTTTTATGGTACTCAGTGTAGATTTTAAAGGAGTTTTTACCTGCTGATCACGGAATTTCGCGTTCTCCAATGCCTCCTTCTCTTTACATTCTTTTTCTTTGCTCAACCCCTCCAGCTTCTTTTTTAAGTTATCGAAATCTGATTGTATTATCCGTACTGTATCCATCTATATAATTAAAAATAGGTGATTAAAGCGAATTTTACGAGGAATTTTAAAGATTATTGAAGGACGTTTTACTTACCAGTGCATCTTTGTGTTCCTCCAAAGCTCGAGTATTCCTTGCGTCCGCTAATAGCCTCCTATTTTTCATCGCATGCATCTCTCTCCGATGTTTTTCGAATTGTAACTGTAATTTTAGCAGCTCTATTTGATTCTTGAGATGGATCACTAATTCCCTTTCGCTGGTATGCACGGTGAGATCAAGATACCTAGAAATTGGAAAGATTCGAACGATGTTATGCAATAGTAAGCAATACATCAGTTATTAGGGCCCCGTCGTGGGTATCAGGCGCTCTTTTCATGAAAAAATTATACGTAATACTGACTAAAGCGTGACAAACGATTGCACCCGCTGTGTTCACTATATACATACAAGGGATCGAGTGGACGTTCGGTTATTATCGGTCCACTCGATTCCTTGTATGTACAGCGGGTGCAACCGTTTGTCACGCTTTAATAATGACTGATAAAACTATCTTTGTATGGAGCGTTACGGGTCCGTAAGGATAGAACCCATGACAAGCGGGTCCATACAGTGAAAGTTATGCATCGCTAACCACTATCTAGATATCTTAGGAAAGATACGGGACGCGTCCGGACGATAAGCTGTATCCTTGAAGCGTTCAATAGGCTGAACGGAATTTCGAGTTAGCCGCCGAAAACGGATTTAGCGGCGTCTGGGCGGGCGTCCGCCTGTTTCGCTTCGCCGGACACCACGTCATTTGTTGCCGTATAGCATTATTTAATATTTGCTGTTGAAATTGCCCTTTCAAAAAAAATCAATTTTATGTGCTTTATTTAATATTTGCTGTTGAAATTGCCCTTTCAAAAAAAAATCAATTTTATGTGCTAGCATACTGGCACTTTTTCAAGCGATGCCGAAACTTTCCTATTACGTTTGTGCATAAGTCAGGAGTAATGGCTTCAATATCTTCCTGGATACGATTTTTAGGTTGGATCAAATTCGCTGAGGCGTTATTATAAACTCGACTCTTAAGATAGCCCTGCAAAAGAAAATCGTTTGGAGTTAGGTACGGGTTTTTTGGTGGCCAGTTGCTATCGTCTCTACTTGATATTAATTTATCCGAAAACCATTTTCTTGCAGCCTGTAATGCGGTATTTAATATTTGACTAATAGCCTCATAAAGAAAAAGCTAAAGATAGAACGAAGTGAAGAAGGATATGTGAGAGAGTGGAATAGGAAGAAACAGGGACTGATCCTCCCCTTAATAAGGGATTTAGAAACCTTCATCTGAAGCGGCGAAATCCCCAGGAGGGGTGTCTGAGCCATTTATTATTAATAGCCCCATCTTGGTGGAACCACCACTGGTCATGAAAATCATCAAATTCTTGGGAGAGCAGTGCCAAAAAATTCACGGATTATTGCGGCGTATGTCAGAATTTGCAGTAACTGTTACTGTTTGTCCGTTGTTATTTTCAAAAAAGTATACGCCTATTATTCATCTGGAGGATATTGCTGCCCAAACAGTAACTTTAGGACTATGTAATGGAGTTTGATGTTTTTCCCGGGGGTTTTCTTGCGACCAATAGCGACAATTTTGCTTGTTGACGTAACATGTACGTAAACGTAAAATGTTCCTCATCAGAGGAGAAAATTCTGTTAAAGTTATCCAATCTTTCCAACATTTGGTTGGCAAAGGTCGTATAAGGTAATCAGTATCCTTTAATTCATGCACTACATAACTGAGTTTTGAAAAGGTGTAGTTTCAAGGCTTTTTTGCAAATGCGGAAAACAATAGATCTATGTAACTGCAAAACCAAAGCTTGTTTTCTCACTGATCGGCGTGGATCTTGTGCCACTGCGCCACACTTCGCGGGAGTCGTCAGGCAATTATATCTCTTCATACATTAAAGCTATAGATAAAATAAACTTTCAAAACTTTCTGACAGCTTGTATAATGAAATCATTACAATCCTAGGACTATAATGGTGAAAAATCCATATTCGTTGCTATGGAATACAGGAACAGCTAGCTTGAAATTGTAAAATGTTCCTATATTTTTTAACCAGTTACTTGATGAATTAACCATGACTTCAAATTATTACGTGCGCTCTTCCAAACAATAGGTGTACACCCCAGCATTGCTGGAAGAGTACTAGCGCGACTCGCATCGAATTGATCGGATTCCACCCAATCCCCTCCTCGCTCATGTACGACGAGAGAGCGAAGAGGGGATAACCGTATAGCTAATTACACATTTTCCCAATCGGTATATGCAACAATTCATTTAAAGACAGGGTATTAGACACGAAGTTGCGCTGCGCAGGTCACCTGCATTATTCTGTACTAGAAAAAAGCTGTTGATAATCTGTTAATTGCATTATAGGTAAATAAGTGAATACCAAGGAACCTAATGTGATGGTTTTTCCAAATTCCCTGACATTAATGCCGTTCGTTATAATAAATATCGTACGATGTGAAAGTAAATGTAAATTTAAACAAAAATGAATTAAAATATGAAACAAGTACGAGAAATATGCAACTTATGCAAAAAAAAGATTGTTTTTTTACCCATATTTTAATTGTAAATATGTTGAAATGAAAATTGTAGGTATATGCGCAAAAAATATAATATACGCATTTTTCATAAAATCCGAAGCCTAGTTATAAGTACCAGTAAATGAGAAACAAATAAGTAATTAAAGCACGAAATACATAATAGCTAAGCCGATCTTATAGCAGCTGTATAAAATATCCCCCGGTAATGAATTGACACATTCGAACACCATTTATTTAACTTTTACAATAGCTGCTATTTAGCTGTTCAAAGATATTTTAATAAATAAATTTGACATAATGTATTACAATGTAATGTAGCATCCTTTATCAAAGATATCATTGATCACGTACCTGGTTTGTATAAAATCTATATTACTGAATATTTTATAAAAGTATTTATCAAAGATCTTTGTTAGTGTAACACCCGCCTTACATGGGTAATCAATGCTAGGATATTTTTATTTTATTTAGGACGTATTACCTCGAAAACAAGCGAAAATTCGGACCGTTTACAGCAACGCTAGTTAATTTTTTTTTTATTTACGCTATAACTTGAAAACAAATGAAAATCGGATAAGAACATATGAGTTTTTTTACATTATTTTCACGTGTACAGTACACTCATGGAGTTTGGTCCGTTCCTCCCAACTCAGCCTGTATAACCTCTCTTTCTAGCAAGTGCACGAGTCGCGCGGAAATTCTGCCGAATCTGTATATGTTGTAACTCGCGTTTTATATACGAGGACACGTTTCGGTTTCGAAAATCAAAATTCATCTGAATTTTCTTTCGTAACCCGAAAATTCCGTAACAGGGTAGCACTATATAGGGTGTGCGAATTTTAGTGTTCAATTCGAAAGTATCAAAAGAAATCATTACTTAATTAATACACATACTTATCGGAAATGTCGTAGATATTGGCACACTGCGATTTTTCCTGCTTCTTAATCAACGTAGCCGATTCGTTACTTTCCAACGCCGGGAAAATACTCAAGAACAAGTGATCGTAAGGCATCGGTACCAGGTTTTCAGTCTGCGTCTCGGTAGTTCTCAAACAGACCGTCGCCTTTTCGCGCTTTTTCCGGCTTCCGCCGGACGCCGGGTCTATACCGTTGGTGATCGGTTTGCTATCTTGCGTATCGATACCTCCATCTTCGTCGGTTTCCAGCAGCGTTTTCTCGTTGATGTTATCCTTGCCGGATATGATGGGACTCTTTTTCATTTCCGGACAGGAATAGGCTCTGCGCACCGATATGTTATTGGGGTACGATATGGCGTTCCCTGGACTGCTGCCCGTCGACCTCTCGTACTTTTCGCTGTCGTCCGCGCATTGACTGTGGTATCGCAGACGACGTATGCGTAACGTGAGGTCGTTGATCGATTTAGAATTGGGCATGTGCAGGCCGCCTTCGGTGCACGGCGAGCCATGTTCCTGTTCGCAATTATCACCATCATCTTCGTTACCTGGAATGAGCCCTAGAATGAATACTACCACTCTCGTAATGATTGTAAACGTTCAAAATTTCTAATTTTTACACCCTAAGCTTTTATATTAATTCTCATTACTTACTACTAACGTCACTTATTCAGTTCGATATTTTTATAATCTTGTGTATATGCACGAATTTACGTGGCACAACAGATAAAATGTATATGGCACAAGCGACAATACATTTTATTAATTTACAAGGGAACACCCGTAAATAATACTCACCAAATCAAATGAAACTTTGTGGGTTTCTAGACCAATTTAGTGTAGTGGTAATTCTTTTACAGGCCCAATCGCCTGTTTTCGGGGCATAGAGCCCCCTAAGCGCAACACAACTTCTTGGTATTTGCGTTAATATCTCTGAAACTATGGGAACTATTAAAAAAATACTTTGGACAACTTTTTAACTGTTTTACTAGTATTAAAAGATAGCATTAGTAGTTTTTCCCCAGCTGTTACCTACCAATTTCCGAGGGTAACCCCAAATGTAAAAATTTTTATTTGCTAAAAAAGCTGGTATCAAAAACCCACTGCATCAGGCAGATTCGCTAATTTTCATTCCAACTACCCTAAGAACCAAAAACTAAACACAGTTATAGCAATGAAAAATAGTTACTCACATTTGAGATCAACAGCTAGTGCCTTACTTCATAAATGCTCGACATTTGGTTTCAGTCCATCAGTTATTCGACTTATAAAGCCCTATTTGGCCAACAGAAGCAATTATATCTTCTATAACGGATTTAAATCCTTCGATTTCCTTACTCCATCTTCGGGTGCTCCTCAGGGCTCCAATTTGGGTCCATTGTTATTCAATCTCTACGCGAATGACTTACTAGCGTCTGTATCTTGCTCTATTTTAGCGTATGCAGACGATTTAAAAATTGTTATGCCCATTAAGAACTGGAATGACGTTATTGAGCTACAGCGTAATCTTAATACAATCATCGATTGGTTTACCTCTTCTAAGTTGCTGGTGAATGTGAACATGAATGTGCTACATGTCATTCGCAAGGAAATTTAATTACATCCCTTCGACATACTCCATTAATAGTCAAGTACCTTTAATAGTTAACGAATTTTGTAATTTTGGAGTTATTTTCGATGGTCGCTTAAGTTTGTGTGGCATATTAACTACATTTGCGCTTCGCAAAGCGCACCTGCAAATACTTCACAATATATCTTTTTAAAACTTAAAACTGGAATATGCTTTGCTTGTTTGGTCACCGCACTGCATCTACTTACAACTGCAGATTGAGAAGATTTAACGGAGATTTCTCAAATTCTTATCCTTCAAAGTTGATGGAGTCTATCCGGTGCGGAACATCGATTATGGCGCTCTTATCGACCGGCATGGGATGCATACCGCGGCCTCTCGTCGGGAGCGACAAGGTGTACGTTCTACGTGGAAGTGGGTGCATGGTGTTCTTGATTGTCCCGAATTACTTTCTTCCTTAAATTTCCTAGTTTCTTGCACATCGTCACGTTCTCCTCCTACTTTCTCCCTTTTCCCCATACCCCGAACAAATTTGTTATCCTTTTTCCCCATTACTTCTATGTGCTGCGTAACCGATACACTGTCTCTGACGACGTGTTTTTCAACAAAATTATTTTTGAGTTTATTTTTGTTTGACTCTTCAATTATTATTTTTTTTAATATTGCGAGATGTGTGGGATATGGAGTCTGCAAGGCTTAGTACTTGGACCAACACCTTCTTCTTATATTTGTAAATGACGTATTATTGTACGCATTTTTTTGTTTTTTATATTGTTATCCTGCAACTAGAAACCGTTGGACAATAAAAACTATTATTATTAACAGCTTCTAATAATTTAATCAAACTGTCTGGTATTTTCGCCAACAATGGATAACCAAAACCGTTACTTAATAAGTTGATTTTCAGTTCTAATTTCTTTGATAGTCTCACAGATGATGTAGTTACTGAGATTAAATGTAGACATTTAGCCTACATCAATTTAACTTTTAAATTATTTATTTTTTAAACCATTCCCTGATTTCAAAACTGCGCAATATAATTCACTACAAATAAATCACTTATTCCCTAAAATCAAGGACAAATTTCCTCTTTTATTAAAAAGTAACTCTGTTTAGAAAGTTCCATGTTTGGGTTGCGGTGGCAGTTATATTGTACAAACTTGTCACTGGCTAAAATATCGGATTTAATCAACACAAGAGTGATTGCGGTAAATTAGCCGCTTGTTTGATTTTGACAATGTCGGTATTTTAGACATTCAAAACAATTTTGAGAGCCCTCTTTTTCTGGAGATGTTTCACATCAATGTCACAACAGATAGTCATTTTGTTTGTAACCAACCTGTACTTTTCCGATTTTCTTTTTCACATACGAGGGACGTTCAGCAATTAACGAGACAAATGGCTGTGCGCGTTTTCAGGGCAGTATGGGAGCGGGCGTCCAGCAGAATCACACCTTTTGAGAGAGCACCCTGGCGTTTTCTTCTTATCGCAGGTTTCACTTTATGTTAAAGCAAATTACAATAGTACTCACTGTTCACAGTACGTTGTCCTTCTAAATAGTCAGAAAAAATTGGGCCTGAAAGTTCCAGAAGACCGTTAACACCACTTTACCCCCAGACGCGAGAGTTTTTAATTTTTTCTTAGCGGACGAATCCACGTTTTATCGCAGGTTATAACACGGTCTAGAAAGTCATTACCAGAGTTAGTGAAAAATATGTGCTACGTCACAAAAGTAGCCCCACCACTTTTTGATCTTCCGCCCATTCTGCGTTCAGTGAAATAGTGGGGCGCATTAGAGTTCGATATGCCGCTTAGACATAACATCCAGCAAGAACACGTTCACGTATTTAATGAATTATTTGCGTAAATAATCATTAATTTGTTATTCTCTTTTGTAAAACAGCATCGTTTGGATGAAAAAAAATCTCTAAATTGTGAAAACGTTCTTTCAACATCTGCACTACCTAGCAGAGGATGATGAAAATATTGTTTAAATTCATTTTCACCGGTATTTTTAACAAATTCTTTCAATTTATCGATATCAGGATTTTTTTGAAATGTTGTTACTATTTTTTGTTTTAACTCAGTGCTAATCTCATGGGGAATATTTAACAACGTTTGAATATAGGATTCTAATTTAGGAATAGCATCACTTAAAGATAAATTTTCGTTTTCAAAATATTTTATTGTCGATGGTAAATGAAGGAAATATTTTTCGATATATTGTAGTTCTCGATATAAATTCCAAAGTCATCTCCAAATTCTGCAATCCATCCTTGTAAATGACTTGTAGAAGAATCAAAAAAAAAAAAACATTGCCAAAATATAAATCCAAAACGCAGAGGGAATACGAAAGAAAAATATGTACAATGAAAAAAAATAGCTAACCAAAATGGAATTCAAAAAAAAGACGGACTTCTACGAGAACTACACTAAATATTATTTAAAAAAATGTAATAAATGAAACTGAAAACGCTTTGAAAAGTAAAAAACAATAAATACACCCAATCTAAATTATTTGTAAGCAACACTTAACGATAGCAACACTAACCTATTCAGATCAGATATAACGCCACGCGTTCCGAGCTCGGCGCAGCGGTCCCCTCTCTCACCATATAGTCTACACTCACGTGAGTTAGTGGGGGTATAAAACATATTTTTCACTAACGCTGGTCATTACCTTTCGTTAAAAACCGTCGTTTGAGTTCAGAACAAATGCGTCTTTATGAACTTGAGTCAACTGTCTTGGAACCCATCTCGAACACGTTTTGCGATAATTCAGCTTGTCATGAATGATTGAATACACAGTTCCAACACTAACATTACACAAATCAGCTATTGTCACGATTTTTATACGCCTGTCATCGAGAATAAGGTCATTTATGCGATTTTGTAGCGCGTCGGTCGACACGGAGCGATGAATATCGGTGGCACTTGTTCTGTCCGATTTAAACTGTTTAATCCACTTATACACGATTCCGCGGCTTAAACATTTTTGACCATACTGTGTCAACATTCTCGAGTAAATTTCGGATAACAAAAATCTTATCACTGAACGTTTCGAGAGGAACCGGCATTTTGAAATGAACAAAAGAGGTTATGTTTGCTTTTATTTCTTTCAAACAGCTGACTTAATTTGTCCCCAAAGTTGCCAACTTGACCCACAGAAAATTTCATCTAATAATATTCAATAGTTTTCCCTCTATGCAGCTTGTTTTGTTACTGAATGTCCCTCGTATTTTCAGCTTGTACACATATACCATTTTTTCTTTAACGTAATGTTTTTTGTTTAAGGAATCGATTGTGGTTCCGTGTGCGTAATTCATAATCAAGGAAGGTAGTAAATAACGGTCTACATTTTTGTTGATACTCCTGAAACAAAACATCTTTTAGTGGCTTCTTTGATGTGATAGAGTGCTCCTTAATCTTGCGCATCAGTGTCGACCAAAGATGTTCAATGGGGTTGAGGTCCGGTAACTGAGGAGGCCATCCAGGAGCTCAACCCCAATATCCGAGAACTACTTCATCGCCACTCACTACTTGTGACTTGCTGAAAATGAACAACGCTAAATATGTTGGTGTCATTGAACATTTTGTTAAAAGACGGTTGCAGGGTAGTTTCAAGTACTTGGGTGATGCATTCCGGGTTGTATTCTTCGCCCAATTTGCGTCTGACATAAGTTGCATACGTGGTATCAAACACCAGAAATTATTACAAAAAAACAACAAGGACAACTAATAATAATTTGACTTGTTCCACTGTTATTTCCAATATGTAAATCTAGGATTCATAAAGTGAATATTCCTCGAAATTAGACTAGCTCAACCACATGATATTCGACCATGTTTCGGAATGTCGATGTTCCGTACACCGCTGCAAGCGCTTCTTTATATTCTTATCTGACAATCAGGGTTTTTTCCTGGCTATGTAGGCGTTGAGTCCGGCATTTTGAAGCCTCCTTACTGTTCTGGCAGAGACTTTTTACTCAAAACTTTCGAATAAATCGGGTGAAGGGTTATCCCCGCAAACTGCTTATAGCTGGTAGAAGACTATTAACGCTGTCATTTCATATTAGTAAAACAGTCAAAAAGTTATCCAAAGTATTTCGTTTCAAAGATAACGCAAATACCGAAGAGTTGTGTTGCGTGAATTTGGCCAATTCACACTGGAACACCCTGTATGCAGAACTGCATCTCGTTCGCACCCTCCGGTTAAGTGCCGCAGATTTAGGTGCTAACGCTCTTCAATATTTGAAAATGAAAAATATATAATATAAAAATAAATGTAACATATGTATAAACTACAACATATTTTGCTTTCTTTAACATTAAAATTTATATAAAGGCATCTTAATTCTCTGTTTAAAAATTGAACCGGTGAACATTCTAGAAAAGTATCATGCACAAATCGCTTTATTGCTGGACAATAAAAAAATGCGCTAGCATATTTGTTGCTGTGTGATATAAAACGTGTATACAACTACATTCTACCAACGACTTCTTTTTTGTTGCTTGATTGTGCGCAGTTTACCGCAAACCTATTACAAAAGGCGCGAAATTTAAAACTTGAAAAACAACCTTAAACAAAGTAATTTGAAACGATTTACCTCTAAACCCTTCAACCTCGTGTAAAACGCTATCGCACTGTCTGAGCTCTTGATAATGAATCGTTTCACCTTGCCGCACGATTTGTGAAACCTCTTCATCTTCTTGACTCAAGGGCGAATCCAATCTCTGCATAGGACTACCGGAAACAACCATTTCGGACGTCAGACTTTTGGAAGGACTGGTAGGGACCATCATGAACGGGGACCGTGTGTTAGCATCGCCCATCTTAAAACATGCATTATCTAAGCACTAATGAAGCTTAGCCATTAATCAAGATAACTTAACGGTTATCTGATTATTAATAAATTCTCATGGAAACGTAAGCTCAAAGTAAGTTTGATGTACCGCATTTCCTTTCAAGCCTCAATAACATCAAAACATATTTTTTGATTAATGGCATACCTGCGACCGATCTTGTATCAGCTTCTGCAACCGACTAGCTGGCTCGCTCCTTTTAACGTTGCCTATGGCGCTCGTATGCCGGGGAATATCCTGAAAATTAAAAGGAGAGGCCTCCTTTCTCATCGGCGAAGACGGTTGCGAATTGATAGGAGTGTTATGGCCCGAACCTAACGGTTTTGCTCTGGCCGCGAAGGTGTGGGCCCTAGCTATGCTCGAATTCGCCGGCGGCAAACGGATATTCATCCTATTGTCCTAAAAAACGTTCCCATATTACTGTTATAATATGGGTAAGCACGCTATAATAAACGGTTACGAACGGTGTAGGCGTCAGCTACGTACCCTGTACTATACTGGGACTTAACTGGGGTTATTGCAAGAAATTCACTAATAAAAGAGAAGGACCCATCGGGAAAGACGAACTTACCCTTACGGGCGTGGTCTCTGGCGTTGCTTCGATAGCTGCTTCCGGAGGTGAAGAACTTTCCTGCGAAATTTGTGTGACTGACGATATTAGTGTGGTCTGAACGTTAGCCTAAAAGCAAAAGAATGGATACGAAGATTGCATAAACGACTTGAAGTTGGTTATATTCCGTTCGCGCCTTAGAAAACTGCGTAAAATATCCCTTTAGTACTATAGTCTAAAATAAAAAACAAAAGAGATACGATGAAATTTATTAAATTTATGAGTTGTAACTATATATATAACTGTATATGTATGGAGTACGCGGAAAAACACTTGAATTGCTTGCGTCTTATCTAACTGCTAGATCGCAAGTAGTGGAAATTCAGAGACAGCGGTCGGATGCCTTGCCTCTCGATAGAGGTGTCCCTCAAGGATCCGTGTTGAGCCCCTTATTGTTTATTGTTTATGTGAACGACTTGTTGACCACTGTAGCAGATTCGAATACAGTAATGTATGCTGATGATACCAGCTTCCTCGTATCTGAATGGACTAGACCGCATTTAGTTTTGCTCACACAGAAGCTACTTGATGCTTTTGTTAGTTGGTTTAATAGCAATAAGTTATATGTTAATAATGAAAAAAACCGTTTGTATGCGTTTTAGTCCAGGTTCTAATAAAATGCACGAATGTGACTTAATAAAAATAAATTCGCGCACAATCCAGCAGGTCCAACATACCAAATTTTTAGGGGTCTACTTGGACAAGGGTTTAACATGGGAAACACATGTCACAAATTTATGTAAACAGCTTTCAACATCATGCTATGTAATATATAAATTAAAGACTGTTGCTAGTAATAAAGTTGTAATGTCATACTATTATTCGTCATTTCAATCTAGAATAAAATACGCGGTATTGTTCTGGGGTGCTTCTTGTCACGTTGGAAAGGTGTTGCGAATACAAAAATTGGCTATTAGAAATATGGCTGGTGTATCTAAGTGTACTTCATGCCGCTCCTACTTCTCTTCTATGCATCTTCTTACCGTGACTGCTCTTTATATACTAGAGATTGCGGTGTATGTTAAAACTAACTTAAGTTTATTTACTAGGAATGCTAATTTTCATATGTACGATACTAGGAATAAAGATAGTTTATCCGTACCAAAACATGAATTGGTGACGTATGAGAGATCTCCAGTGTATATGGGGATCAAAATATTTAATTCACTGCCTGTTTCTATTAATGATTAGAAAATATAAAAGTTTTTAAAAAAGAACTTAAGACATTTCTTTATAATAATGTTTTCTATTCGTTAAATGAATTTTTTAATTACGTTTCTACTTACGATTAGTTGCTTAGTATTGCTAAATAATATGTATTTAGGTAAATTGCATATGTTATTTTCTATGGGCTGCATGTTACTTGCACACATGTCGTTTTCTTTTTTCATTGATATTGTAAATCTATTTTTTTTGTATATTTGTTTGTTGACTTATCTTATGCCGTATGGTCCACTAGATCAATAAACTATTATTATACTTTCTATGGTTCCTTTAATTGCGTTCTGCAATACCTCCGTATTTCTATATCGCTACCTGTACATGGTGCTCTTTGAGAATTCTCACAAGAAGAAATCCATGGGTGATAGGTCGGGAATGTGCCGCGGCCAATTAGCAGGTCCAAGGATTCTAATCCATCTATCTTCACAGATTTCAGTTAAAGCTTCTGCGGTGCGCAAAGAATTATGCATAGGAGCACCGTCCTCCAGATTTATTGTCTAAAAATTCTTCTAGCACACCTCGTAAGACTGGAATGTACAGTCCTCTTGTAAGTGTGCCTTCATAAAAATTTGGACAAACCAAGTTTCTTGTAGATGCCACACCAAATATTACGTGGTTGCGGAGTAAGGTGGTTTCGATGCTCCAATAATGCATGGTTCTCAGGATTTATTTTCACCTGGCTATCGAATACCTCCCACAAAAGCATCTGTGCTTTGAGGAGGCCACTTCATTATTTTGATATTGCTTATTCGCGGCACAGTTTAGAGGTGTGTTTCGGATTATTATCCTGTTGAATATAAAATAGTCATCGATTATTCTCATTCTAGATGGTATAGCATTTGTTTCCAAAATTAGACCGTTACCGGAAAATTTTGGAAACAAATGCTTTCTTAAAATTCCATATATTTTAACCAAGTCCTCTGCGGATGAGGCGCCAAAACAACCCCAAACCATTACCGATCCGCCTCCATGCTTGACTGTAGGTGCTACACATGATTCTGCTGCTCGTTCTCCTTTCAACCTTTGAACGTAATTTCAGTGCAATTTTTCGTCTGTTCCGCGACGATCTTCCGCTGGTGTCGTCACTTTTCGTCGTCCTGTTCGTTTTCTATTTAATAATGTGCCATCCTGTTGATATTTTTTAATGTTATAGTCAACAGTTCGGTGATTTAGTTTCAATCTTCTTGCGATATTTCTGTTACTTCGGTCAAGATTATGTAAAGTAACCATCATTGTGCGGATTTCTAAAGGTGTTTTCGGCATTTTAATACTAAATTTCGATAACTTTATTAACTATATTCACTCTTTAAAGGAACAATAACAACTAAATCTAAATTCGTAATTCTAGTTGGGGTAAATAGAGAAGTATAATCTTTACCTGCACTACATTAAATATTTATTAGTAAAGCTGGCCACGAGCGGTACCGCGCAGTAGCGTAGAGTCGACCAGGCCTCGCGTTCCACTAGAGTTATTCTGCTAATAGAGACGTTTGCTGCCGCAAATAATTTCGCTCATCTTTTAAATAAAAATTAAATAACACGTGCTTAAACACTTACCATTTTAAGAGTCCTCCGTGAAATCACAAAGTGAATAATGTCTGTTAAATATCAGCAACATTAGATATGTTTCAACTGTTGTTTCGGCAAAAACTAGTACGGCATGAGGAAAAAATGCGTTTATATGCAGAGAACGAACGTTCTACATCTATTGACGTAATATTTGCGTAAGTAAAATAATCTTTCAAATAACTTAACGATTCTGTTGGCGCACCTTCACAAATGTGTCTTAATGTGCCAAACTCAGAATTTTTCTCAAAAACACTTTCAAATTTTTCTAGAACAGAAACATTTTTTGCGTCTTCAATCGCGCATAGCTGTGCGTGAACATGTTGCACTATTTGTAGAGATTCTTCTAACGGCATCGCAGGATTTTGTAATTTTTCTATTGCATCTGCTAGCCCGAAGTAATTGTCGTAAATGATTTTTAAATCCATTTTAACCTGACTATCTTGAAATTTCGACTGGCTTTTCTGGATAGCGGCAGCTTCTTTTGTATCGAATTGTAAAACCACGTTCTTAATATTATCAAAATATTTATGATAATAAAACGCGGCCTGCAACCATGTTCCCCAACGAGTTAGAATAGGTTCTGGTAGCTCTGGAATACGGGGGCACAGTCTGTGAAATTCGCGAATACGTTTCGGTGATTTGACAAATACTGCTTTGGTATGCGCTATTAAAGCGTCTACCTCAGGATAACATTTTCTGATACTATCCGCCACAAGATTGAGAGCATGAATTTTACACGTAATGTGTAACAAATTAGCAGAATGCTTTTTAAGAGACCGGCCTACAGAAAGCATGTTTGCAGCACCATCGCTCACTAACATCAAGAGTTGGTTTGTTGAAAGTTCAAACTTGTCCAATGTATTTAACACTAACTTTGAAATTACTTCGGCAGTACACTGTTGTATTCGTTGGAGACTAATAGAATTGAAGGTGCCGATTGATGAGGTTCCAATTTGCGTGCCATTACATTAAGAACAGAATGTTTCTTCTGATCTGTTGTTTCGTCGACACATAACTACAATTTTTGATCTTTCAACTCCGATTTTATTTTTTGTTCAATATGTTCGCGCGCAGATGGCACAATTCTTCGTAACGATGTTCGACTTGGTAATTTGTACTCCGAATAGTTATTCCAAAAGCAGATAAATGGTTCCTTGTCTAGTAAATTAAACGGTATATTATATGCGATAAACGTAACGAATAAATTAAATATAAATTTTTCATTGTCTCGTGCGCAATTTCTTTTTGAGACATGCTTTTCACTATTTACGTGTCGTAGACAATGTTGTCTGGACCAACACATTAACGGGATTTTACAGATTACACATTTAATTTTAGCACCTTCATATATTAAGTCTGGAATTTCTGCAATAAATTTTCGAAGTTTGTCCGACCGCGGTCGTTTTGCTGACGAAATCATAATTTTTCTCGGACAGATAAACAATTGCGCAAATGACCGGCAGCGAAAATGTCCGTCCTGCTCCGCAGACGAAGTAATACTACCGTTCCTCTCGGTCCGAACTGATTCTACGCCGATGAGCGGTACCGCTCGTGGCCAGCGTTATTTATTAGTGAAGGATAATTGCATTACATTTCCGGTCTTCTTATGACGTTACCTGGACCTCTAATTATCGGATTAAGGAGATTCAATCGATAACTAAGTGTCACGGGAGTCTTCTGAGGAATTATTTAATGTGATATCTTTCTTTTACTTGTAGGTAAATAATTATACCCCCTAAATAAAAATAAATAAATAATTTTCTAAAATCAAAGCAAAAATGTTTGTGGGCAAATGTGGCCGGCAGTGTACGTGGTATGTACATATGCATCTCCGATCGGCGGTCGATGTTAATATTCCCTTCGTCCAGTAGGCTGGCGCGCCGTCCGAAAGTTACAACCCTAGTCAAAATACACCAATAATGTAAGTGATTTTTAGAGTTGCTCAATTTGCGCTAACAGCCAGTGGCGGGCGCATAAAAGTTTACACAAAATAAATGGTGGGAAATAAAATATAATGCGTGCGCAAACACTTACCGTCTTAAAAGTCTTCCGTGAAATCACAAAGTGAATAATGTCTGCAAATATCTGCAACATTAGATATGTTTCCACAGTTGTTTCGGCAAACCGAGTGCGGCGTGAGGAAAAAGTGTGTTTATATGCAGAAAACGAACATTCTACATCTAGTGACGTTATATTTGTGTAATTAAAATAATCTTTGGAACAACTTAACGGTTCTGTTGACGCACCTTCAGAAATTTGTCTTAATGTGCCAAAATCATCTTTCTCTAAAACACTTTCAAACCTTTCTAGAACACAAACATTTTTTGCGTATTTTACCGCGCATAACTGTGCGTGAACTATTTGCAAAGATTCCACTAACGACACCGAGGGATTTTGTAATTTTTCTATTGCCTCCACTAGTCCGAAGTAATTGTTCTGAATAGTTTTTAAATCCGTTTTAACCTATCTTGAAATTTCGACTGGCTTTCCTTGATAGCCGCAGCTTCCTTTGGATCGAATTGTAAAACCACGTTCTTAATATTCTCAAAATATTTATGATAATAAAACGCGGCCTGTAACCATGTTCTCCAACGAGTTAGAATAGGTTCTGGTGGCTTTGGTATACGGGGGCACAGTCTGTGAAATTCGCGAATACATTTCGAGAATTGGACAAATACTGCTTTGGTATGCGCTATTAAAGCGTCTACCTCAGGATAACATTTTCTGATACTATCTGCCACATGACTGAAAGCATGAATTTTACACGTAATATGTAACAAGTTAGCACAATGTTCTTTAAGAGACCGGCCTACAGAAAGCATGTTTGGGGCACCATCATTCATAAACATCAACAGTTGGTTTGTTGAAAGTTGTTGTACTCGTCTGGAAGCTAATAGAATTGAAGGTGACGATTGATGTGGTTCCATTGTGCGTATCATTACATTAACCACAGAATGTTTTTTACGATCTGTTGTTTCGTCCACATATTACCACAGTTTTTTATCTTTCAACTCCGATTGAATTCTTTTTTCAACATGTTCACGAGCAGATGACACAATTCTTTGTAACGATGCCCGATTTGGTAATTTGCAGTCCGAATATTTATTCCAAAAGAAGACATATGTTTCCTTGTCTAGTAAATTGAACGGTAGATTACATGCAATAAAGGTAACACAAAAATTAAATTTAAATTCATAGTGTCGTGTGCAATTTTTTTTTGAAGAATGCTGTCTACTGTTTACGTGACGTAGAAAATCCCTTTTGGACCAACACATTAAAGGGATATTACAAACTACACACTGAATTTTAACACCATCTTTAATTTAGGTCAGGTATTTTTGCTATAAATTCTGTAACTTTGTCCAACAACTACGAAATAGTATTTACGACAGCGTACGTGTATGCACAACAGATCTGGTTGAGACTCGCAGTTATACTGAGGGTTGTATCGAACCTCCGCCACTGCCCGTTGGCGTTAGTGAGCAAGTCTACTGATTTTGATACGAGCCGTACTGATTTCTAAGGTGCGAACGCGTTATATAAGTTCGTTACCGGCAACTGCGCAAATGGAATCGGCGTCGGCAAAGATTTGTCGTTCACAGGAGGTGTTGCGGGATGTAAAATCATACTGGGACTGAAGAAATCACCATCATTTATCACAACGTTGCTCGTAAAAGTTTTTAAGCTGTATAGTTGCATGGAATTTTCTAGAATAATAAAAATTAGTGGTAAATTAGTAAAGATCAAATTGTTAAGTCACTATGATGAAGCTTACCTTAAGAGGGAAGCTACGCAATATTAACCTACCTGAATTTAGAATAGAAGTGGTGGATTTTGGTCTGCAAGTCGAGATGAAACACTGCTCGTGCGAACACCTGTCCGGCAAATCTAAAGAGAATCGTTCACATTCCACGATAATGTCGTGAGCACCAAATTTTTTCCATCTATGACATGTAAAATAAATAAAATTACGAGAATAATTTTCTATTATGTCGTATGGTGTTTACGATGAATTATACCTTTCTGTAGACGTTTCATTAGCTTTAGAAGTTGTAACTAGATGTGGGTTCATTTTTACGGTGTCAAGCATAGGCTGAAATCAAAAGAGAATCAAGATTCATACAGAATATACAAGATTTACGGGGTAAGTCTAAACAGTCATGGTGTTGCGTTAATCGACGACCTTGAAAGAGGAAAAGTGATAAGGGGGGCATACTATGCATTATTACTTGACAAGCTGAAGATAGAAATTGCGGAAAAACGGCCGCATTTAAAGAAAAAGAAAAATCTGTTCCACCAAGACAACGCACCGTATTATACTTCAGTGCATGGCAAAAATTCTCGAATTGGGGTTCGAATTGATCCACCCTATTTTTTCTGATATAGCCAGCGACTTTTTTCTGTTTCTTAGGCTCAAAGTTTTGCTCAGAGGACAGAGACTTTCATCGAATGAAGAGGCCATTACATTGGAGGACAGAGATTTTCATCGAATGAGGAGGCCATCACATTCACAAACGCCTATTTTGAGATGGGAGCATCGCCGGGAAAATGCATAGATTTACAAGGAGGCTATGTTGAGAAAAAAAAAACTGAATTATACAAAAAAAACTTTCTGTGTTGGCTGGAAACATTTGAGACTACCCTAGTAATATCCTATTGGGTTTAAAGAACTTGCAAGCGCCAAAAGTATTTGTTTATGTTCAAAAGTGAAGCCAATATAAAGTGAAGTGTGGTTCTCATTTGTTTGTGTTTGGTTTTGTTAAATTATTGTTTTGTGTGCTGTTTCTTCAACCCTACCAAGCCGATGTTATTTTCTGTTAACTATGTGGTAACAGTTTTCACATAATGAGAACTCGCTAAGTCTGGCCAAAAGAGAATATTATATCCTGTAAACCTTCAATAATCGCTTCAGTTTTGGTAGATATTTGTCCTATACACTTCAGCATTTATTGCTGAATCACGACATTTATGAGAGGCTTGAATGGCAATCAAACGAAAGTTGGGCTCAAATTTTTGCATGCTTAGTGTTACCAATGGTAAAATTTCATCATCTAAGATCAACACTTTTGTGCAACTTTCGATGTTCTACTCTAACGAACGGAATAATTCCGATTTGTTTATCCGTATTTGTGCTTTGCTTTTCATATTTAACCTTCTTTATACAAATTCATGAGATACTAGACTGAGACACTTTACTTTGCGATTTGTATTGCGATTTCCAAACTGTTTCCATAATTCCTCATTTTGCAACTAACCTTAACTTAAGCCTTTTCGCCCGCCTTTTTTTTCAAGTTAGTAGTAGGTTGCCAATGTTAAAACGTATTAAATGCTGTAAGGTGTTCGGCTAAAATTTCTTTGTAAATAGCCTCACCACTTCCGCCTGGTCCATCTTCCAAGGCAGATAAAACTCTCGCAAACTTTCAATAGCAGAGTTATTCTTACAACAAATAAACGATTTTCTGTTAAGAGAAGCGTTCGTACAAGACATTGACGTTTGGCTCATTTGTCAAAAAAAATTCTACAGCCTACTATGCTAATTTTTCAAATGTTCAGCTACTTTTGCATCAGGCGTTAATATATATTATCGAAATGTAAAATTTTCGAAGCACTCATTTCTAATTATACTTGGATACAGCCACGAAGAAACCGCTTAATTGATTAAGTATTAATATATACATCTACTTAAAAAATAATGCTAATATAGCTCATGGTACCGGTAGACACAATGCAGGCAGCAGAAAAGTGATTTCTCGTAGCCACGCTGATGACGCCGTGTAGGCAAAAACATGTCCGTGTGTTAGTGCTCTCCTTTCTCTGCTCGCATTGTTCTTGCCGGAAATGATTCCACCAATACGATGGCTGCATTAGCATTATTTTTGGTTTTGTTACTAGACATTTTTTTATGTGTACATTTATTCATTAATAATTACTCACATCTTTCCATTGTTTTATTGTTTTTGAAGCACCAATTTTGTTTAACTTGGTGATGGGTTTTTCCCATAGTTAATTTTAGGTATAAACAGTGGATTCATTTTACTACCTAAAAGAATCGTATTTTCTTGAATAGAGTTAAATATTCTTTTTTAATCTTAGTTGTTTTCGGCGAACGGGACATTACAAATTACTCAACGCTAGACAAAAACCACGAGGATAACTTTATTCTAGATTAGATTACCCCTACGGTAGTTGTTGAATTTTAGAGGAATCCTTTAAAATCGGTTATTTTTAACTGGCCCTTAAAATATGCATTTACTGAATACCAATTTCCGTAATATTTTTTAGAAAACCGTTAAAAACTTAATTTTTAAACGCCCTCTAAACTTAACGGAAACGTCACAGAATAGATCCCTTAGTAAGTATAGTTTCTACCCACATTTGAAAATGCGCCTACATAATACCCTTGCCAGATTTAAGACCTATTAGTCTTTTACCTTGTCTTTCTAAAATTCTTGAAAAGATTTTGAACAGTCAGTTGCAGGGCTATGTTCAGAAGTATAACATTTTGCCCAGTTTTCAATCGGGGTTTCGCACTGGGCATAGTTGCGACACCACGTTGCTGGACATTGCCGCCAGCATTTTGACTCCAACGGATGAGTGTTTGCTTATAGTCCTAGTGCTGCTTGATTTCAGTAAAGCATTCGATACTATCAATCGCAAGGTAAGCCTACACACAAGCCTATCGTGTGAATTGTGTCATTATAAAAAAAAGACTTACCTTAATGGTATGTAAAAATATAGGATAAAGATTCTTGTTTCTAAATTGGTCTCGAAGGTACGCGAGGAAGTTGCAAGGGTACATCCCGTACAATCTCAAGAACAAAGCGTACAACGCCACCTGCATATGCGCCATCTGCTCCTCATGCATTTCGTCGGTTTCGTGACAATTCCAGCCGGCCAGGTGACTAATTGGAGATAAACAAGCGATTAATATGATGAAGCATGGGATTTAATTAACGAATTAACTTACCGAAAGATATCAAAGACGTCTTGCAGATAACTCGCCATCAAGGAAGGTATTAAGGGTAATAGGACGATCAAGGCCATCAGTGCACTTAACAATGTTAATATATCTGTTTCAGTCTGAAAGATATTCAAAAATACACTAAGGTAACAACAACAAAGATTTTTTTGACAGAAATAAAGTCTAGTTGGCTATGGAAAAACAAATTACAAATAACGCCCAATGTCCACAAACGTAGAAAAGAAATTGGGTCACTAGATTAAATAAAAAAAACTTTTATTTTACATAATAATTATTGGGAAATAATACAAGACATACCTTTAGCAATTTCAGTAAATCTTTCATTAGAGAATGACTTGTAATTTTGTACATCCAAGCTGGTTGACTTCTGACGATGTGCCCTAGTAAAGAAAGGCCCTGTATTTTCATATTGTCTTTCGAAGATCTAATAGATTCTGATATCCTGTAAATTAAAATGATTTTCAAAGACGTAGGGGAAGGTGGGACACGCGGGACTTGTTAAAAAAGTTGCCATCGAATGGAAAAGTTTTTTATTGTTAGTATATCAGAAATTCTTACTAAGATAAAAGTTCCTGTATTCTTTGAAACTAAATTTTCATCATACGTAAAATTATGCTTCTGGTTTAGTAGAAATAGATAAAATTTTTAAATGTTGGTAAGAGCAGTGTCCTTATTTGTAAAAACATTGATTAATACTGTAATTAAAGGTTATTTAGAATCTCATTTCAATTTCCAAAGAGAATGCTATTTATCAATTATTGAAAATTATGCCGATTTAATAAACTAATATAATCTGTTGGGTGTAGCTGGATCCGCGCTGTCTGAGCATAGATTGGAAGCTGGCCACCAAATCCAATTTATCTCTACCCGCATCTTATCTCGCAACCCTCACTATTATAGTAGAAAAATCCGTGAATCAACAGAGATTTTCAAACATCCCAACAATTTAAATCGGGAAGATGGCTACCCTTTACATCACACGTGGAAATCCCAATTAATCAAACCTTCTAGCAACCGCCATGCTTCATTGATCCACATTTCTGCTTCATTGACCCAAAACAAGCCCTATATAAGCCTCTACGGAATAAACAGTCCCCAGTCAGTGTGCAGTAGCAGCCGTGAAGATGCCCTATAAGATTGTGGACCAAACGTCGGCAGAAGCTACGACAACGACGCGGTTCCAACCCGGAAACAAAGAGTATAGTCCTATTGACGACCGCGGAAGCCTACGTACCAGATTAATATAATCTATATTTCTTTCAGGGTACACACCAGTGATTTTAAAGGGCAAATACCATCAGTTGGTACTACAACGAAATCCATAAAATCACCAGAAAGTTAGTAAAAAATTGACGTAAATTAGAACTGATTCTAAATTCACTAATTTCTTGGTTAATTTGAATCCGTCAATTTATTGATCAATTTAAGTGTATTAAGCCTGTTTTACACGTCGCGATTTATTGCCCAATTAATTGTTCTTGGCCAAGAAATCGATAGAACTACGCTGCTTTACATGCTACAATAAATTGGAGAATTTTTTAACGATCGGGATCATTCGTTTAGTTTCGTTAATAGTTCGACGGGGGAATTATTAAATAAGAAATTTTCACCTGTATATAAAAATAGATTGGCAATCTGCTTTTGTCCAACGTTTTGGCAGTTTTGGTATAGGCACAGATATAAGTTAGGTTACTTCCGTTTCGGTTAGTTAATTTAAAATATTCGTTACATTATAATCGTCGTAATTTTTCGAAATTTAACCTCACTTTACTTTAAAAACGCTAAACAAAATTCGTAGGTACTTTTCTGTTACTGGGTTGGTACTAAAACTGCAAAGTTAGTGAAAAATGGGGTCCTTACCACCCGGACATAAAATAGAGAAAATGTTCAATTAATTCAATATCGCGGGTAAACATTTTTCAAAAAATTGAAGGTCACGCGTGTAATGCTGCGTTTATACACAAATTTAAAATTAAATTAAAGAGTTAAGCTGGTTCACTTTGCAATCAATTGCAAATCATTTCAGTTTATAATCACTTAGTTATTTTGTGAAAGGAGGACGCCTCATGCAACAAATTACATTTGCACTTACATTAAGGGATATCTGGAAAATTCAACTAAAGACTTTAATATGTGTGTGTAAGCTAATTTTTGATAAACAACCATATTCATGAATGTTATGCGTTGCATTTAATTGCAAATATTAGAAATTTTTATCAATCAAACGTTAGACACATAAGTTAGGCAGAACACACAACTAGATATTGCGCATGGCTCCATAATAATAATTTAAGGGCCCTTGTTCCAACAGAAATCAGAAAAACTATATAGTAAAACGCGATTCAATTAGCTATGAAAAATCCGAAACTGTTTTTTTGACTGATTTCACAGTAGCTTTGTTTCTGCAGAATCACAAACTAGTCAGAGCCAATCAATTGCCCGTGAAATCAGTCCTTTTAGCCAATCAAATTGCGTCTGGTTAGTTTTGTGATTTCTGCAGAAAACAAACCTAGTATATGGCTGGCTCTGCTACTTTGGGTGATTTCTTTTGGAAAAAACCCTTTTAAATGAATACTACATAGTTGCATGAACCACGCTACGCCTAATCTTAATTTTTTTATAATTTTTAAATTTATATTAAATCTGGGGAATAAATCCACCTATGAAACTGCTCTTTTAAAGCAACAAACAAATTATTTTCAAGGGAATTATGTCTGTCTAATACTAATACAACAGTTAGTCACAGTGACAGGTACAGTATGTATTGAAAACTTGTCGGTAAAATAGGTTTGTGATAGACTGAATTCAAATTTTGTTTCTGTATTTTCGTCATATTTCTGTTATGGTTTAAATAATGGAAACAATGGATGGGATAGTATTTAAAAACTGTGTCAAAAACTCAAGAATCATCCGCAATTATTCTCTTAAACAATAATAATTTAAGTCATGTGAAAGGTAAGGTCTTGAAAAAGTGTCTGCAATTATTTTTTTCAAAATCGGTTATTCTCAATATTTTTGCTTTAGATATTAAAAGATCTTACACACAAACTAAAGTATGCCATATGTTTTCGGTTGTTCTTTTTGAAACCATACATTATGAAAACTTTTTCGTCGCAAATAAAATCAACTTTCAAAAAAAAAACACGTTCCATTGGAAATACTAAAATATGCTTTTTTTTTGTGCAATGCGTAATGCAGTTATCTTTTTCTTAATTGAATCTTAATCGACATTAAAATTACAATATATAATCTACACACTCAATTTGGATAAATATCATTTTTCAAAGAAATAAAAACATCTTTCCCAATATTTAAATTTTTCCTTTACAAACGGAACTAAAATAGGTTAAGTAATTGTAAAATACATTAAATTTTTGAACCAGGGCCCGCTGACGATAAAAGGGAAATATTTTTGATTTTTGTAATACATTAAACTGTTCGCAAATGTCTGCAAGAAAAACTTTCTAGTTTAGGTGAAATTTATGCTAACTACTGGGTATGACAAGCGACACCTCTAATATGAACTTGATAAGCGAAATTATCACTCTATAAATAATAGGAGAGATATTCGAAAATATTAGATCCCCATCGCTAAAAACAGTTTCAATTTTTCTTGTGGTTCTAAATACAAATAATGGTTGTAAGTACCATTGCCGCCTATTTTATTTAAAACATTGAAATAGAGCAATAGTTAGAAAAATTTCAAAACAATTACGCTTATAAATATCAAATTTCTTTGGAGATTTAATGTTTAAACTACGAAAAAGATTTTTCCATTACAGAAATTAAAAAATTTTAAAATGTCAAACTTTCGGGAATCCTTGTTTCCATTTTGAACAATATTTTAAAGTGAACTGCACAAAATTAACTCGCAATGAAAAATTCTTCTAATTTTAAAAAAGTAAACGTATAAGTAACTGTTTTTTAACATATCGGAAGCTCTATTCCTTCAACATTAAATTATTCGGAAAACTATCATTAACCTAACCTTGATATCAATATTTTCTCATATATGCCCCCAAACCCAAGAAAGAACGTGTTAAATTTTGTAAATATTTGTTTAATAAAGGAAACATTACTTACTTATCAAATAAGTATGTGTAAGAGGCTCCCTTAACGTTCACCTAAAACCTCCATTAAAACGTGTAGAATTAGAAGAAAGGTATGTGTCATATAAACCATTATTTAACCATGGATCTTTAACTGCAATGATTTATTAGAACATAAAATTATAAATAAATAGATAAGTTTAACGATTTAAACTTACATAGTGTTGAACTGTTTCGTGAAATTTCGTTTGGATTCCTTTAACCAATTTTCGGATCATTCGATTCTAGGTTTGATAATAGCTCTGCCATAAATTTGTGATACAAAAAGGTCTGCTCTTCAGCAGTATTTATTGAGTACATGAAGAGATTGTTCTTCGTAGTGTACCTGTTAGTTTACGGTTGAAGAACAAGTAGTGTATATTAGTAGTGACTGTCTTCCATGGTTTGCACATTTTATTGATGGATTTCATTTTTTTATCTAGGAAATCGTAACCTAAAACGATGCCGGCATATTACATAGTAGATATATAAAATATATAGCAAGAAAAGGGATCGTAATATTTTTTTTATAAACTAAATACCGTTGGGAACATGATCGGATTCCGTGGAAGAAACTACCCGAAAAGAAATTATTGAAACTAAATTCTATTATCGTACAAAAGCAATTCTAATATATCGCCAAAAAAAGAAAAAAAAAAAATTACCTACGAGGTATCAGTTTTGACGAAAAATCTAGTTATTTCAGCATTTGTACCGAAACCTTTAGCTTGGGTTTCCTTCCATACAATAAATGTACAACACAGATAATATACAGATGATGCAACAGCAATAAAAAGAGAAGCCCGTTCCGAAATTACGAAAAATAATATAAGTGGCTGCAATCTTTTTTGTTTCCTAACCATGTTTAGTTTTAAATAGTAAATACAATCCGCCTTTTCACTATGTTTTCTTTATCCAAGTTTCTCAATCTCTGATAAATTAATTTTTTAATAATTAGGAAAATGAATAAACTACAGTCTTGGCCCAATAAAACGGGGCACCATAAACTTTACAAACTTAAAGCTATATTCGTAACTTCAAGCTTAATAGCCATATTAGGGGTTTTCAATTAGTGTTTTTAAAGTATAAACAAAAGTGTTTAAGTGCGTCCGTTCCAAATGTTTGAAATTAATTTTGTCAGGACTTCTACGTTTCAAACAGTACGTTTACGTAGAGTTGACGCATGCGTTTGTTTTTTGATTTACACCGAATGTGGTTCAGCAACAAGGTTATGTTTGATAATTGATCTTTGGGTTATGTTAAAACCATGTTGAAACGTACTACGTAACGATAATGATTGAAATTAGGTTTGGATTAGCTAAGTCTTATATTTGAACAGTTTGAATATATCAACCGTTTTCATGGGGCCTTCTAACCCGTCGATTTAACATAAATTCTTATTCTAACCTTTTTTACTTATTTTAATATCTGTATTGAGTCTGGATCGTTTTTTAAAACAATTTGTTAGCCCGTTTTTGTATTGTAACTGGAATTAATAATGCCGTTAAATCATCAAATTTACAAATGTATACAGATCTATTATTTTTTTAAAAGTCGGCAAGATTGGCAACAAGCTGGCTCCAGTATAAGTGCATTCCCAAAAATTTTGTAATGGGGTGTCTTACTGCAGCCCAATAAATCAAGACCGTGAGAGCTATCGCTTTCCTTGTCTATACTGACCCTTTCTAGTAGATTTTGACGATTTTCTTAACATACCTGCGGGAAGGGGAGCCCCGTGCGTAGGACTACGGCTTCTTGGCACTACTTTCCGCGCCCTCTCCTACACGCGCGTAGTATGTATGCTCTCACTTGCTCGCTCTGACACCCACATTTTTTGCTGTACGCATTCCTTTTAGGGGGCTATCGCGTTTGCCTCCTTAAAGGGGTACAACCTCGGGAATCTTCGGAGATCTCCCTTTAACGAGGCTGCGTCATTTTTTTTTTGGGTCGTTTTACATTAATATTGTGTATGATCTCCAGGGGCTGTACATGCTTAAGCAACACGTCGGTGGAACTTTTTGGTACAAATTTTTTTTTTTATTTTGGCATCAAGTACTGTTTTTGAAAGAGGTGTTTGTGACACTTTAGTTGAGCTTTGCAAAGTGCCACAAATACTGAAACGCGAAAATCGACAGATGCTCCGTTTTATTAGCCAAGACTGTATAATATGGATACAACTGTCGATAGTTTATAACATTTAATATAAGTTCAAAAAGTTTATGATTTCTGAGGATAAAAACGATAAATTCTCAAAATTCTAGTGGCCTAAAAATTTATGTTAAAAACCAAAAACGAAAAAGTATGTTATTGACGATCGTCCTCTTCTGAACGCATCTTCGTAATATTGTTTTTGGTACAATCAATTTGCATCACGCTAAATTTTTGATATAAATTCTCAACGCGGGTGGAAACATGCCAGTCCCAGATTTCTTTTTCAAACGCTGCTAACGATTCAATATCAAACGACACGAATTAAAAATCATAATCGTTCTGCCACAACGTCTTCGGACGTACATATTTTTCAATTTGTTTGGCTCAATATTTGCGGTCGTTCCAATTTTAACATGTTGCTATACGATACGTGTTTATTTACATACAGACAAACCGCACAAATCATTGTTCTTTACTGCTTTCTGCTTTAATATAAAATTATATGTTGTTGACAAGTTGTAACGGTTTAATTTTTAATAAAGCGCACGTTATTATAATCGGGTGACCTCTTTTTAAAAAGGTTCTTAGAGAATAACAGAATAATACGTCTAGAGAAATAGAATGGAGATTAGCATTACGCGAGATGCGAGTTGTTGTTTTCAAATCCATTGTTTCTGTTTGTATACAGGGACTGTTCATAAACTCAATTCGCAAGCCCAGTTAGATTCTTTTTGTCTTTGGCATTATATTGGTTTTTTTTTTTTTTCATAGAGGGAACTTCGTTAGGACGACAAGTGTATAAATATATGAATAATCTGCTTTATTACTACTATTTAAGATCCAATTGGTTTTACAATTATTAAATATTAATTGAAAGTAATTTAAAATAATCTGCCAATAAAAAAGTTTTTATTGTAGTAATTTTTTACATTTTGAATTTCCCGCTTCCCTGATGGTTGGTACGCCTGGATTTAGTTCTGAGCGAGAAGCGGAGTGAAGTTAGGAGATAATGGTTAATCGTTTTTGTTGTTAACTGCCGTATTCGTAGACAATATGAAATCTCAAGGAAAAACTTGACTTAGATAAGAACACCTTACACATAGGACAAGTTTGTATTTCAGATTTACAATCTCGATTTACTTCGATCATTCTCGGATAAGGATGCATTCTGTCGAATTGATGAAAGGATTTCTATTAAACTATACTGCTATAAAATTAGCTACTGACCACCATTTACTAGCTTCACAGAAGTGGTGATATAGGGTAAACCAGTATCTTCTGTAATTGAAGGGACAATTGAATGGAGGTCTGTTATAAAAAACTGTTTCTGAGTAAATTAGATTTTAATAGTGTTAGTTATCCTTTGTTGAATGATTATTTTCAAGTGCAGTTTGTTTGGTTAGTAAGAAGGGGTTGTGGATTAATAATATGTGGTCAAACATTTGAGTTTTCATGAAACTTATTTCTTCAATTGTTCATTAACAAGTGACAATAAAATGTACTGAATGTTTTCTATGGAGAAACGATATTGCATTTTAAATTCTTAATTTCTAAAATATTCCATAGGATTTTGTACATCTCTAATGTATCGTTTATATAGCAATATTGTTTTCCTTATATCCTAAGTGTAACAACCTATTTAAAATAACAATGCTTAAAAGTACATACTGTTAATTCTGAAATAACTTCAAATCAACAGAAAATTGAATACATACAAGTATCACATTACTTGTACAATAAGTTTAATAATGAAACAAATTATACACAACAATAATAATAATAATAAACTAAATTAACTAATATGCTCTGAAACGCCCTCTATATGCCCTATCAAGTATTTTGTCAAGGAATGCTTAAGGTAGCTGAGGAGCTACCTTAAGATTTTCGTTATCTAAGGCGGACCTTAAGTGAGAAATATGTTCTATGAAACACACATTTCTTAATCAAGGAATGCCTAAGGAAAAGTATACCTTAAAAGGGAAAAACTAATGAATAGGGCAGTAAGTATGGACGGTAAGGTTATGTAAGATGATAACGACTTGTATTACGTGTTATGTGAAATTAAAGGGTTTTAGGTACACTAAAAACCAAATTTGTATTTGTACAGTGGCGTGCCGATTAATTAAAAATAGGTGATAATTTTCTTTTTCCTGAAATATCGTTCTTTTGAATATTATAATGTTGAATATTATATTCAATGCAGACATTTTAAAAATTCGCGGGCAATTTAATTAGCGAAAGTGTCCTTTATTACTGGAACTACCAACTTAAATTTTCCGCAAGATTAAAACAAAATTACTGGTAATTATTATACTATTATTTTCACTTGAAAGCACCAGAATAACTAGAGTAACACAAACAGCCCGGATCTCGACTATGATTTCAACATACGACTCGTCGCGATTTGACAGATCGATCGAAATCCCGACATGCCTTGCATTAACCTAAACCACCACCGTTACCACCGAAAGTAGAAAGGTAAGCGCTCTTCGATGACGTCACATTTTTTGTCAAATACAACGGACAGTTAGGGAATTGAGTTTTAATAGCATCTTTTTTAAGCGTAGGATATTTTAAACTTACAATTATAGGTTCACCGGTCTTTGAATCTGTAGCTGTTGAAAAAATAAATAATATCTTCTTTTACAAAGTGTATTTCACACACAAAACATACAAAACAGCCGACGCCACAGTTTTTAGGTTATCCCGTTTTTATCATTTCAGAAAAGGTTTTATCGCTTACACAGCGCTAGAAAAAACATTACAGATATCACCAACAAAGTATGGAAATATCACTACACAGTATTTTTAAATAAAACCAATATAATTTGGAGAAACCAATTGAAAACGCAGAGACGGTCTGACCGTGTAAAACACGTTTATGGCTAATCGACGGCTTACTTCAAAATACGTTACAGCCTGCTGATGTCAAAGTTGTTTAGCTTTGTATTCGCGGTAGTAACGCCTCGACGCCTGACGTATTTTAAAAATACGTCATCACTAGAGACGGGATTTTAGGACGTAAAAAACAGCTAAAAAGGCCCTTTTTTAGGCCTTAAAAACTATGTATTTAGGACGAAAAACTGTGATTTAGGCATGTTAGGCAAATACTTAAAAAAAACGGTAAACACAAAAATCATTTTATTTAAAAAAAACATGAATAAGAAGACGATATTTAATGAAATTTTAGGTACATTTCAGCCATAAAAAGAAATAAAACATACAAATTTTAACGAATAACTAAAATCTGTAGATTCATTTGGTTTAAAATAATAAATAAATTAATTAATCGCCGTGCAACATGTCCTCAAATTTCGCGTTTGCGTAGCACACAAGATGTTTTTCCAAGTTGTCGTTAGTAAAATTTGTTCTTCGGTCGGAAAACAGCAGTTTGTACGAAGAAAATGAACGTTTTACGTCACACGAGGTTGTAGGACAAAACTTAAATATGGACCAGTCAGCTGTGGTATGAGCGGTAGCTTCAACTGCTTCGCCACTGCGCAGCTCAGCAAACTCTTTAACCGTTTTGAAACCTGGATTTTTCGAAATCACTTGGTTAAACTTTGACAAATATTTTGCCAACTTTTCCTGGGGCATTCTTGAGAGCTGCTTCGGCATTATTAATTACTGCAACAGAATCTGTAAGAGGAAGGCCGAATGTTTCCAATCTTTTGATGTTATCAATGAGAAATTTATAATGCGACTTGATGTATAAAGATCGGTTTTGGCATTTGATTGGAAAAGTATTCTTGCGCTTGCTCAACACAGTTAGCTGAATCTTTGTCAAACGATATTACAACCTAAAACATAAAGCGTTAAATAAAAACAATCTTATTTAAAAATTTTGCTAAAAAAGTACTTAGTGATTTTATTGCTTCGAAATTATTAGCATAAAAAACTACCGCCTCTAACCAAGTTCCCCAACGTGTTAAGACAGGTTCGGGAGGCAAAGGAAGATCTGGCAGATTTTCTTTATACACTGCCACACGCAGTGGAGCTTTTAAAAAGACTCTCTTGGTATTTGAAATTAAACCATTAACATTAGCATATTGATTTCACACACCAAATTGAGTCCATGTGCAAAACATGTTAAATGATTAAGATTTAAAAAAAAAATCTTCAAATTTGTACCACATTTGAGCATATAAGAAGCACCATCCGTGACTAAAAGCTTGACTTTTTCGTACTTAATTCCATCTGTTGGCCACAAAATACCTAAAATACGAGAGTTGCCTTTAACTTAAATATCTAGCATTAAATTTACAATATTATTAAAGTAAGTTTTTTGCATAATATATCTTACCAAAGCTTGGTTCACGAATCTTGCCATTGTATTGCAATTTGTTCTTTCAAGTTGCTTTGTAGCCAGTAAATACGGTTTTCCTGGTGTTTCAGAACAAAGCTTACCCACAATCATATTTGCCATAATACGACCTTTAGAGTCAGTCGTCTCATCTATAGATATCCAAATATCGTTGTTACCACCGCGAATAGTATTAATAGTCTTAAAAAATTCATAAAAATATTATAGGTGTAAACAAAATCTTAATGACACTCAAGTATGAAAATACATTTTTAAATTATTATTTATTATATTAACTACCTCATTGTAACATTTTGTTACATATGTTGTTCTTAAGGTTTTCACGCTTGCCACATTCTTGTTGCAGTATTTAGTGAGAAAATTTCACAGTTTTGAATAGTTTAATCTGTCCAGAAGAATATTTGCAGACATAAAAGCGTCGCATAAATCTCGATTAAAAACGTCGATTTCTCTTGAATTTTTGGTGTCTATTAACATTTGGTTCCTCAACGGTTTCCTAAAATTTGCCTGATGTCCAGGAGCAGTAGCATGTTGCTCTAAGTGATTTTTCTTTTTGCAAGTTAACTACAATAATATTTTTGAAGCAAGTTAGGAAAGAAAAACAAAAACGTCCTTTACCATTTTCCGCACGCTTTACAAAACAACTCTTCACTGTTGCTTGGATTCAGCTGAAAGACAGTAGTGCCTCCAATTGCCTTCAGCCATTTTTGAACTTTATCGCTATGTGATTCCTTGGATTTTGGCATTGTTGTAGATGGAAATACACAATACACTGAGTAGATAAACAAGCGCAAACCGACAGAAAACTACCGAAAAATATTCGTTGCAAGCTACGATATAAATGAGAATTCAAAGTACGTCTTTCACTATATACTGATTCGTCAATAGTCCACCTCGCTATAGGAACACACACATATACGCTCCAGAGAAACATTAAGAGAATAAATATAAAATCTAAACTGCAATATCAAGATGTCCATTGTATAAACTATGAATGGGCATCGTGTATTCATTAATCACGTTAACAGGGAGAAGAAATTTGCTTATATGGTTTAAATTATAGGGCGTAAACAAGCCCATAGGGATTCCCGTAAAATAAAACGTGGGTGCAGGTAAATGAACCCGAGAGCGATAAGCCGATAATTGAGGATATATCTTCAATAGGGTAGTAATATAAATTTTGGGCAGGCAAATCCAAACTTTGCCCCTCACACAATAGACGGGAAAACCATCGTTGTATTAGTTTGTAGCATTTTAGCTGTAAAACTAAAATTTACATTTAAGAAAGATGCAGCTGTGTAAAAACCATATTATTTAAAATTAAAAAAAAAAACGTTTAGACCAAATAAATATGATTTTAGGACAAAATAGGCGAAAAACCACGATTATTCTGTTAAAAGTCCAAATAGGCAACTAGGCAAAATAAAACATAGCTAGATCGCTTTGATTTGTCGAGAAACATATAGATTTTGTATTATTTTTAATTTGCCTTGAATCTAAACAAAGAAGCATTTTGCCTAAAATCCCGTCTCTAGTCATCACTCATCAATACTGCCGCGTTATTTTCTAGGCATTGATTCACCATGACCAAATTATAGAAATAGATACACCATAATTGAATAATTTTCTAATAATAATAAAAAACATTTTTCATTAATCCAACTAATACACATTCTTTGTGTAGTGCACGTCAAAATACTAAACACAATTCTATACAAATACGAAACATTAATAACATTATTACAATTTTGATCTGGATATTTGGATAACAGATTTCCAAAAAGAATTGATGAGCAATGTGTTATTAATAACATTAATTCATTCAAATTATCAATTTAAACCAAAGCTTTAATTCAAATTGCAGTACAATAGGGAAGTTTTTATTTAACGGAACTTCCCTAACCTAAAACTGTCATCTTTGACGTTTATTTTGTTACTATATTAAAATGATTAAAGTAAATATCTTTCTACTCACATATATTTTAGTTCTACAACAGTAACCGTTAGTTTTATTACTACGGGAAAACCCTTTTCTCTTTAAATACCGCAACTTTTTGACGTCTTTGACCTTCACGCATTCTCAGTCGGTTGACGTCACAAAGAAAGCGCGCGCGTTTCATTTACATTTAAAATGAATGAGGGACTTGTTTTCCCGTATTTTATGATGCAAATACACACTACTTCATTTTTGATGTAGTTTATTGTTATCATAATAACCCAGGAACACATTCTGATTGTTTAATAAATAAATATTTCGATTTTCACGATGATGATGTGTTATTGAGAAAAGGTTTAGGTAATTTTTCCTGATATAGATTTGGGTTAGGTTTTAATCGTGCTGAGAATAAGTGCATCCTTTTTTAAATAGATTCATTTTTTTGCAAATCAAAAATTAAATACTCCTAGTAGTAAAGAATATTTAATCCAGCGGATTATAAACTAGCAAGGAATCTTTCCAATCCGAAAATTTGTAGCTCCCATAAAATTATGTAAGACGCTCTGTTTCAGTTTCTGTTTTTTGTTTCGGTTTTACCATTTCGTAAATTACATCAAAGCCATGGAAGGTAAAAAAATAGTCATAAATTTTGTGACCAATCTCAATTTTGATATTTCTTTTACGTATTCTTACAATTTTGACATTTCCAAATCATTTTTTTTCACATAATCTAGACACTGCATTATTTCCGTCAATTGACGTAAGTTTTGTTTGATAATTTTTTCTAATCAGCGAGGCAGGTCCCGCTTTATTGTATAATTTTCTCGTTTTTCTACCGTATATTGTCTATTTCTAATTATTTTACCAACCGTTTCGGACGATTTTTTGGGCAATCGTTGACCGCGGACTTCAGAAATTTCCATCGAATCGAGGCCGCCTCAAATAATCGGTATGAAGGTAATTACTGACAGATGACTTTACATAGTATATAAATTATATTGTCCCTCTTCCAGAGCAGAAATTCCTCGAACCCGAATCGGTTGTCGCTTAAATACTCCGACTCGGACATCAAAGATCTTCCACAGAAAATTCGGAAGAGGTCGGCCAACCTATCGTTCATCGAGAAGAGCGCTCAGATCATCCAGAACTACGGCGCGTTGCTGAAGAAGCTTCCGTACCAGTTCGGTGACGCAGAAACTTATTTCAAGCATACCCTACGGAATTACGACGAGTTTGACTTCAAGGCGGCAAAACCCGATTCGAAAGTCAACCTAAGGAATTATCGCTCGTTGGATAGTTTAAGAGTTGCGGTAAGTCGATGAGGAAGTATTTTGCTTTATTAGATTTGAAATCTGACCATAGTAATTGACGTTTCGGACCAACATAGCGCGAACACCATGACACAGGTTCCTTATTGGACCACGACTCAACAGCGCTACATTGAATAACATCTCCACCGAGCACAGCATCTTGCTGCAAGGAAGGTAAATGTTCTGCAGCTTCTTCAAAGCTGTCAGTGTGCGCTGGGTGGGCAATTCTACATCATATAGGGTAAAGCACGCAATTATTGGCATGAGGATTATGTATTTCACTTTAGTGTTGTTTTTTTAACGTTAAATGAGGATTTTTTTAAATGATGATGACTATAATATTAAAACAACAAACTTTTGATTGGAGTTGTTTGAAGATAAAAGGCCATAGTTAAAATTACCATTAATGCAAATTTTGTAAAAGTTGTACATTAACTAGTTATTGGCACTTTTACGCAGTTATTGGCACTGACACTGGTAGTTATTGGCATACCTACCTCTCACTCTTCCCTTGTAGGGGTTATTCTCAAAAACAGATTTATTTATATTTTTAAATACAAATTTTACATAAATAACCTTCTTTGTACAGACTGTACTTAACTAAAGATTTCATGTGATATTGTCCACCAGTACCAATTTTCTAATATGGTTAATATTTTTCTTTTTGCTTCTTACGTATTATTTCTATTGAGAAAGATGCATAGTAGGCATCAGTCTCACTCAATTCAGTAACTTGTTTTTCTTCACGTGTCATTTGGGAATTTCCTAAGCCCGTGCAATCTTCTTCATTTTCAAATATACGAATTGGTATGTCATTAATGTCAATTTCTAATAAATCTGGTTGTGCATCCGCCTCAAAAATTGCGATTGATTCATCATTAGAGTAACCAAAACTTGCGGACTCGCATAGGCGTCGGTATTACGGGTTAATATAAGAATACGAAAAATTCATAAATAAACTTACTTGCTAATTATTCAACAAATTAGAGGCATCAGGATGTGAACTACTGTAAACTTGCATCATTGCATATGTTTCCACAGTTACTTCTTTAAACCTTGTGCGTCGACAAGAAAAAATATTCTTATACATAGAAAACGATCTTTCCACATCTAAGGAAGTTACATTTGCATGTAGAAACTGTTTTTCAAAATCACTTAAAAGTTCACTATTCTTACACTTTTATAAACGGCCTCTAAAGTATTAAAATCGGGATTTTTCCTTAAAACATCTGCCAACTTTTGACTAGCGCATAATCCTGGCGTATCATTTAATGTGTGTAATTTATTTTTTACACTCTCCACTATGTCTAATGATTCCTGCAATGACAATTCAGTACATTGTAGTTTTCTGATGGCATCTAGTAATACTGTATAATTGGTACATATTGTTGTTAAATCTTCTAAAAGTTGAGGAATTTGAAATTCTCTTTGACTTTCTCTAATTGCTTTGGATTCATTCCGATTAAATCGCATTATAACTGATTGAATTTGTTGAAAATGGATCAAATAGTAAGAAGCTGCTGTTAGCCAAGAACCCCATCGCGTTAAAATTGGCTCAGGAGGTTCTGGAATACCTGGACAAAATTTACGAAATTATTTTAAACGTTTAGGAGATTTACGAAACACTGCTTTAGTACTTCCAATCATCCGATCAACGTTTCCGTAATGTTGTCGAACAACTTCACCAACTAAACGCAAAGCATGCAGCACGCAGGTTATATGTATTAAGTTAGGAAATATATGTTTTAAGGATCGCCCAACACTTAACATCGTTGCTGCACTATCTGTCACAATCATCACAACTTGATCTTGGGCAACTTTTAAATTTTTTCAAGGCGTTCATTATCACTTTTGAATATTTTCCGCGGTACATTGTTGAACACGTTTGCAAGCTAACAAATATCGAGATGCTGTGTTCTCGCTAGATAAAACGCTAGCTATTACATTCACAATACTGTTTTTCTTTATATCGGTCGTCTCATCCACGGTAATCCATATTTTTTTGGAACACAAATCACGTTTATACACATTTTCTAGCATCTCTTTCATTCATGGCAAATGATTCTGTAATTGTGTTTGTGAGGGTAATGGGTACTTTGAAACGTATTGTCGCCAAAACGTTTTAAAAGCTGCTTTTCTCACCAACGACAACGGAAGATTACAAGAGGTAAACATAATTAATAAATGTATGAGGAATAGTGTATAAGGTATTTCAGTTCTTGCATTTCTCATATGCTTAATACCATTGGCATGTCTCTGGCAATCAATTCTTTTCAATGCAGCCAAACGAACATTGCATATTAAGCAAAAAACTGCACTACCGTCATATTTTAAATGGGGAAAAAGCGACACATACTTATGTACAATAGTAGCAAATCTATTACGAGGCATTGTTTTCTTAGGTATGTAAATATTAGTTCTATATGAAACGATACACCAATTATGTACTTGTTGTAATACTACAACACACAAAAAACACCAGCTATATTTTCTTAAGCGACACGTAAGTACATAACCTTGACCGTTCGACTAATCTCTGCAACAGCCCAACGGGTACTAAAACGAAATCTCCCTCAGCGCGGTCTAACATGATTTATATTCAAGGTCGACACTACATGCCTGCTTCTCTACCGGTTTAGTTTGTTTATGAATTTTTCGTATTCTTATATTAACCCGTAATACCGACGCCTATGCGAGTCCGCAAGTTTAGGTTACTCTATTCATCATTGATGTTTAAGCCCTGGCTGTTTGATTTAAACGGTAGCAGTGTATTATAAACTAAGGCACTATCACTTCCCAGGTGACTCAAGTCTTGCTGACTTAATTTCTTGATTTCTTCCAGATTTTTCGCATCAACAATATTTACAAAAGAAGTATAAGACAGTACTGAGTTTTCTGGCGTTTCAGTGCCATGTGGTATCTCATTTGAGTCATCTTCAACCCTGGAATATTGCTTCCCAAGACATTTTGAGGAGTCAATAACATCAACATTCCAAGGATTTAAGCCACAAGGTTTGAATCCGTTGGTGATTGTTACAGATTTCAGTTTTCCTGTAACTTCTTGCAGTATAGGAGCAAAACTATTTTTGTTAACAGCACGAGAGGATTCTGTCTTCTCCAGTTAAGTACAGCAAGTTTCCAAGCATATTTGAGGGGTTTAAAACAAGACACATCTGCAGGCTGCAGGACTCTCGTTGCATTCGGGTATAGTGCAACCAAAATTATTTGTAGAGAAGTGCACAAGGTGCTCAGTTCATATGTAAGATGGGTTTTATGGCCATCAACGAACAAAATGATTGGAAACTGAATTCCTTTATTCACAAGATGCGGATGCAGTACATTGGAAATACGAGGGATGATCGTAAAATAAGGTTCCTATATTTTTTAAAAATAGGCAGCATTCTTTATTTCCTTAACATTACACATCGTTTTAAAGGTAAAAACGACAGACGGTGCTCCAACTTCTGTATCTCTATGTTGTAAAATTCTACCGCCAGTCCTTTCAAGAATCGAATAACCTCTTCTTTGACTTCCCCAGGAGGCAAAAAGTCGGCCAGCATGATTGTCGCTTGTTTTCGGGAGTGAAATGAAACACCCACGTTTGGTCGCCCGTAACAATGGAGTCCAAAAGTTCCTCCTTCTTGTCTTGACATTGTTGAAGAAACGGCTGGGCACACTTGCAGCGTTTCTGCTTATCCGTCTTCCGTGAGCATCCGCGGTACCCACCGCGCGCACACCTTGCGGTAGCCCAGTTTTTCGGTCAAAATCTTTTCAATTGTGGTGTTGGAAATCTCAGGAATCCGAAGAGCGAGTTGACGAATGGTGACCCTCCGATCTTCAAGCAGTATGCTCTTGACCTTTTCAACGATTTCCTCTGAAATTGATGGTCTTTCGCTCCGCTCTTCATCGTGAATTTCCGTCCGGCCTCCAGTGAATTCCCTACACCATTTGCGGACGTGTTGAACAGCTATACACTTTTCTCCATAAACTTCGGTCAATTGACGATGAATGTCTATAGGTGAAACCCCTTTCGCGTTTAAAAAATGTATCACAGCGCGAATTTCGCACCTAGCGGTAACGGACGGCTGCTTAGCTAACATTGAGCGGCGTAGCGAGACGGGAGTGGTGCGTATATAGAGTGGGAGAGCTGCTGCACACGCCAATGTTGTCGGATTTCGCCTAACACGTCTTATTGCTGCTGTAGGACTTTGGGAACCTTATTTTACGATCATCCCTCGTATTATAATTTCCTTCTACTTCTATTGTTTTATTTGAAAAAAGAAAATTTTCCAAATATGTAACAATACATTCAATAATATTAAGCCCTCTATATTCTAGGACCGAAGAAGAAGTCATCTAGGCAGCGGCGATACCAGAGACAAGTCGAAAACTCATCTCAAATTCCAGCGAAAGAAGCCAATAGCATCTACCTCATCAAAAACCAAGCACAAGCCACAAGCGGAGGAGGAAGCTGATATATTTTATTCACCTAGCAGTCATCTAACAGGCGATAACAGCCAAGTCATGGCTGAGGAAGAAGAAACTCCGGTAAATTTGGACGATGCATTTTTGGAAGACGTAATATGTTAAAAATGCATAATTAATAATCAACATCGCAATCTTTACCTTTCAGATTCCTTCCGACGTCCCCGAAGACACGGAAGATGAGGGGGAGATGTCTCCCGGGATGGAAGAAGGCGAGGAAGAAGGTTCCCCCGAAGATCCCCTCGCCGAAACCGAGCAGTTGGTGCAGCAGGCGTCCCAGGATCTCGATAAGCTCGAAGAGGAGAATACCGTGGCTGGTGGGGAGGTAAGATGTGCGTGGAAGCTTTATAGAAATTTCTAATTTGTTTCTAATAATAAGGTAATGGGTATGGAAACCGGCGGAGAGGACGAAGGTGAAATAGACAGTTATCCCACAGACGAGGAGGGCCTGGCCGAGGAACCTGCACCGCCAGCGGAAAAGCCCGGGGTTTCCCCGAAGCCGTCTCAACCAAAACCTCCGCTGACCCAAACGTTACCGCCAGTTGCGGAAACACCTGAACCACCAGGTGAATCTAGATTTTTTACATACCCTTTCATGCATGGTATACAATATTTTTTTTTACAACCGTCGCATTGCCATTTCGAAGGTGGACATTTATTTTGCGCCACATTTCTTCCTTGTCTCCAACGCAACGGTTTTTATTTGGATAACGTGTTCTACACTTCCTGCGTTGTTTTCGTCTGACTGTGACGGTTGGTTCGTTGGTTTGTCTTCCTCTGTTTTCAATAAAGCGTGTGTAAGAAATTCCCTACATTCTGTAATTTGAGATTTGTTCAGTATTAACTCTTTGTACATCGGAAAAGAATTGATAAGTGGCGAACCCAATATCAATTCGACGGCCAGCTTACGGTACCACTTTATATCTCTTCTTGGACAGTGAGAATAAGATTTAAGTTGATGGGGTAAATCAATAAATCCTTTGATTTTGTTACAACTTACTACTACCATAATCTTCTCAATATTTTTACCACGCTGTATTATTGGGGTAACATCTGCATTCTGTTTGGTTGTAAGCATTGTCACATTCCGTTTATCCTTTCATTTCAACATAACAATCCATGTTCCACTTTCTTGTGCAAAAATTTCATTCTTCTTTAGTTTCTTGCTGACAACTTCTTTGCAATTCAACTTTCGATTTGATCGCAAGGTCCCAACAAGATGTGTCTTCCGTTGTAACAACTGAGTCGCCAAAGAAACATTACTATAATAATTATCGGTGTACAGGGTTCTGTCGAATTTTTTGAGCATTTCCTTACACCAATTGACACGAGCCTTTTTGTGTGCTTGGATGAAATTATGCAGACTCCATCGGGCACAAATCTTTTTCACACTTAAATGTTCATGCAAAATCGAATGTCTTCGCAGTTTTCGATATGCCTCACAGCATCGATGTTTTTTGGAACAACCGATTTTGCCAAGAGTGAACGCTTTATGGACGAAGCTTATTACAGCTACATCCATAGCGTCAATTTATTAATTTACTCAAGATCTTAGTTCATTTCTTTAAATTATCTTGGATGCAATTTACGTATGTGTATTTTTTTATTTGTCTTTGTAACTGTTTATTGTTGGTCAATAAACTGTCATTATTATCATTTTTAGCTACAACGAAACCGGAAAATGCCGTCTTGAAAGAAGTGGCGGAATGCGAAGCACAATGCGCCGAAATCTCCGCAATCCTGGTAGAATTGAGAAAACGCGTGGCGGCCCTGCTATCCGTACGGTTACAATCGAATTCCTTAATTTTTTACCTACCACCTTCATAGCAAACATCGTTCTTTTCCAAAGAAACCCGCAAGAAGTCCCGAAGAAGATCGCGAACTGGAGGAGAAACAACGGCAGCTCAACGAGAAGATGCAGCTGCTCGAGCAGAAGACGAAGAAGGTGGAGATGCTGATGAGCCAATCGAAGGCGCAGAGCTACGATCAGCCGCAGAGTGAGGACGCGCTGCCCAAGGTAATCATCTGCGGAATAACCGAGAACAATATGCCGAAGATCATCGTGTGCGATGGGAAGAAGAAGAAGAAGGTCACGCCGAAGTTGACGCTGCCGACGCAGCAGATGGCGCCATGCGTAAGTTAAGCTTTCGATTTTAGTCCAGTCTACGACTTTGTGAGTGCTGTAAATTGGGATAAAATTGGCCCGATATTTTTAAAACAATTTACAAAATTATTAGCAAATTGATGAAATTTGTTTCAAAAATCGTTTCTTGCTTTATAATGAAGGTATATACTAGTTTGTATCAGTTTTATACTTTTTCAAAGTAACCTAAGAAATTAAAGAGAAAATTTATTTATAAAAATGCATTAATAAAGTTCGGGTATTCGTTCGGAGCGGATCAAGAGTACAGAGCACGTGGAGGAGATTAGGAGCAGAGCATGAGTGGATCACGCAACCCATGCTCTTAAACGAATGGATGGGGTAACTCTACGACATTGCCGAACTCGCCTTAAGTGGGTTTTTGACAATGTACACGCAGAAAGTTATTATGAAATAGTTTTACTTTAATGTACTGTTAAATCTGGTATTAAATTAAAATTCCCATTAGATAATTCCACAATTCAATAATACAATTAATTATAAAGCTTTGGCGTAGTGTAATTATCCGTATTTTAATTCCTGTAGCCCCCTTGTATAGTTCCTGTCTCGGTAATGCCGCAATTCGCCCAGAGACTGACCGAAAGCTACAATATGCAAGAAAAATTAGCAGCAGAAAATGCAGATTTAGAAGGAAAAAGGTAAGCTTAAATTCTATTAGGTATTGTAGATAACGTAGTCTATTAGCTTCTCAGTTAATTTTTTTTTTTATATCGAAAGTTATTACATTTAAAAAGAGGAAATTTAAATATGTAGTAAAATAATTAGTTAATAAAACGTATCCGCAAACCTAAACTACCATGATTATGTTAAAAGAAACACGTAATGGTGAAACATGCAAACAAGATTATTAAAAAAATATTAATCATTAATAAAGTGTCATTTTTTAACGTAAAAATAAAACTGATGACGTCACTACTGTTTCCATAACGATGCAATGTCTCTTCTCTGTTTGTCAATAGGCCTCCATTCAGGTTTCCTTCAAGAAAGATTAGTCCCTTTCATACATTTAGTTTATCTTGGCGTTGACTATGAACTTCTCGAATCCAATGAGGATTCTTTCACGTATGACCAAAACTTGCAGTTGTGGAGATGCACTGATTCGGTGGAAGGGAAAAGGTAGTTTACAATTACTAAGAAAGTCTGTACTCTTGGTTTCTGGGTTGGAACCGCGTCGTTGTTGTAGCTTCTGCCGACGTTTTGTCCATACTTTTGTGGAACATATTCAGGGCTGTTGCTGCACACTGACTGGGGACTATTCATTCCGGAGGAGTTTATATAGGGCTTGTTGCGGGTCAACGAAGTGGATTGCTAGGAGATTTAATCAGCTGGGATTTCCACATGTGATGTAAGGGGTAGCCATCTTTGTGTTTTAAATTGTTGGGATGTTTGAAGATTTCTACAGATTCGTGAATTTGTCTACTGTAACAGTGAGGGTTGGTGGATTTGGTTACCATTTTCCAGTCTATGTTCAGCCAGCGCGGACCCGGCTACAGGCAACAACTGCGTACAACGCTCGTGCTCAGTAACACGAGTGCTGACTGATCGCTTTGTTTCGCCGATGTACACACTATCACTTGCAGATGATTACGGTCTTTGACGGGAAAGTATTCTGAGAGTTTGAAATTGGGTTTGAAATGGTTTTTATGTTGTTCCTGAAGAGAATCTTGCTGATGCGAACGGTAACACCTTGAGTGTATGAAATTAAGGATAGATGAGGAGAGTTGCTGTGAAGAAGGATTGGTGTAGCGGTTAATGGTAGTTTGAATATCTTTCCTAAAATAATTATTGCGGATCAGAGTTTCGGTGGTTTAGTTCTTGAGGAAGCGAATTAAGATCAAATATAGAAATGGCTCTTTGGATAAATGAATTGATAATACCGCGTTTTGGGCTGGATGATAATGTGGGAGGCCATTGAGATATCTATCCGCGTGCGTGAGTTTTCTATAAACGCAATGTCCCAGCACACCGCCAGGACGTCGGTGTACCAGAACATCTACGAAAGGCAACCGTCCAATTCGACCTCCATGGTGAAGCGTATGGAATCATGTTGGAAATTCAGAAACGATAGGAAATTGTCCATGAGGCAAGATGACAAAGGTATCACAACGTATCTGTACGAACACTTTGGCTTAAGGCGGTAAGATAATAGGGCTTGTCGTTCGAACGTTTCCATAAAGATGTTGGCGACGACAAGAGACAGAGGAGATCTCATAGCTGCGCCTGAGACTTGCTCGTAGTATTTACCATGAATTTGGGAATAGTTAGGAGAAAGACAAGCTTCAACCGAGTCACCCAGATCGTCCGGTTGGTCATTGGAGATGAGGAACTCTCTAATAATGTATCCGGTATCGGAACTTTGGTGAATAAGGCTTCGACATCAGAGTTGACAAGTAAATCACCAGGATCTACCCTCAACTCTTTCAGTTGTTTGACGAAATGTTGGGAATTTTGGATGAAAGGGTCCCTGTTTCCAACGTAGGGTTTTAGGTTAGAAAGGTACTTCGATAATTTGTAGGTAGGGCTATTGATAGTGCTGACAACAGGACGTAAGGGTATATTGGCTTTGTGAATTTTACGGAGACTGTATAACTTAGGGGCTGAAGAATAGGTGCCGTCTTACAGTAAAGAAATAACTTCTTGCTCATACTCTTCACTGTCCAGAATCACCGTAACATTTCTCTTCTCAGCTCTTAGTACTGCAATTTTAGGAGTCGGATTTCTGATTTCTTAAAGCCAAGGTTTCTGACTTAGGAAGGTTTGGCACGTGCGAGGATTTTGAACGTTACAAAAGGAATATGATCAGCGGTTTCAGATGGTTGGGGTAAGTTTAAGCGTAGGGGCAAAGTTAGGGCCTTTGGAGAATACAGCAACCTCATCAGAAGATAATGGTCGATTGGATATATTTATGTTGATATATTTTTCAGTAAAATTAATGATTTTTTAACTTATTGTTTTTATTTTCTAATTGAAAACCGTTTTGCAATAAAAACTATTATTGTTATGAACAAAATCGATCAATTAGATTATTATTTTAAATAATCATGATGACGTTATTGCGCGACAGTAATAACATCATCAGTTTCATTTTTGCGTTAAATAAAAATACTGACGTGCCCAAGCAATTTTCTTAAAAGGTATATCCGGTAAATATGGTTCTTACGAAAGAAGTTATCAACATGAAAGCTGTGGATTAAGAGTATTGTTATAAGCATATTTTTGATCCTGTATGTATATTCTTCTCTTAAAATCATATTTATTTCATTCCCCTTAACTTAAGGGCACGACATCAAATCCTTCTTAATCCTTCTTAGAAAACGTTTCTGCTGAAATTCGTACTACGTACAAACGTCAAGATTAAGATTTTGACCGGAGATTTCAATCCGAAAGCAATATCACATCAAGTGTGCAGCTTGGAAAAAACACGAAAACACCTTTCAAACTTGACGTTTTCAACGTCACCCGATCGTTTTGTTTTATTTCGTATCTTCATGCCATCTTCGCAGATACCAGCTTCAAGAGGACCTTCTCGACAAGGATCAGACCGTTGAGAGTCTTCAGCGCAAATTGACCAGCCTGCAGGCTGAGATGCGCATGATCGTCAAGGAGAACAATCTGCTCAACGATAAACTAGAGAAAGGTCAGGTACGAGTCTCGCGTTGTTAAAATAGTAAAGTCGTCAGATCAGGTAGTACGTGCAAATCGTGAATAGAAAAGGACATTTTTAACAATAGACTACGGTTAAACGATCTTTCATTTTTGCAGCATATTCAGTCTAATAGAGGGGTAAGTGATGGTTTCTTTTTATTGCTTATGTTTATGTAGTAGTTGATGCTGATAGTTGAAAGCATAGGTTTTGAAATTTTGGCATTGTCACTAGTATGTAGGCATTTCAGTTTTGTTTGCTTTTTGAGAAACTTCCCTTCTATTTTGAATTAATAATTATTAATTCTGGGCAACAAATTTTGAAATTTTGTTTGCGTCATGTATAATTTCTATTAATTATACTTAAATCTAAGTATAATAAAATAAATTTTTAGTTGATTATAGTTTTTGTGTAACAAACTATTTAACATTTTGATAACTATATAAGATTACATCAAGAACGTTTCTTAGCCACTAACTTTCCTTTTTTTTTTTGGGTCTTTCGCTTGTGTGTGATGCTTTATGACTCCTGAATACTCATCCACCAATAGCCCGCTAACATGGTAGGGTTTCACTTTTCCTGATGTCTCTTCTCCATGAAGGAAATATCTTGGTGGAACCTCTCGCCATGTTCATCACTGAAATGTCCACAATTCTTCGGAAAGAAGTCAAGGTGAGAATGCAAAAAGTGCAGTTTTAATGACATATCGTACCCCAAAGTCTTCTGCTCTATGGTTACCCAGGAATTTAGTAACCACTCTTTCAAACGCAATCTAAGCAACTTTCTCAATGCACTGAACAATTCCATGGAAGATTTCTTCTTTTATCAATTCTCTAATTTGAGGGCCTACGAAAATTCCTTCTTTTATTTTTGCCTCCCTGATTCTAGGGAACTTCTCGCTAATATATTTAAATGCATTACCCTCTCGATTCATCCCCTTCACAAAATTTTTCATTAACCCTAGTTTTATATGTAATGGAGGCCAATAATATATTTTATCTGGATCTACTAATGGTTCAAATTTCACCTTCTTTATTCCAGGTGTTAGTAACTAAGGTTTAGGCTTACTTTATAATACAACTCTCTGGCTCGGCTGTCCCACTCACACAAAAAACAACAAAATTTCGTATATACAAGTTGTAATCCAAGAAGCAGCGCAACTGCTTTCAAATCCCCACACAGATGACATTGGTAATTTGAGTATTGAATCGCTTGCAGAAGTATCTTCATATTTTCATATTTAGTTCCGTTATGATGAAGCTCAGCTTACAAACTTAGACGAGTCAATAAAAAAATGCCATTCGTCTGGTTGGTTTTCTAATCCAAATGCATCCAACGATAAACTGTACATCCAAATACAAATGCAATTTGTAAGATTGTCAACGTCTTTACAAAACACCAAATCATTTTTGAAAAGTTGAAACCCTATCATCTCACATAATATTCCACTCTTGTAGACGAGAAGCCAACAACTCTGCTTTAACCTTACTCAAGTCCATATCCCTAATCAAAACATTGCAGTCATAATCAGGGTCAGATCCCCCTACAGAAGTTGGGGAAACACTTTCCATTTCTGCATAATTGTATTTTTCCAAATTGCAATTCTGTTGAGGTTTTGGATTGGGAAAATTCACTGAATGTGATACAGGACGAATCGCTAAAGATGAAGTGGGATAGGAAACCGAGTTCCTCTTCTTGATGTCATTCCTAACATTGGTGGTGTCAGACAGAAACAACAGTCGGTTATATGATCTCTGGGCTCTTTCCACAACATAGGAACAGCAAAATTTATTGCACGATTTTTACCCTTTAGCCAACTCTAGAGTCTGGAGGTGCATGTTTTGCAACATATATGCGGCACTCAAACTTTGTCTGGATTTCTTGGCATGTTTTTTTTTAACAGTGAACAGTATGCAGTCACCACTGCACACCGTAATTTAAAAAAAAATTAATTTAGGAATTATTTGCAACAGACTGTGATATTAATCTAAGCTGTGATATTACTTTAATGATATTAATGACAAAACCATGTCGACTAATTGTCTCCTAAGCATACTTGACCGTTGAAATGTTTGTCACAATACTAAGTTATAGGTAAAATTACGAAAAAGCATATTTTTGTATCTCAAAAACTCTAACCAATGGAGATTTTTTATTATCATTTTTGAGTTTAGCATGATAAAGTTAGTCAAGATTTGTTATCTACGTTTCTGGCACAAAATATTGTGGCTTAATATATTTAGTTTTGTACTGCATTCTAAGTATTTTGCTAGCGTAAAGTATTGGTTGGTAATCTTTCTTCCATTCCATATTGATCATGCCATATAGTCAGTTCTCTCATTAGTTACGATTAATAGCAGTTTGACACACATCAAAATTGGCATTGACAAGTTATACCTCAAAGCAATCAAAACGAAGTCTGGACTTTTATTTCTTCATAAAAGGTTCGTGATCCTTTGGAACTTATTAAGGTTTCAAGGACTTCAAAATATTACTTATAACCTAAGGCACAGAGGACCTACTAAGCAATATATTGGACCTAAATTCCCCATAGCTCGGGCTGCAGAGATCCACATTACTTCACATATACGGTTTTAATTTAAAACTAAAAAAGGAACTGTAGAATTTTATTGATATACAGGGATGGGTAAATGAATCAGATCTGGTGATCTAGGGTATCATTCAATGCGTCCTGGTCTATCTCTTCACCCCCCAGAAAAGCTGTCGTCTAAGTAATTCCTGGTACGAACACCAAAATACGGTGGTGTCCCAGCTTATTGAAACCAGATGTCGTCTCTTAATACCTGGTCGTTGCCTGGATCAGAAAATAAAGTAATTAAATCGGGTATAATCCTATTGCGAAGTCTGAGTCTAACAATTAACGGCGGAGGAAAAAATGTCCTGTGATATTGTTTCCAATTATGCTTGCCTATACATAGGATATGGATATTGCGTCTTCTATTTCACAATTCAATGGGGATTGTGTTCGGACCAATAACTGCAGTTCTGTATGTTGACGAAGCCATTAAGGATGGCGTCATCGGAAAATAGAATATGGCTTACAAAATCAGATTGCATTACTTCTTGGTAGAAATGCATGCGCCTAACTGGATCATCTTCGGACAGTTCCTGAAGCAAACTGACCTTATACGGACGAATTTTATTGCTTTCGAGAGTTCTTCTAATTGACCTTTCGCTGTTATTGTGCAGTACAGCAAGCTTAGGAATTGAAATTCACTGATAAAAAGAAAATAAATATTTTTTCAAATAAAATACATGAATTGTCAATATTTCCGAAACAGTTGAATTTAGACATAGGATGCTATAATAGAAAAATATTCTAAATTAGTTAATGAGTTTGAATAAGCAATAATACACAGAGTGTTTCATTTAAAAAATGACAAGTGACACTACCTTATGGCAGCTGATGACGTCACTCAAATATTGAAGGCATAATAAAATAGTACCACTTTAGCCCTAAAGGTTGTCCAAAACCTGGATGTTTGTATTGCAATAATTTAACGTGGAAATAAAATCATCTTCTTCATTTTGTACCCTAGCACACTAATTATCACGTTGATTCACAAAATTTACTGGAACGATGGTTGCAAATAACATCCTCAATTCCATCTTCTTCACGGTCACTTCATGTTTTGTGTTACATTGGGAAAATTGACCAATCATAATACATTTTGAACTCTCACTTCTTTATTAAAAGTCAATGATCAATTTGTTCTTTGGAACTTCTTACGATTTCATGCGAAATGTAGCGATGAATAAAACCCAAGAGTTCCAGAATTTCATTCACCTCCATCACCTTCAATATAGTTGCCTTGAGACCGATTCCAGCGTCTCTGCCACGAAAAGAATGCATTCTCTTGAACGATGAAACCCATTTAGTTCAAGTTTGATGAAGATGTAAGTAACAAGGTTTGTTACGCAAGTAAGAAGTTGACTTGCCTTACAAAAGGAAAATGAATGAAGAAATTGCTTTGCCTTTTCACTTGGATGCCTATCATTGAACTAGTGTGGACTGTTGTGGTCTATAGAAGAGTCACCTAAAATTACTTTAAAGGGTGACAAGGGATTTATGCTGGAAAGTTAAAAAAAGCTTTCGTATCAATTTCGCCAAAGACCATGAAAGGAATCTCAAGATATTGGTCAAATTACAGATTTGAAAAAATACAAAATATAAAGGAAACAAAGGACTATTACTCTGAAGTAATTATATTATTGGACGACGTAATGCATATCATTTTGTGGCATATTTTCTGAAGGACACAATCTCACAACGTAAAAGAGAAATCTATAATTGGCAAAACGTAGTCCAAAATTCAGTTTCTTTAGAACTAAGTAGCTATTTCAATTATCGCTTTGTTGCATTGAAAATTTGCTTATTAAGGCTTTGGAATATAAGATACATTCCTAACTTGATTTTTAACTCCATAGGACAGTCCAAGATCTAGAAAGAAAATGCCGTGTGGTAGAGGAAAAGGAATATGTCCAGCGGACGTGGAAGGAAGACTTAACGAGTATTCGGAGACCACGCAACAGTTGGTAATATGCTGAATTTGTAGGAATTTGAATGATGTTCCAAAGGTTGCAGTTGAGGTTTTTGTTATAATTATTATTTTGCTCAAAAAAAAAAACGATATCTTCACTGCAAAGTATATCATCAAATTTGGGTCTCCCCCTTTAGGTTACTTCAAACTTACTTCTTCTATTACTTCCTTTTCTAGGAAAAACAACTTACAGATATGGAAGAAGAAGTAAGAACGATGCAAAACGAACTAATAGCGGTTAGACAGGAGCGGATGCATTTGGAACAGCATCGAAGGATGATGAACGTATGTCCTGCTAGCATGTCCTGCCCCAACGCCTTCTCAACTTGTCCAGCGAGTCCGTGTCCTCCGCATCCTTGTGCACCTCCAAGACCGGTATAAGTAATATTTACTATATGCTCTAACTATTCACTTATTTCACCCCACTAAACAGCCACCATGTCCAGCCTGCTGCCCAGCGCCTTGTAACATTAATAAAGGACCATCGGTGGAGCAGCAACTCAGAGAATTGAGGGAAAAATATAATTACCTACAAGAGGATTACAAAGGGAAATTGACCGAAGTTGCCGGATTAAGGGCAGAGGTAGACAAGCTAAAGCAGCACGCCATCGACGCTGAACAGGCGAAGAAGTTGGCGGAGGACAAACAAAAGGAATGCTCTAGGTTATTGAAGGAATTTAAGGATGCCAAAAAACTGGTTCGAACGAAACGAAGAAAGGTTTATGCAAATGGAAATTATAATTTTCTACTTTTAGGCTAGCATAGGAAAGGAACAAACGGTGGAATTGGAGCAGCAATTATCTGTAGCCAAACAAAGGTATAGGGAAGTAAAGGATGAATTGGAAGAGGTTAGGGCTTTAGTGGAGGAACACAAGGCGCAGATGGAAGAATATCGTAACAAGGTAAGTCCAGCGATTAGAAATGCCCGAAATCCATCTTCCATAACTATAATCTTCCAGTATATGCAAGCTCAACAAACGGTAGAGGAACAAAGGCGACAAATTGACATGATGGAACTGGAGAACGCTAGGATTGGCGAGCAGGTCAATTTGGAAATACAGCGAGTGAAGAACCAATTCCAAGAGAAGTTGCAAGAATTAACGCCGCTGCCAGACATCCTGAAAGCGACCCAGAAGAAGCTCCAGGAAGTGCAGCAGATGCACCTCTTGGCCGAGAGAAAGAATGAAATGTTACTGAAGGATCTGCAGACTTGTAGAGATAAGGTGTTTGTTGATGATTATTTTCATAATAAGCGTGCTAATTTGAAATTGTTATAATTTATGCATGTTTTAGGCCGGCGAGCTCGAATTGGAGCTGGAAAGGATCAAGGGTAACGAGAGAGATGGTATTGGTGAAGTGGGTAAGTGATGTTTGGATTTTGGGTTAGGAAACTATAGTTTTAATTACGATCCATTTACTGTTTTAAATAGTATCGATAAGATTTTTTTTAGATTTTAAATATTTTAATTTCAACAAAATTCTTCCATTTCTTCCTATCTCCAATCATTTTTTCTTCTTTTAGAATTGCTTCCACTTCGTTCTTCCATGTTCTCTTTGGTCTACCTCTTCTATTCTTTCCCATCTGTCTTGTTTTCCCACACTCTTTTCACTTGTCGGCCTTCCTTCATTCTTCGTAGATGTCCAAACCACGGCAATTTTTTCTGTTTCAATTGTTATCTGACTGACGCAACTTTTAACTCTTTTCTAATTTCGTCATTTCTTCTTCTGTCAATTTTTCTTACTCCTAGTATTCTTCTAAGAAATGTCATCTCTGTTATATGTAACCTTTTTTGTTGTTTTTCAGTTAGGACCCAATTCTCTCCTCCATACAACAGTTCTGGCAAGTTCGTTGTTTTATATACTGATATATTGGTCTTTGTGGTTATACCTTTATGATTTAAGAATTTATTCTGTAGCGCATAATATAGGTACATACAGTTTGCCGATGTTATTCTCACATTTAGTTCCTCCCTGCTGTTTCCACTGCGTTATTGCTTATTGCCATAACCTTTGTTCCCCCCATATCCTTATATTCATTCCAAATCCTTATATTCTTGTGCAATTTTCACAATATGATCTGCGAAAGCGCAACTGTCCAGGTAAATGCGTTGTAGGTTTTTGTATCTTACCACAAATCTTTACGTTCTGTTTTGGCACTCTCTTATTGCTTCATCTTTTATGCTCCCTGTCGGAATCCCTCGGTTATTCAAAATTTTTCTGATACTCTGTTTCCTGTTTGTATTCGACTTCATGTTTCTCTATAAATACTTTGTACGACTTCTATGAGTTCGTTGTCTACATTTTTGTTTCTTCAGCTTTCCCATATCTTCTTCCTACTGATGCTATCAGAAGCTTTCTTTAAGTCAATGAAGCAGAGATATATGTCCAGGTTTTTAATCAGTTCTTTCATTTGTTGCACAGTGAAAGTGTGGTCTTGTACACTATGCCTCGGTCGGAATGCATTTTGGGCATCCCTCAATTAGTGCTCTATTGTCTTCTTCAATTTGTTTTCTAAAATTCTTTCATACAATTTAAATACTGTACAAAGCAGTGTAATTCCTCTATAATTTGAATACTCCATTGCACTACCTCTTTTGTAGATCGGTAATACGGTACGAATTTGCCATTCCTCTGGTATTGCTTGTTCCCAGCACATATTTAATATCTTCAATAGTTCTTCCTCTCCCTTGCAACCCATGTACTTTATCATTTCAGGTCCTATTTCATCTACTCCTGACGCTCTCGCTGTTTTTATTTGCCTAATCGCTTCCATCAGTCCTTACATACTTATTTTACCTTGTTCTTCATTCTCTAAGGCTGAATTCTTTATTATAGTATCCGTTGTTTGCGGTTCTTTGCATACATCTTTATTTAGTAGCTCCTGAAAGTATTGCTTCCATCGTTTCAAAATATTATCAACCACACAAATGGCAGACGAAACCTCTACACCTTAGGGTGTTAAAAGGACAGGATTATGTATGTGTAATATTTTAATCGCCGTAGGTCAACTTCGAATACGATTGGACGAATGTACCGCAAAACTGGCCGATTCCCTCGACGAGAACGACAGGCTCAAGCAGGAATTGGCCACCATCCTGGAGCACGTCGAAGAGACGGAAAGACAGCTCGCCGAGAAAGCGCACGAAGTGGCGCAGCTATCGGCAGAGGTGGATAACGTTCGCGAGGAATCGGCGCGTCAGATCGCAAGAACGAAAGAACGCTGCGAGACGATCCGCCGATCCATGCAACTCCAAATCACCGAATTGGAGCGGCAGCTGGCGAGCTGCAGAGCGCTGACGAGAGCCGCGCAGAAGGACAGAGACGAGATAAGGCAGAAGATGCAGGCGCAGATCAACAATCTGAACGAGAACTTCGAGGACGCGCAGATGCGGATCAGGAATCTGCAGGGGCACGTGAACTTCCTGAAGCATTCGTATACGAACGTGGTACCGCCGGCCGATATGTGTAATTGCGGCAGTGCGAACGAACAGATGAGCGCGATGGCGCCTGGGGTGGGCGATCCGTCCGCCATGCAGGCGATGGGTGATCCTCTCAACCGATGCAACGCAAAATTCTAAATTTAGCGAGGAGGAGGAAGGGTTAGGCGATACGGAGAGGAATACGTTTTAGATAAAATAAAAGATGTTTTTAACATAAGTTGTGTTTCTTTTTTTGTTTCATTCCACTAGAATTGGCGGTAATCCAAAAAATATGTCATATTTACGGCACGGTGTCACGGTTTACTAAGCCCAGCGGCGAAGTTACGTTCTTAATCAATTTCAGGTTGTCTAATTTAATATACCCGGTATCCTTTATGTGTTGTGCTACACTTGACGATTCAATCTTCCCGTATTTGTAGCACCTGGTGTGCTCATTGAATCTAGTACCTATTGCTCGTTTCGTTTGATCAATATGGGGCTTTATTACACAGCCATGTAGTGGCTGTGTAAACAAACGCTAGCAAACAACAATATTCTCGGCACACTCCGCACCACACAAATGATTAATTAACTCGGAAAGGCCGTTTCGAAGATACGTGGGTCTTTATCTTCAACCGCGTACCGATTGATGTGAGAGAACATATATTAAATCTAACGAACCCGCTCTATCCCTACTCTTCAAGAAAAAATATATACAAGTACCTACTTTTGCCCCTTAGACTAAAAAGCAAGTTAAAATAAGGAGAAAAGGCGGAAAAGGGTCTTGTCACCACGACACGTAAGACATGTGGCCATCCCACCCTAATAAAAATAAAAATCGAGTAAGACAACGGTTATGTCCTTTTTATCCGTCAAATTTGTGTTCTTTCCCCTTATACCCCTCAAGTAAATACTGGACATATGGGGAAAAGGATCGACGTCTTGTGTTATAGCACAACCATAAATCAAATGACCTCTTTACCGTAATAAATCGAAAAGACAGGAAAAGTGTAAGGGTCCCCTCTCTTTATTGATTAGATTTGCATTCTTATTTAGGTAAATAGTCTCATAGGCGTCCAGTTCAAGCGACGAAATCACGTTTTAATCAATTTTGGGTTTTCTACTTTAATGTTATGCCCTGTATCGTTTATGTGTTGTGCTACACTTGTTGCTTTTATTTTTCCGTACCTGTAACGCCTGATGTGTTTATTAAATCTAGTACCTACCGCTCATTTCGATTGACCAATGTAGGCTTTTATACAATCACGACATGCAATTTTATAAATTCCCGACATTTCTCTCATGTTTATCTTTTGCATTGTCAAGAAGGTTTTTGAGTATATTTCGCGAACTAAAACATACGTTTATCTTTTGTCCTTTAAAAACGTTGCTAATATCCTTCGATACTCTATGGAAGGAAAGTTTCACAAATTTCTTAACGCGGGCTACTGTTGGGTTAAGGTCCTGGAATTTCTGATATACACAGTGCGACAAATAGGCTTCGAGACTGGGCGTTATTAACAAGATATCTGCATATTTTTCGATTTTTTTTTTCAAAATATTCTCTAGTTTCAATACATTTGTTACAGCGATTCAACAGTGATTCAAATGCGTGTTCTAGCTCATTTTGTGGAATTGCCTCTAGTGCTCGTGTTGCAGCTGTTTTGATGGTCGAAATGTTATTAAAAAAACATCCTTTCACCTTCAATTTCAATTTTGGGAATAGAGAGAAGTCGCACGGGGCCAAATCAGGTGAATATGGCGGATAATTCAACACAGAGACTTGATTTCGAGCCAAAAATTGACGAATAATGAGTGAGGTGTGACTCGGTGCATTATCGTGTAACAGAGCCCAGGTCTTTGGATCACGATGTTCGTCGTTGAATACGACGGATTCTGGTCATCGGACGCTTCAAAACTTCGAGATAATATGCATCAGTTTGGCCGGTTGAAACGAATTCCTTGTGGATAATTCCTTTGCTATCGAAGAATGTAATGAGCATTGTTTTGATTTTTGATGGAACTTTCCGTGTTTTTTTGGCTTGTGGTGAATTTTTCGACTTCCGTTCCGCACTTTGACGTTTGGTGTTTGGATCGTACTGAAACCACCATGTTTCGTCACCCGTAACAATTGATTTCAGGAAGTTTGGATTATTTTTAGCGGCTGCAACGACTTGTTTGGAATGATTGACACGCATAGATTTTTGATCATCCGTCAAAGTGCGTGGAACAAATTTTGCACAGACGTTTGCTTTGTCCAAATCCTCGTGAAGAATGGTGCGGATCGTTTCTCTGCTGATGTTTAAAGCCTCTTCCATCATTTTCAGCGAAGCATTGCGATCATTTGCAATAAAATCACGTACTTTTTCGATCATTTCGGGTGTTCGAGCTGAAATTGGCATTCCTTCACGTTTATCACCTTCTAACGTCTCTCTGCCTTCCAAGAAACGTTTATGCCACAGAAAAATATTTGCTCTACATCGCCGTACACTTGCTGCATCAACCGGAATGTTTCTGATGCATTTTTGCTAGTTTTGCATGGAATTTGATAACTGCTCTTTGTTTCATGTTAGTATTTCAACATCGGCAAAAAAGTTGTTTTGTGAGAACTGTCATAACGTTGCTATTTGTCAACCGATTGAAGCAAAATTGGTACTACTGGAGAGAGGAATGTCACAGTTTTCAAACGCCTGTACACATAGATGGCGCTACTAGTTACTCAGATATGGTTCGAGTCTCGGAACTTATTTGTCGGACTGCCTATGATGGACTTTCCTAAGCATGCGATCGACACCATAGAAGAGTAACCGTTGTAAATAACTACATTTTTTATGAATTTTAGCTCTTTATTGTACCTACTTTTACTCAAGGGGAACTTCACCAATCTATTAATTAAGAAGCTAATCGCGGTTATTAAAATATTTCATACAACTTCAAAGTTTAGAACACTTTTTTATTGAGCAAGAGTATCTTACTGGTACACAATGAAAAAACGAAAAATTTACCAAAATAATTTTGAATTTCAACCAATTCACATTTTATTTAAAATATACTAAAACTAATCGAAAAAATAAGAAAATAGACTTATAGAACTTATTTTTTGTATTTTTTTTTTATAATTTTATTAGCAAAATTTGAATAATATGCAAAAAAAAGAAGGTTAAAGAAAACAACTTGTAAAGTATACAATTTTTATTTATTCGTTCATTTATTTTCATATAAATACTTCTTAAAACAAAATATATTACAAAACTTACAAGGTAATCGAAATTTTGAAAATATATACAAGGCCAAGAAAATGTTATCTATGTACAAAGTATTGTCTTTTTCATATGCCTGCTCTCAACACGTCAATGATGACTTTAACCACTGAAAAATAAAAAAGAAATAGACACACGTGATAATAAACACCATTCCAAATTTAGACTTACTTCAGCTAAACTCAGTTTAACATTCCCATTCTGAAGAGGATCCTTTGACTCGAATATACCTGAAAAAACAACTTCATAGGATCATCGAAAAGCCCTTCTTACAAGAGAACTTACTAAAGGACACCGTCAGATGTAATATTGCCGAAACAAAATCTCCAAATCTAAGCGTACCGTCTTTTCGCATATATCTCAAAATTAAGATAGCCAGTACATCGCTGCTTAGCTGGAAACCGACCTCTAGCAGGGCGTCTCTTAATCGTTCCGCTTTGAGTATACCAGTCTTCTCTTTCGTGTGACTTTTGAACGCCGTTTGCCAATATTTTAAGCTACACATTAAGTCTTTGAAGTCGGAGAATTGCAGTCTTCCAGTACCAGTAGTCTAGAAAGGAAAAATTTGATAATACGGAAAGAATTCGGAGTATACTTAGTCGGTCACTAAGTTCTGTCACAACTTTTATGATTATATTAAACAAAACAGAAAAGAAAATGACCTTTTATTGATAAAATAGACCAATATAGTGCTCTCAATAAGATATTAAAAAATTATTCAAAATCATCCCCCGTTTCGTAGTACAGGCGCTTAATCTGCGAGGCCAGTCATCAATCGCATTACGCACCATTTCCATGTCTATCTCCGCCACTGCCTTCTTGAGAGATGCTTTTAGCGAGTCCAAATTTCTATGGCGTTTAGTGCAGGCTTTCTCCTCCAAAGCTTGCCAGATTTTATAATCCAGAGGATTAAGATCGGGACTAGAAGATGGCCAAGCTTCGTGCTTGATAAGGTCGATGTTATTCGCCTGTAGTACTTTTTCTCTTGAGAGCAGGCGCATAGTCCTGCTGGAAAACCTAATCCTGGGTTTTGAATAAGCTCTGGTTTAGAGGTTTTACTATCTCTTCCAGGACCATCTCTTGATAGACTTGGGCACTGGTTTTCACTCCTTTATCACAGAAATGAACTTCAGTTGGTCCGAAATAAGATACCCTTAACCAAACCATTACTGAGGATGGATGATGACCCCTTTGAACACGGGGAGCGACCACACTTGCTTCTTCACTATTGGAGGCATACACTCGATCATTTTTCCGATTAAATTATTCTTCAACAGTGAAGGTTTTCTCATCAGAAAATAGGATACGGCGGTGGTCGTTGTTAGCGTACCACTTTAATAAGACTCGGCATCTTTGAAGCCTTAAACCTTTCAGACGTACGTTGAGCAAGGGGCCGCTTTTTCTTCTGAAAGCGCGAAGCTTAAGGTCTTGATTCAGGATATTTTTGATTGTGCTTTTAGTCACACCCATCTGTAACGACAATAGTTTCTGCTTTAGGAGAGGATTTCGTTTGATGCGTGCCTTGATAGTTTTAATGACAGTCGGAGTGCAAACTGATCGAGGAAGGCCAGATCTTTCCTTGTCATCAACACTGCCAGTTTCACTGTATCTTTCAATGGTACGATAAATAAACCTCTTCGTAAATTCCAATTTTTTTAGCTGATTGGAAATTGTACCTGGCGAATGTCCGCAACGATGTAATGCAATTATAGCAACACGATCTCCTCTTTGGCTCCATTCCATATTTATTTATTACTCGTTCGCAACACCTTTAACGTCAAACGACTCGGAATAAATTACACAACCTCAATTAGTCGTTTGTTTTTATCAGTCGCATGTTATGCGTTTGATTTTTTAGAAAAACTTTCGTGACAGAACTTAGTGACCGACTAAGTATTGTTATTGATAGAGCAGATTTTGATCGACTACCTTCGTATAAAAAATTCAGGAAAATGTTTGTGTTCAGAAAAGTATAAAGTATGTAAAAAATAATAAATTAACGTATTTATTGAAAAAATATACAAGGCTTTCATTTGTAAACTTCCCACCTTGAATAACTTTAATTAATAAAATTATTAAAAATTACGTCCATTTTGTTTTTGAGGGGGACATTTAATAACCTATTTTAGTCAGTTGGGGAACTTTCACCCTCTCCCCAGCCACCCCGTCCCCAACATTTTAAATGGCACTACCCCATGTGTGATATATAGAGCGGGCCAAATTGCGCCATCCAACAGAATCGGAATCAGGCGCAACGGCCGCTTATTGTAAATAGCGTATATGTGAGTCACAGCAGATATGTGATATTCGAAATTAATACCAGAGTAAAAATAAAGCTGACGCAATAATAATGTTTAGTAATTAGAGCGGATATAATATATATATATATATATTATATATATTATATATATATATATATGTACACGCTGAGGTGTTTATTTTCATTATGATTTTTTATTTGATTGAAAACGGTATGCGTTGTAATGGATGTAATAGAAATAACTGAGAAACTGAACGCTTTTTATCTGTTGTACTTAATAATGTAACTGTAAATAAAGATATAATAAATAAATTCTATCCTTCTTAATAATGCGGATAGGCTTGTTTAAAAAGTTGCACCATCAGATAAGTTTCCACATTTGCCTCGGTGAAGGATGTTCGCCGAGACGAAAAAATGTTCTTATATTTCGAAAACGACCGTTCCACGTCTACCGAAGTAAGACAGGCGTAATTAAAATAATCTTTAGACTTAGTCAAGGAATCTGCAGATGCCCCATCGCACATTTGTCTTAATCTCGTGTAGTCCGGATTCTTTTTTAAAACACTATCGAACTTAGCTAAAACTCGTCCACTTGTTGCATCGTTTATACTGTGTAACAATGTACTAACTTCGTCCACGACTTGCACTGATTCTACCAACGACAATCCAGAATTTTGCAAATTTTCTATCGCGTCTACTAACCCTTTGTAATTGTTGCTAATATTCCTTAGATGTGTTTCAACAGAAATATCGAGAAATCCCTTCTGGCTTATCCTAATAGCTCTAGCTTCGGCAGGGACGAATTGCAAAATAACGGATTTGACTTCTTGAAAATGTTCATTATAATAAAAAGCGGCTTTTAACCACGTTCCCCAATGCGTAAGAATGGGCTGTGGTGGTTCTCGAATACCAGGGCATAACCTGTGGAATGCCCTAGTCCTCTTAGGACTTTTGAGAAAACACTTTTTTTGTGTTTGCTATTAATGCATCCACCTCCGGGTAACACTCTCGAATAGTTTGTGCCACAAGATGTAAAGCATGGACTTTACACGTAACATGTAAAAGTCCTTCACACTTTTCTTTAAGGGAACGGCCTACACTACACATTGTTGCTGCACCATCGCTCATGAACAACAACAGTTGACTGGTTGACACTTGAAATTTTTGTAACGTTTCGAGAACTACGGCCGTAATTGCTTTACTAGTACACTGTTTTAATCTTCTGCTGGCTAATAGAATTGCAAAATTTGGTTTAATAGGATCTAATACGCGCACTATTATATTCAAAATAGAATTTTTTTTGCAATCTGTCGTCTCATCAAGACATAGCCACAGCTGTTTATCTTTTAATTCGGCTTTAATTCGATTTTCAATGTCCTCACGTATTCGGTGAAATATCTCTCCGTAACGTTGTCCGAGATGGTAGTATCCACTCGGTATTGTATGTACCCCAGAATTTTCGAAATGCTTTTTTATCAAGTATACGAAGTGGTAGACCACATACCATAAACGTTAAAAGCAATTCTAATTGAAATTGACGTTGTTGTGACACACCATTTCCTTTATTTCTGTGGTGCGCGCTATTTATATGTCTTTCACAATCACGTTTGCTCCAGCACAGTAGTTTCTTTTTACAAACTTTACAGAAAATTGTACTCCCATTGTAGTGTAAATCCACAAATTCACTAAGAAATTTATTAACTTTCGTAGGTAATGGCCGTTTATTTTTAATAGTTACGTTAGACATAATCACTAAAGCGAGCACACCGACGCTTGTTTCTAGTATGCCACGAAGTGGTGCAAACGTAACATCTGCAGACTCGTCATTTGTTGATGAATAGAACGCGTCATCCGTAAATGAATAAGCGCGCTGTTAGTTCGTAGCCGTCGATGAATGAACTTTTTTTTTGTAGTGGCCCACTGTGAACAACGCCCTATTTATCAACGAACACCCAAACTGCAGGTGTATATTTGCGCGTCTTCACGACGTAATAGACAGTGGTTTTGGTCCTCGTCCTAATAATTACATATTTAAATTACCTATGTTTACATACATATATGCGCCCGGCAGCCTGATTGCGAACCTGGCGCGTGGCGCTCTTGGCCCGCTCTAGTGATATATGATTTTAAAGGGTATAAAATTCTCAATCTTTTACATCAAAGAAAATTAAAATCGGTCAAGCGGTTTATGAATTAGAGATGAATATCACACATGGGGTAGTGCCATTTAACATTTTGGAGTGGGAGTGGTTGGGGGAGAGGGTGAAAGTTCCTGAAGTGATTAGAATAGGTTATTAAATGTCCCCCTTCAAAATAAAATGGACGTATCTTAGTAATTTTTGGTAATTTTACTAATTAAAGAGTTACTCAAGGTGAGAAGTTTTCAAATAAAAGCCCTGTATAATTGTAAGAAGTTAACTATTATATTCGTATAATGATTGTATTGTATTCTCACAATATGATTTGTATGAACGTGTAATAGAATACTACTTACATCTAACGTCAGAACAACCTGTCGACATACTTCTATCGATGCACAACTTTTAATATAATCATTTGGTAGACAAGCATCCAGCAACTCCTGCAACTCAAACGCGTTGACTGTCCTGTGTTCATCCGCCAGTTGTAGAAACACAGCTTCGTACTGACTGAAACTTTTACCATCTAATAAGGGTGGAGCTTTAACAATAGCTGATTTTACCAAGTAAGGAGGCGTATCTAATAATTTCAGCTTCAGGGGTTTACTCGAATACACCCTTAACGTAAATCCGGATTCTTGTCCAGGTTCAAACGTCGTCGGTATTATCAGATATCCTCCTTGTTCCAGTTGACATCGATGACTAACTTGCCTACTGTTCGTGTATTGGGAATTTATCAGAGACTTGTTCTTCTTGAAGAACATCCTCCCTATAGATTCAGTGGTGCTTTTCGGTAAGGAATACGCGGTAAAACCTATAACTTTCGGTTCCATTATACTATGCTGGTTTAAAGAGACGATCACCTCTTCCATTTCGCTTAGGAGCAGGTGTAACTGGGGATTTATATGGAAGGTATCAGGGTTATTCCGGCAACCTCCGCCGGAGACGCCTCTTTGCCAATTTCCTTGGTATAATCGCATTTGCCACGTGTTCTTGTTGTGAAGACTAGGTTCGTCTCGACTGGTATCACTGTCCAAATGTACTATTTCCAAATGCGTAAATGTCTTTATGAATTCTGTATAGGGTATCCAAAGTTCGTCTTCGGTGAGTTTCGCTTGTACCCGTTCTTGTTCGTGTGGTGAGGCTTCCGACCATTCTGGAGCATCTACCGACCAAGGACCGATGTATTCCGATGCTGGTCCTAGGGGATTTCTTAGTTTTACTAACTGGACGCCTTCGCCGCTAAATTTTTCTACCTGAAAGATTGGAATTATTAGCTAATGGATAATCATATGGAAAAGGATTTTTATATGTATCACCCAACAGATGATACGTTTTTTTATATCAAATTCAATTGAGCCAATGATTGGAGTATATCAAGAGACTACGAATTTCTTAAATGACTTAAATAAAATTCTTTTACAATTTATCAAAGGCACCAAAACGTGGAATTGCTGAAGTATATGATACGGGAACAATGGAGTCATCTGTAAGGCGCTGGGTTCGAAATTTCAAAGAGGGAAGAGATAATGTGCACGATGAAGAGCGGTCAGGTCGCCCGTCCCTTATCACCGACGATCTGAAGAAACGTGTCGATGATTCATCTGTGCAGATCGATGCGTAAAACTGAAAGAAATGAGTAAGCAATTTCCTGAAATTTAGGATCATTGCTCAACGAAATCGTGACGGACCATCTGAATTACAGAAAAATTTGCGCAAGATGGGTGCCCAAAATGCTTACCGACGAGCACAAGACCAACCGCATGGGTGCAGCGTTGACGTTTTTGACTCGTTACGAGCAACAGGGCGATGCATTCCTTGACCAAATTGTTACTGGAGATGAAACTTGGGTGTGCCATTTCACACCTGGGACAAAACGTCCATGGAGTGGCACCATCCACGATCTCCAACAAGGCCACGCAAGTTGAAGCAGTCGTTTTCCACGAAGAAGGTTATGGCCTTCCTGTTCTGAGACCGAAAAGGTCTGTTGTTGGTCGATTTCATGCCCCAAGGGGCGACCATCAATGCGGACACATACTGTGAAACACTTTAGAAGCTGCGTAGGGCCATCCAAAACAGGAGGCGGGGAATGCTGACAAGTGGCATTGTTCTTCTGCGTGACAATGCTCGTCCCCACACGGCTCGAAAGACCACTGACCTTCTTCGGAAGTTCAAGTGGGAGGTTTCTGACCACCCTGCGTATAGCCCCGACTTGGCTCAAAGTGACTATCATTTGTTCAGTAAACTCAAGGATTCCTTGTCAGGAGAACGTTTCCAAAGTGATGATGACTTAAAAGCACAACTGGTTTCAAGATACAACAAATGTCTCAACAACGGCGGCGACTACATTGAAAAATGAGTAAATGTATTATTTTCATTTAAATGAAATCATTATTTACTTTTCTTCATTTTTCTTTTAATTATATGTAAACGGGTACTATTTTCTGGAATGCCCTCGTATGTTTCTATACCTCGAGATCGACTTATGTTCGTTGATTAACTCAAAACTGTTATTCGAAACGAAACTGATCAAGTTCGAGTTTATTCGAGAATTGTTGATATCGCGTTAGATTCGAATTATAACGACCCGTAACATCACTAATACTAACCCTTTCTACGGCGTAGACCCTGTAATTTGATCCTATTTGTATTCCATTTGCTAGTTTTTCTGTGTGAGCCCTCATCTGATAGTTTGGGGGTTGTACTGTGGCCGTTATGATGGAAGTCATGTCGAGTAATTTGTGAAGTAGCCTGGAACATGCTGTGATGTCCTGTTTGAGGGGGATGTTTTCTGTAATTCCTCCGGTTAGATCTGCCAGTCCGTCTAGTAGCGAGCCGTATTTTAGTGCTTCGTATGAACCGTGTAATCTGCAAATGGGAAAAAATAAAAATATTAGCAGATTGTTAAGGAATGTAAGAGAAAAAATAAGGTTAATATTAGAAAATGATACTTTAAAATCCCCCAAAGGTATTTCTTGGTTCTTTTCGAGATTACATATATTTAGAACAACGCAACTGCGCTGAAAGCCAGTGGCGGACGCATAAAAGTTTACACAAAATAAATTAAATGTGATACGTGCTCAAACACTTACCGTTTTAAGAGTCCTCCGTGAAATCACAAAGTGGATAATGTCTATTTAATATTTGTAACATTAGATATGTTTCCAAGTTGTTTCGGCAAAGTGAGCGCGGCGTGAAGAAAAAGTGTTTTTGTATGCCGAAAACGAACGTTTTACATCTAGTGACGTTATATTTGCGTAAGTAAAATAATCTTTCAAATAACTTAACGGTTCTGTTGACGCACCTTCACAAATTTGTCTTAACGTGCCAAAATCAGAGTCTTTATCTAAAACACTTTCAAACCTTTCTAAAATACAAACATTTCTTGCGTCTTCTATCGCGCATAGCTGTGCGTGAACATGTTGCACTATTTGCAAAGATTCCACTAACGACACCGAAGAATTTCGTAGTTTTTCTATCGCTTCCGCTAGTCCCACGTAATTGTTCTGAATAATTTCCAAATCTGTTTTAACTTGCCTATACTGAAATTTCAAGCGGCTTACCTTGACAGCCGCAGCTTCCTTTGGGTCGAATTCTAAAATCACGTTCTTTATATTCTCAAAATATTTAAGATAATAAAATGCAGCCTCTAACCATGTTCCCCAACGAGTAAGAATAGGTTGTAGTGGTTCAGGAATACCGGGCCATAGTCTATAAAATTCCCGAATACGTTTTGGGGATTTTACAAACACAGCTTTTGTATGTGCTATTAGAGCGTCTACCTCGAGATAACATTTTCTGATACTATCTGCTACGAGACTGAGAGTATGAATTTTACATGTAATATGCAACAAGTTAGCACAATGTTTTTTAAGAGATCGACCTACAGCAAGCATGTTTGCGGCACCATCACTCATAAACATCAACAGTTGATTTGTTGATCAAACTTTTCCAATGCATTTAACACCAACATTGAAATTACTTCGGCAGTGCATTGTTGTATTCGTATGGAAGCTAGTAAAATTGAGGGTGACGGTCGATGTCCATTGTGCGTACGATTACATTAACCACAGAATGTTTTTTACGATCTGTTGTTTCGTTCACACATAACCACAGTTTTTTTTATCTTGCAACTCCGATTTAATTCTTTTCTCGACATGCTCACGAGCAGACGGCACAACTCTCTGTAATGTTCTCTCACTTGGTAACTTAAAGACCGAATATTCATTCCAAAACGAGACATATGTTTTCTACCTTAGTAAATGAAACGGTAAATTACATGCAATAAACACATAAATTTAATTTAAATTTGTCATAATCTCGTGTGGAATTTTTTTTTGAAACATGCCCTGCACTATTTACGTGCCGTAGACAATCACTTTTCGACCAACACATTAAATCTATTTTACACACTACACATTGAATTTTAGCGCCATCACACTTTAAGTCAGGCATTTCTGCAATAAATTCTCTTATTGTGTCCAACTTTGGTCGTTTTCGCGACGTAGGAAACATTTTCAAAACAAACGTAGAACTACGATATAGTATACGACAGCGTAGATGCATACACAACAGATCGGCTTTCGAGTCGCAGTTATACTGACGCTTATACCGAATTGTCCCGGCCGTGTTTATTTTGTGTAAACTTTTATGCGTCCGCCACTGGCTTTCAGCGCAGTTTGCGTTGCTCTACATATATTACATGTAATTTTAATCCAAACATAAGGTAACAGCTGTTACGGTTAGCTTTCATTTCCTCACATTTCTCGTAAACAATTTTTTAATATCATTTCAAAATTAAGCAATATAATTTCATATAAACCCTAATTACTCTTTGGGTAAAAAAATTATAGTTTTAAATCGATAAATAATTGCTATTACATCATCCCCTTGAATGAACGTTTTTAATGGCTTCTTATTTGTCTTTTTGGAATTACGCAATAACGCCTTTTCCCAAGGAGAAAGTATCCGCTTTAATTTAGCTGATTGCATGCAATTATACGCTTTTCGATGCGTGAATTTAACATTTCATTAATTATGTATTACGATTGCATCGTAATACTGTAAATCAACGATGAAAAATTGGGAATTCCTTTTTAATTCTATGGTATTTGAATGTGGTTTACAATTATCGATTTTCGCACACGGTACGCGTATACGGTGCCTTTCAAAAATCAGTGAACATTCAATAACATCTACTACCTTGAAATTTACGAAAAAAAAAACCGATTAAATGGTTTTTTGTTTGACATATGCGTGCTAATTGGTGGTACTTTGAAATGTTTCCTTCCATTCGCGGTTAAACCGGAAACGGGCACAACTTTGGCTTTTTAAATGACACTCTGTATATTCATTGACATTTTTCGATTCATCATACTTTTTTCTTCTGCACCTATACAAAATATTGCTGGAAATCCCACAAAAAATGTTCAAGACGGCTATTAAAAAAAAACAAAATATTTATGGCTATGGAAACAAAAACAATTGTTTTCTTTAACTATTTCACATCTGTCCGAGTTTGTTTACATACCCATAAAATTGTATATAATAATAATAATAATAATAATGTTTATTGTCCAACAGGTAAACCCAATTACAGGACAAATATACACATTGTGAACACAATACATATTGATTTAAAAACATGACATAACTATACAAAAAACTATTATGTTTCGTGTATCATGGCGCCAACTCTCCGGTGAAAATATCACTAAATATCTTCTCAGCGTTCCTGATCATGTGATAGATTGGCGACCGCAAACGAAGATTGGTCCTCGGTGTCGGCATAGTAAAGGTTGGAGCATAACGAGATGCTATTCGAGGTACGTTGAATCCTATGTGGGAGACCAGCTGCATACAGTCGATCCTATCATTTAATAATTTGTGTAAAAATCGGGCGCTATGGTAATCACGACGGGATGACAATGAACGAAATTGATGCGATTCGAGAAGGGTGTTGTAAGAAGTATGCCAAGGCGGATATTCGCCATTAACTTTGAACGACAAGAATTTGAGGAATCGACGCTGAACACGTTCAATTGGAGCTTGATGGGACATATAGAAAGGATACCAAACAATAGAGGCATACTCCAATTTCGAGAGTACAAATGCAAAATAAAGGGATTTTAGCACTAGTGCGTCATTGAAGTATTTGGACGTTCTCATAAGAAAACCCATCATTTTAGAGGCAGATGAACAAATTTGTTCAATATGTATGTTAAACGATAAAGTTGGATCAAAAGTGACACCTAGATCTTTAAGATTGGTAATCTTGTCGATGGAAATATCGTTGATTTGATAAGTGGAGATATATGGATTTGTTTTTCTCGTGAAGCACATAAAATTACATTTACTAGAATTTAATGTCAGTGTATTGGATTTTGACCACTCGGTCAGTATATTAATGCTCGTCTGAAGACTCTTGATATCTTGTTGGCAGTTAATATTACAAAACAGTTTAACATCGTCGGCATAAGCGAGGACATGGCAAGATAAGGATGTTAAGAGGTCGTTTATGTATAGAATGAACATCAATGGACCAAGATTGGATCCTTGTGAGATACCGCTGCTAGATACAAATTCAAACGAATTAAATCCATTATAGAATACATAGTTAGTTCTTTTTACCAAGTAAGATTTAATTAACAAGGAGAAGTTGGGAGCTAAACCAAACGAGTCCAGTTTATATAGAAGTAATTCATGACTGAGAGTATCAAATGCATGTGAGAAGTCGGTAAAAATAACGTCAACTTGTCCGCAGTCATCTAAAGTTTCGCTTATAAATTGTGTGAAACAGGCCAGGTTTGTTACTGTCGAGCGTCCCTTCACAAAGCCGTGTTGGCAAGTTGCGATATGTGAGCGAGTATTCCTGTATATCGTAGTATATATAATATGTTCAAAAATCTTCGCAAAGTTATTAAGTATAGCGATGGGCCTATAATTTCGAATTTGAATAGAATCTCCCTTCTTGAAGACAGGTACAATTCGTGCACGTTTCCATCTATCCGGAAAAGTGGAGGTCCTGATGGCAAGATTAATAATCTGGCATAAAGGTAACGCAAAGGCATTACATAAATTCCTAACACAGAAGCTCGGCACCAAGTCATCGCCCGCGGTGGCCCTATCTGGAAAGGCAGCCATAATTTTAACCAATTCGTCTTCTGTTGTCGGAACCAAACTAAACGATTGTAGTTGTGGAAGATTGGGCGGAGGGTCGGTAACGTTGGACAAAGTATAAACTTGAGAAAATACTGTTGCAAAAGCGTCAACAATTTGTTGAGGATCGTCGAGGGCTACTCCATCGAGCACCAATCTACCGGGTATGCGTGTAGTTCCCTTCCTACTTCATACAAAAGACCATAGGCGTTTTGGTTCTACTTTGATAGCACCTTCCGTTTGAGAAATATAAGCTTCATATGCACGTGATATTTGCGTTTTTGTTAACGAGCGAAGTCTTCTAAATTCATGAAGAAAAGTAGAGTCTTTCGTTATTTTCCATTTTTTTCGATAGTATATGTACAGAAAGAAATAAAATATGATGAAAAAATTTAAAAAAAGTGGTGTCTGTTTCTGATTTAACGGAAAATGGGAAGAAAAATTGAAAGCATCGCCAAATAGCATACATGATCTCAAACAAATGAAGCTATTTAATCCTTTTTTGCAAATCTCAAGATAATAAAGTCATTGAGTGGTCCTTCCTTTTTGAAAGACACTACAGATGTATTTATTAACACATACTTATACAGTGAGGTCCTAAGGTATCCCCTCCCCATACTAATTTTTGGACGACAGATGCTAGCGTTTTCAGAAAAAAAAATAGATCGATTTCTATTTCTTGTGAACTAACTTTTGGCGTTATCGGCAATTCAATTGTATTTCCGGTGTCACCGGAAGTGACGTCAACTTCCTTGCTTTAAACAGAACACTCTGTATACTTTTAGATTTTTGGAAAGATAATTGAAAAGCGAATCCAAACGATATCACATATGTTATACTTTAACTTAAGAAATATGGTGATATGCATCAGTAAAGGTTTTGGTAATCTGTTTTTGTTCTTAGGTAAGGTTGGCTAGGAAAGAGCGCCAAATTGTTTTTTGTGATGCTAGATTGATCTAAACAGCTCGTTGCTATGCAACATAATAATTGCCAAACTATCAAGTCCCGATTCCAAAAGCATAAATTATTTTTGTTATTTATTGTTATTATATGCATTTGTCATACTTTCACATGCATTTGTTACACTTTAGAACTTCATTATATGTATTTATTTACACATGCTTAAATATAAGTGTTTTATTTGATGACAAACAAAAAGAAATAATCTTAAACAAGGTTAGATATATTTTCTAAATATTTATTACCTATTTTAGTATCCTGTGGTTTTCTCAGGCATCCACATTAAAATTATAATAATATGCTATGTTGATAGAAATTATTATTAGTTGTCTACCTGATCGTGAGAGTTTTGTAAACCATAAAATCACAAAAGTAAATGCTTTGTATTTACACAGCATAAATTACACGCTCTTAAAGCTTTTTTAATGCATATCAAGTAATATTGAACAAGCACGTTTTAGCGTGGACAACTGTTGTAGCATCATAGTCAGTGTTACCAAGACTTGTACTACTACGTACTACTACATACATTTATACATTCGTATAAAATGCAGTACGCTTATACCTCATGTTGCACGCAATAGCATTTTCTAATAGGTCTACAGCTTATAGAAAATATTCTTGTTTCTTTTATTTAACGTACGAATGAAAAAATTTAACACAGAGGGATAACGACCCAGACTACTAGTCTGGGCAAACAGCGCTAACAGTCAGTGTAGTAGATATGTGGTGCGGAGTCGGCGATTATTTATTTCACGCGTTCACAGCGTCAACACTAAATCGATGCTGTATGCGAGTAGTTCCGTGTATATGTAGGCTGTCGTAACTTATTTCGTAATTGTACGCTTATGTTTGCTTTAAAAATGTCGCAGTTAGGTACGTCGCGAAAACGACCAATGGCAGACACACTTAAAAACTTTATAGTGGACATGCCGGACTTAATTTTTTATGGCGCTAAAATTCAATGTCTAGTTTGTAAAATCCCTTTTTAATGTGTTGGTCCAGAAACCATTGGCAACATCACATCGAAAGCAAACAGCATTCGTCTACAAAAAGTGGCATACGAGATTAAGAAAAGTTTACATTTGATTTATGTGTTACTCTTATTTTATGTAATCTATCGTTTCGTTTACTAGACAAAGAAGCATTTGTCTCCTTCTGGAATAAATATGCGGACTGTAAATTACCTAGTCGGACATCGATACGAAATGTAGTGCCATTTGCTCGTGAACATATAGAAAAAAGAATGAAAACGGAATTGAAAGATAGAAAACTGTGGTTGTGTGTGGACGAAACGACAGATCGTCAAAAACATTCTGTGGTTAATGTAATTGTACGTACAATGGAACCGCATCGACCGTCATCCTCCTTCTTACTTGCTTCCAAAAGAGTTATAAATTGTACTGCCGATGAGATTTCAAAGGTGGTGTTGAACTCATTGAACAAATTTGAAGTTTCAACTAAGCAACTTTTAATGTTTATGAGTGATGGTGCCGCAAACATGCGTTCTTTGGGGCGATCTCTTAAAGAACACAGTGGTAACTTCTTACATGTAACGTGTAAGATCCATACTCTACATCTTGCAGCACAAACGATTCCTACATGTTTTCCACTAGTAAGATTGCTTGATTGATAGTAGATTGCTAGTACAAAGGCAGTGTTTCTAAAGTCCCCGAAACGTACCTAACTATTTCACAAACTGTGTCCTGATTCACCTGAACCACCACAGCCGATTGTTACACGTTGGGGAACATGGTTGCACGCTGCGTTTTAAAATTCAATCCGACAGAAGCTTCAGCAATCAAGAAAAGCCAGGAAATATTTCAGGATGGTCAGGTTAAAAGAGATTTACAAACTATTCACAACAATTACTTCGACGAGCGGAGGGAATAGAAAAATTACAAAATGTTACAGATGTTATCCAGTTTGTGATTTCACAGAAGACTTTTAAAACGGTAAGTGTTTCAGCACGTTTTATAATTTATTTCTTACCTTATATTTTATGTGTAAACTTTTATGCGCTCGCCACGCCTCTGCCTGTTACCGCATGTTTGCCCAGGTTACTGATTATAGTATATTTGAATTCGAGATATAGAAAGGGAAATTGTTACAAAATTGCAGAGCTCAAAAATATACTATCAAATTAAATCAAGGTTTTGGAAATAGGCAATATTTCGTATATAACATAGATTTTACACAAATTAGGGAATATTAAGTTGATATCATTTTTAAATTTTAGTACCTTAAAAAACTAATTTGAAAAAAATGAAATTTGCCCCGTTCTCTCTAATTAAAGCGCCTTAGTTTAACTCGTTATATAAAAACAGGCGAAATAATTCAATTAAAACTTTGGACATGTTAAAGATTTAAATTTGAATTCACAAAATAAACTTTACTTTTTATCAGAAATATAAGCATTTATCTCGTCTTATTTGCACTTTTTTTATACCATGGATATTTATTGTGAATCTTTTTATAGAAGAACAGGAAAATAACATTTCTGAAATTTGAATTGTTGATGTAGTTTTTAAATAAATTTAATATGGAGAAATGTATACCTGTATGTTTATATCATAAATGCTTTTTAAAGCAAGCAGTCATGGCCGAGCGGTTAAGGCGTCTGACTAGAAATCAGATTCCCTCTGGGAGCGTAGGTTCGAATCCTACTGACTGCGAGTACTTTTTTTTCCTATATAAAAATGATCTAATGAATTTCGGACAATATTGTATATATTTATATTAGAAACAAGTAATGAGGCGATTTTATTGAACATTTTCGGAAAAAAATATGTTTGGTCCCTGGTCTTTAATCTGTACCCACTCCTTTTTTAAATTTGCCAACTGTATTACACTAGTTTTAATGAAAATTTTATCGTAGTTTTCAATCTTTTCGAGAAACCAATTCTATTGTGCTCAAACATAAATATTTGTGTAGTTTCAGTCCTTTATAATCTCGAATCTCTAGTTAAAGAATAAGGACAAATTTTATGGAAGACCATTTTTTAACTGGATAATCAACGACACAATCGAAAATTTGCTTAAAAAAAGCTTATGGTTATTTGAAGTTAAGATTTTAATTTTTGTACGAAACCTACTTGTTATACACGAAATTTGTTCAGACACGGACATTTTGCCATCATAATTAGAGCAACGCAACTGCGCTGAAAGCCAGTAGCGGACGCATAAAAGTTTACGCAAAATAAATTAAATGTGATACATGCTCAAACACTTACCGTTTTAAGAGTCCTTCATGAAATCACAAAGTGGATAATGTCTATTTAATATTTGTAACATTAGATATGTTTCCGAAGTTGTTTCGGCAAAGTGAGTGCGGCGTGAAGAAAAAGTGTTTTTGTATGCCGAAAACGAACGTTTTACATCTAGTGGCGTTATATTTGCGTAAGTAAAATAATCTTTCAAATAACTTAACGGTTGTGTTGACGCACCTTCACAAATTTGTCTTAATGTGCCAAAATCGGAGTCTTTATCTAAAACACTTTCAAACCTTTCTAAAACACAAACATTTCTCGCGTCGTCTATCGCGTATAGCTGTGCGTGAACATGTTGCGCTATTTGCAAAAATTCCACTAACGACACCAAAGAATTTTGTAGCTTTTCTATCGCATCCGCTAGTCCCACGTAATTGTTCTGAATAATTTCCAAATCTGTTTTAACTTGACTATCCTGAAATTTCAAGCGGCTTACCTTGACAGCCGCAGCTTCCTTTGGGTCGAATTCTAAAATCACGTTCTTTATATTCTCAAAATATTTAAGATAATAAAATGCAGCCTCTAACCATGTTCCCCAACGAGTAAGAATAGGTTGTGGTGGTTCAGGAATACCGGGGCATAGTCTATGAAATTCCCGAATACTTTTTGGGGATTTTACAAACACAGCTTTTGTAGTTGCTATTAGAGCGTCTACCTCTGGATAACATTTTCTGATACTATCTGCTACGAGACTGAGAGTATGAATTTTACATGTAATATGCAACAAGTTAGCACAATGTTTTTTAAGAGATCGACCTACAGCAAGCATGTTTGCGGCACCATCACTCATAAGCATCAACAGTTGATTTGTTGAAAGTTCAAACTTTTCCAATGTATTTAACACCAACATTGAAATTACTTCGGCAGTGCATTGTTGTATTCGTCTGGAAGCTAGTAAAATTGAGGGTGACGGTCGATGTGGTTCCATTGTGCGTATGATTACATTAACCACAGAATATTTTTTACGATCTGTTGTTTCGTCCACACATAACCACAGTTTTTTATGTTGCAATTCCGATTTAATTCTTTTCTCGACATGCTCACGAGCAGACGGCACAACTCTCTGTAATGTTCTCTCACTTGGTAACTTAAAGTCCGAATATTCATTCCAAAACGAGACGTATGCTTTCTTTCTTAGTAAATGAAATGGTAAATTATATGCAATAAACACATAAATTAAATTTAAATTTGTCATAATCTCGTGTGGAATTTTTTTTTGAAACATGCCCTGCACTATTTACGTGCCGTAGACAATCACTTTTCGACCAACACATTAAATCTATTTTACACACTATACATTGCATTTTAACGCCATCACACTTTAAATCCGGCATTTCTGCAATAAATTCTCTTATTGTGTCCAACTTTGGTCGTTTTCGCGACGTAGGAAAAATTTTCGAAACAAACGTAGAACTACGATATAGTATACGGCAGCGTAGATGCATACACAACAGATCGGCTTTCGAGTCGCAGTTATACTGACGCTTATATCGAATTGTCCCGGCCGTGTTTATTTTGTGTAAACTTTTATGCGTCAGCCACTGGCTTTCAGCGCAGTTTGCGTTGCTCTAATCATAATTTAGGTCAGGCATTTCTGCTATAAATTCTGTAATTTTGTCCAACATTGGTCGTTTTCGTGACGTAGGCAACATTTTTAAAACAAACGTAGAACTACGAAATGGTATTTACGGCAATGTACGTGTATACACAACAGATCTGGTTGAGACTCGCAGTTATACTGAGGGTTGTATCGAACCTCCGCCACTGCCCGTTGGCGCTAGTGGGCAACTCTAGTAATAACGAGCATTTTTTTAAACTAAGAATCGCTTTCTTCAAATTTTCTGCAAGATTTTCTTGAATCAAGTTAACAAATGTCTTAAACAAAGAAATACAAATTGATTAGTAATCAAATAATTGTATTTCTTTGTGATGATTACAAGTATACCCTTCTCTGAAGCGGAGAAAAAAACGCTAAGAAAATATTTCTTTTGATTTAAAACAGTTATTGTTTTGTGGATAATTGAAACGGTAATTGTCTTGAATTGAGGCGGACAATATTGATAAAAGTAAACGTCTCTCTGTGTGTAGATTTAGCAAACAACAATAGAAATTATAGAAAAAAAGTCTAAACGTCCCGCTCCTTTAAGTTTATGGATGTTGTATAGCTCAGTTTTTTACGGCCACTATATTTTTTGGTAATTGTTGAAATTTATTCTCAAATCTTATAATTTAACGCTTTTTCGATTAAATATACTATTTCCTGGAATCATCGTAATACCGTTGTCTTATTATTCTTGTGGCATTCTTGCCTCAGTGAAATGATTGAATTTCGCCGATCAAGTGTGCGGCTTCTCACGCGGTAAACGCAGCGTGGAAAAAAGGTGTCGGGAAAACGATCACCGCTTGCAATTAGCGTAGATCTCGTTGTTTTTGTTGTTATTGTTGGGTCTTGACTTGAGTCGGGAGTTGACTCGCGTAACGGGTTCCCGGGTTTTTAATCTCGCTATTCGCTTCGTTTATTTTGCGAACAATGGCGCGGTCGATTATTACCGTTAATTTGAAATAGAGCGTTTGCGCGGGAGTCTGCTGTAATATACGAAATGGTGTGGAGGAAATGGGATAGTGATATACACTACCGCTCATAAGTATTTAGGCACCTTAAATTATTAATCATTTAAATGGAAATACAGTACAAACTCTTTTATTCGAACTAATTAAAACACGGGTTTAAACAGATAAATTTTGGATTGCCGGATGTTTTCGGATTACTGGATAGTGAATACATATTAGGTTTTATGTGTTACTGAGAAGTAAGAAAAAAGTTAACAATAAAACAAAAAAGTTATCTTGAAAGATATTTATTAAAAATAAAAAAGAAAAACAAATTAAAAGATACATAAATTAAAATGTAAATTTCAATCATCAAAAAAGAAATCGGTGAAACGTTTATTTTTTGCTAGCAATTTCTTATTTAATGCATTCCGACTGCAGTGTGCGGAGCAATGTTACTTGTTGAGGAACTAAATTATTTTCACAAGCCCATCTTAAACACGTGGCGAAACATTTCACAGCTTCTTCATGCGCCACAAGCAAATTTTCCTAAATATGTCCTTGATTTCAGCTAGCTCATTTGTTTGAATTTTATTAGATGGAAGGAATGTGCTTAAAGGTAAATCATCTTCATCGTTATAGTCCTCTTCAGTCTGGTCATCGTTCATAGCTAAATCGGCATCATTTTGTTCAGTAGTTAAGTTAGGACAAATATTTTTCCAGGAGTTTCTCAACAGTTCAGTTTTTACTCTTTGCCAGGCTTCGTCGAGTAAAAATACCACGTCTTTTAAATTTATTGCCTTTAAGATCTGTGCAATGTCATCATTAGATTCGACAATTTGTGAGAGAAGTTTCTTGCGATAATTAAGTTTAATAGTCTGAATCACATGTTGATCCATGTGCTGCAGAATCGGCGTACAATTTGGTGGAAGGTACATGATGGAAATTTGTTTTTTCAACACTCATTAATTCTAATGCATCGGGATGGCCAGGAGCATTATGCAAAAGTAACACAGCTTTCTTAGATAATCCCAATTCCTCCATCTTGTTTTCTACCGACGGCACAAAGCGTGAATAAAACCAGCCTTCAAACAGATCCTTTGTCACCCAAGCTTTTTTTGCTCCCTTATAAATAACTGGTAACTGGCAGTTACGAAAAGCACGTGGCGTTTTTGGCTTTCCCAAAACAAATAACGGTAGTTTGAAACTTCCTGATGCGTTTGGACATGGCATGAAAGTTATCCTTTCTTTACTTAATTTTCTTCCGGGTGCCAATGCTTCAGATTTATTAACCAACGTTTTCTTGGGCAACACCCTCCAAAAATGCCCACTCTCATCCGCATTATAAATTTCATCAGAGAGCCTAATCTCCCAATTGTTTTTAAGAATTTTAATTTAAAAGGTTCTACTACACTAAAATCACTAGACAGCTTTTCTCCCGAGATACTTAATTGGCGAATTCCATATCTCTTTTTGAACTTCTGCAACCACCCACAACTGGCGTTAAAGTCCTTAATACGCAGCTTTACAGAAAGAAACCTAGCTTTTTCACATAGCATGTCTCTATTCAGAGTTTTTCTTCCTCCAGGTTCGTTTTCAGAAGTAGAAGCAACAACATTAAAAATTTTCCCTTTATGTTTCTTAACATCCGTAATAGTAGACTTTCGGACGTTATAAATTTTAGATAATTGGGATGCCAATTCACCTCTATCCATCTAATTTATTTAAAATTTCTACTTTTTGCAATAGGGTAAACGTGTAGTGTTTTCTTTTTTGCGACATGTTTGCACGGTGCTGAAGTTGATGCGATTTTTCTTACTTCCCGATCGAGTTGTTCCGATAATAACTGGATGGAATTCAAGTCCGGGTTTGGGGTGGCCATTTCAACTGTTCTAAATATTGCTTGCATAATTTTGAAGTGTGTTTTGGGTCATTGTCTTGTTGGAATACAAAATTCTGGTCCAAAATTCTTACACCAGAGGGTATTGCACTTGCATTGCACTAGAACAACGCACAGTCTCTACCGTCAAACACGGCGGTGGTTCAGTAATGATTTTAGGTTGTTTTGCTGGTACATTCGCAAGTGATTTCGTTAAAATTCCAGGCATAATGAGAAAAGAGCAATACAAACGCATTTTAGAGGAAAATGGAATACCCTCTGGTGTAAGAATTTTGTATTCCAACAAGACAACGACCCAAAGCACACTTCAAAATTATGCAAGAAATATTTAGAACAGTTGGAAGAGGAAGGGATACTAACAATCATGAAATAGTCACCCCAAAGCCCGGACTTAAATCACATGGAGTTATTATGGGAAGAACTCGATCGGGAAGTAAGAAAAACTGCTCCAACTTTAGCAGATAACATGTGGAACAAACAGGCAGCATAGGTTCGAATAACTCCGGAAACATTTTTGAAATTAATTGCAAGAATGCCCCGATTATGCGACGCAATCATTAAAAGTAAAGGAGGAATCTAGAATTTAGGTCAAATAAATAATTTTAATTGATAAAGTTGTATATTTGTGTATATTTAGATACCAAACACATATTTTAATATTCCTATTCAAATATTTAACGATTTACTCTGAAATTTGAGGTGCCCAAATACTTACGAGCGGTAGTGTAGTTACTATCTTTTTGGTGACACAGATCTGGGAGAAAAAAATCCGATTTTATCTTCGTTTCTTTAAATTTATCTTGAAAATTTCACTAATTCAACCGTACCCTATTGATATAACGAGCAAAATAGAAACTAAACCGCAAGCTATTGATAATAATTATTTATGCTCTATTCAATTTAAATGTGTTCCGAACGGCCCACACGACCAAATACCACTGCTGAAATAGGTACTTACATGCATATACATAACGAAATCAACGGTTTAATGCATGTAAATAGCTCAGCCTGTTTCAGGCGTGGAATTCGTTACGTTATTCTACTTCCTACAAATCGTATGTTGCGCACTTTCTACATCACCTGCTCGGCGATACGTTTGCGATTCGAGCTTACATAACCTTTTTCGGTCGCATTGACTTATTTTGTCGAATATAGGCGGCGCAAATTGCTAAGGAAATGAATAAATTATTAAGTTGATGAAGGAAATCCAAATAAATACTGGTTTTGCGCACTTACACGAGTATTACATATTGTTTTGCGTAATGAATCTTTTATTGAGGAGTTTCCATTCTGAATAATTTAGTTACTTGCGAATTGTCTAATGCATAAAATTTTAGGTAGGTTATTTTTAGTTTGAAACGAATAGAGCTAAAAAAAAATGACACGAGATGTGAACAACATACACAATACGTGCTATGTAATGGATGCAGAGCACTTTATGTTGTATTTAGTTATTTTTTTAATTGTTCAACAGATTATATCCATATAAGGACAAACAAAAACTTAAATTACACATAATACATAGATACAAGCACATTAAAATAAACACTAAACACACAATTAACTAACAACAAATTTATAATGATCAATGAAAAATATACAAATAGTAAATAGTGCTATTATGACTAGCCTGAGCAAATAGCGGTAACAGTCAGTGTAGTAGATCTGTGGTGCGGAGTCGGCGATTATTTATTTCACGCGTTCACAGCGTCAGTACTAAATCGAAGCTGTATGCGAGTAGTTCCGTGTATATGTAGGCTGTCGTAACTTATTTCGTAATTGTACGCTTATGTTTGCTTTAAAAATGTCGCAGTTAGGTACGTCGCGAAACGACCAATGGCAGACACAATTAAAACTTTATAGTGGACATGCCGGACTTAATTTTTGATGGCGCTAAAATTCAATGTCTAGTTTGTAAAATCCCTTTAATGTGTTGGTCCAGAAGCCATTGTCAACGTCACATCGAAAGCAAACAGCATTCTTCTGCAAAAGTGGCATACGAGACCAAGAAATTTACACTTGATTTATGTGTTACTCTTATTTTATGTAATCTATCGTTTCGTTTACTAGACAAAGAAGCATTTGTCTCCTTCTGAAATAAATATGCAGACTGTAAATTACCTAGTCGGATATCGATACGAAATGTAGTGCCATTTGCTCGTGAACATATAGAAAAAAGAATGGAAACGGAAGTGAAAGATAAAAAACTGTGGTTGTGTGTGGACGAAACAACAGATCGTCAAAAACATTCTGCGGTTAATGTAATGGTACGTACAATGGAACCACAACTTTCTCTGGGCTTTTTCGACTGCTGTTTTATGTGTAGAATAAAGAGGATTCCAAATAAGAGAACCATACTCAAGTTTAAATCTTGCAAATGTTATAGGTATAATTGGACCTGTATGAAAGTGCATAGAATTCTTAATTAGGAAGCCCAGAGTTTTCATTTAAGAAGATACAATCTGCTCTCTATGAAAGGCGAAGGTGGGCGGCGAGTCCAGATGCCGTGGTCTTTGATTGAATCCGAAGACAACAATTTTCTATCAAGGCTATAGTTGAAGTCTATGGGTTTCAACTTTTTGGAAAACGTTGCAACCGTACATTTAGCGATGTTTAGATGTAAGTTATTTACGGTACACCAATTAGCAACCACATTCAATTGGCCCTGCGATAAGTACAATCAGTGTAAGATGTTATTGAAGTGAAAAGTTTTAAATCATCAGCGAATACAGGTAATACTCTCGAGCAAGTCGTTAATGAACAATAGGAACATTAGAAGTCCTAGGTTGGAACACTGTGGTACCCCTGAGGTAGTGGGAAAAAGATATGACTTAAATCCATTATAATCCTTTACCATCAAGCTATCACTTCTTTGCAAATATTTTTTGGATTCGTGTGGCCATCTATGGCTAATGTTTTGCAACAGTGGACCAAGGGTTTCCCACAACAAGCTGACAAAGTCGGGACCAAAACTGAGCTTAAAATTTGATAACCTCTCCTTGTGAGTTATACCATATACTGCAAGGAGACACACACGGACCGATATCTGCATGCGTCATTTCATGATTACCCACAACAGAAGAAATCAAAAAGAAAGACCACGCATACGAGAGGAAAAAAGGAAAGAGCCGGATCAATAAGAACAACCGGAAACATATGCCTATCTGTCGTACAATTCTCACAAAAAGAAATGACGTAGCCTCGTTAAAGGGAGACCCCCCGAAGATTCCCAAGGTTGTACCCTGTAGGGAGGCTACTGGCAATAGCGTCCAACGTTCTTGTAAAACGAATGCGTACAGTGAAAACTGTGGATGTTTTGTATTGCATCTACACGTCTGGAATTAATAATGTCGTTAAATCATCTAATTTACTAATGTATGCGGACGACACACAGATTATGTCAATCTTGGGCGTTGAGAGGCGTCCTCCTTTTACGAAATAACTAAGTAATTATAAATTGAAATGATTTACAAGTGATTACAATCCGAATTTGTTCAGTATACTTAGCAATTGCATCGAAACTGAATATTTGTAAATGGAACGCTAACAGCGGCAAAGTGATTATATGGTGATTTTGAATCAATAACTATTTAGTTAATAGGGTGGTTGACTGGGATATTGTCTTTTAGATCAACCTTGAACTTGTTTGGCACAGCGGCGGTCTCTTGTTGAACCGAAGTTCACATTGACCAGCCGGTGAACTTGGCTGGTACAGCTGGCCCGTAATAATAAATATGATTAACTTACTTGGCATATGCTTTCTCTAACAATCCTGGCCAAAAGTGATCCGAGTGCTGGCACTGTAGAAACGCCAATCGTCCGTGCACTGTGGGCAATCTGTCGTCTACCAAGACTTCCGTCCATTCCCCGCACCACCACAACCTAAACCTAAATAAACCCGCATATTGTTCACCGGTAAATGATTGATCCGCCGGCACTACACGATAAAACAGTCCCTTATTGAGGAAAAGCACTCCCAGACAGGACACCAACCACCGATCACCTGGAACAATAAGAAGTAATCGTGAAAAACTGATTTCAGTTGATGCCAGACAAATAAATCTTTCCATGTTGTTGATTAATGCATTTGTGATCACGTATCATTTGTTTTGTGGAAAAATGTTCAGGTTTCACCTTTGCATGTTTAAAATATAAAAGTGGGGAATATAAAAAGTGTATTTTGAGATTAACCGACAATTTCCTTAATGTTTCCCAAAACTTTTTGTTTTACTTCTATATCTGTCAAAGCGTGCGGCATCTAGACAATGAAGATTTCTTCCAATACTTTTCAATAATGATGCTTTAAGATACAATATATATAAGTATCGTCAAGCTTAGTAGAAAATCAACATATTTTTAGAAAAATATGGATATTGTGAATTTTCCAAAATTTTGACATAGTGAAAACAATTTGAATATGGAAATACTTAGTCGGTCACTAAGTTCTGTCACAACTTTTATCATTATATTGAATAAAACAGAAAAGAAAATAAGAACCTTTTATTGATAAAATAGACCAATATAGTGTTCTCAATTACATATTAAAAAATCATTCAAAAGGATCCCCTAGTTTCGTAATAGAGGCGCTTAATCTGCGAGGCCAGTCATCAATCGCATTACGCACCATTTCCATGTCTATCTCCGCCAGTGCCTTCTTAACAGATGCTTTTAGCGAGTCCAAATTTCTATGGCGTTTAGCGCAGGCTTTCTCCTCCAAAGCTTGCCAGATTTTATAATCCAGAGGATTAAGATCAGGACTAGAAGATGGCCAATCTTCATGCTTGATAAAGTCGATGTTATTCGCCTGAAACCAACACCAAGTACTTTTGGCCTTGTGAGCAGGCGCAGGGTCCTGCTGGAAGACCCAATCCTGGTTTTTGAATAAGCTCTGGCTTAGAAGTTTTACTATCTTTTCCAGGACCGTTTCTTGATAGACTTGGGCACTGGTTTTCACTCCTTTCTCACAGAAATGAACTTCAGTTGGTCCGAAATAAGCTACCCCTAACCAAATCATTACTGAGGATGGATGATGAACCCTTTGAACACGGGGAGCGACCATACCTGCTTCTTCACTATTGGAGGCATACACTCGATCATTTTGCCGATTAAATTATTCTTCAACAGTGAAGATTTTCTCGTCGGAAAGTAGGATACGGCGGTGGTCGTTGTTGGCGTACCGCCTTACTAAGACTCGGCATCTTTGAAGCCTTAAACCTTTCAGAGATGCGTTGAGCAAATGACCGCTTTTTTTTCTGAAAGCGCGAAGCTTAAGGTCTTGATTCAGGATATTTTTGTTTGTGCTTTTAGTCACACCCATCTGCAATGTCAATAGTTTCTGCTTTCGGAGAGGATTTCGTCTGATGCGTGCCTTGACAGCTTTAATGACAGCCGGAGTGCGAACTGATCGAAGACAGCCAGATCTTTCCTTGTCGTCGACACTGCCAGTTTCACTGCATCTTTCAATGGTACGATAAACAAACCTTTTCGTAAATTTAAATTTTTTTAGCAGATTGAAAATTGTACTTGGCGAATGTCTGCAACGATGTAATGCAATTGCGGCAACACGATCTTCTCTTTGGCTCCATTCCATGTTCTTTTATTACTTGTTCGCAACACCTTTAACGTCAAACGACTCAGAATAAATGACACAACCTCAATTAGTCGTTTGTTTTTATTAGTCGCATGCTATGCGCTTGAATTTTTAGAAAAACTTTTGCAACAGAACTTAGTGACCGACTAAGTACTTCACTAAAAACCCTTACCACAATACAAAGGTATTATGGTAAGGGTTTTAAGTGAAGTATTTCAGTGTTCCAGTGCCACAGAGTTTGAGTACTTGTTTAATTTGAATATACTTTTAGAATCTGCATAAAAATGCATTTTGTGTTTTTGACGTCTACACAAGCTGCAAGTTCGTCTCATTCTATTGGTAACAAAGCAAGAACTTACTTCTGGTTACACTTTGAGCTGAATATGTTTAATAGATTATATATTAGTAACAAAAGAAAATAGAGCTGTCGTAAGAGATGTTGCCATTAAAAGAGGCTACGAGATTGGCAGAGACCATTAACTCTTAGTAACAGAAATAAAAGATGAGAAGGGAGCTGGACACCAAGAAAAAGCGAGGACAAAATCTTATTAGAAAGTAATAAATTCGCAAAAATGTAATAATGAAATAGCAAAAAAATATGAACAAATGATACGAAATGATGATATGAAATGTGGGAAGCATTCAGATCTGTCCTAACTGAATCGGTCCGAAGTGTATATGGTGTTAGCAAACACGATAAAAATAAAAATCAAATACTATGATGGACGGAAGAAATAAAACAACAAATAAGAATTAAAAAGATTAAATGGCAAGCATACTTAAACAAGAAAATAGAATGTAGAAACGTATTTTTTTTAAATAGTACTATGTTGTGTGGCTACCATGACTACAGTGAACAAAACATGTTAAGCCTAAGTAGATACTTGGTAGTTGGTATAGGTAGGCTTTTAATTTGATTGTAATCTTGTTAGAATGCAAAACATCCAATCAAATTTTACACAAAAGAATGATCATATTTTCTTTTGATTTACATGAAAATCATTGTGTATTAGTTTTTACTTGCACAAAAAATGTTAGATTGACAATTTAAGTGAACGAAGTTAAAGTATTTCCTTCGAAGCATGGTCTAAAGGAGTCTTTTGATAAAATTCTTTTTAAAATCGTATTATTTTGTAAACGCTCAAACCGGTAAAACCTTTTAATTCTTTCTTAAACAATAGAAATAACACTTTCCACTCTTCGATTTTATAACCTACATGCCTTTGTGATTGCATATATCCACACATATCCATCATCAATGTCATTTTACATGCAAGCATTCATATCCACGTCTTTGTCTGCTCTGTTCACTTTGAGGTTATCCAAATAAGCGGTTCTATTAAAATTTTACACCTTCCACGGCTCACACGTCGTAAACCTAGTGAAACAATATAAATCAGAAGATGTCAATGTTTGAACTTTGGACCATAAATAAGCCGCATACCTGCACTTCCATCAACATTAAAATTTACGACCAGAACGCTGCATCTTCGCTTGAAATCGGCGCGGTTGCTCGTCGCCGCCATAAATCATAGAGACTTTTGCGAATCTTTCGACTTGGCACGATGCCATAGAGAAATTCTAGCAGCAAAAGCGAGAAAAGACGTCTTATCAAGCTGAAGAAGTAATAGTTTTAGTGAAAGTTAGTTGAGGCGCGATTCCCAGCAAATTTTTATAGTTATTCTCGTATATGGACGGTTTCTTTTCAATTTCGAACGTCGCATCGGATGTTTTTGATATTTAAATGAGGTAAAAGTTATTTTAAATTTCTTGATAAATATTAAACGAACAAAATCGCTTGGAGTATGCAGTGGAATCCGTATCTATTAATTTGTGTGTAAAATAAAAATGTGAAGGTCAGGGAGAAAGTTTGTATATTCTTATCGTCGGGATGTACTTGCCCAACTACATAATCGCAAAATTATGATCCTCCATCTTGAGCTTAAGTAGATAAAGTTGCACTACATGACCCTATGTAATATTTCTTTTTGAAGAAATAATTTTGCTGATATGTAGCAAATATTGGGTGATAATATAAAGCTGAATACCTACTTACTTCTGTTTATAAGCGTCAATTGTCCAACTATAAAAGAGAGAACTAGGAAACCGTCACAGTTATCACTAGAGTTGGCCACGCGCGCCAACAGGCAGCTGCGTCGTATCTATACGGTTACATGCAAGCCTCGGTGTAGCTTCGACCTTCCATTAGCGCGGTATGTGTTGTTTAGAAATGTTGCGTATGTCGCGCAAAAGACCCAAGGACCAAGTTAGAGAATTTTTAGCCGAAATTCCTGACTTAACGTATGATGGCGCTAAAATTGAATGTGTAGTATGTAATGTCCCGTTGATGAATTGGTCCAAAAGGGACTGTCTACGGCACGTAAACAGTGAACGGCATGCTTAAAAAAAACCTTGCACACGAGACTATGACAAATTTATACCTAGTTTATGTGTTACTTTTATTGTATGTAATATACCGTTTAATTTACAAGACAAGGAAGCGTTTGTCTTGTTTTGGAATAACTATTCGGAGTACAAATTACCAAGTCGGACATCGTTACGAAGGATAGTGCCATCTGCTCGTGAATATGTTGAAAAAAGAATTAAATCGGAGTTGAAAGAAAAAAAAATGTGGTTATATGTGGACGAAACGACAGACCGTAAAAAACATTCGGTCGTTAATATAATGGCACGTAAAATGGAACCGCATCAATCGTCACCTTCAATTCTATTAGCTTCCAGACGAATACAACAATGTACTGCTGAGGTAATTGTAAAGTTAGTGTTAAATACATTGGGAAAGTTTGAACTTTCAACAAACCAACTGTTGATGTTTATGAGTGATGGTGCCGCAAACATGGTTTCTTAAAAAGCATTCTGTTAACTTGTTACACATTACGTGTAAAATTCATGCTCTCAATCTTGTGGCAGATGATATCAGAAAATGTTATCCTGAGGTAGACGCTTTAATAGCGCATACAAAAGCAGTGTTTGTCAAATCCCTGAAACGTATTCGCGAATTTCACAGACTCTGCCCCCGTATGCCTGAGCCACCAGAACCTATTCTTACACGTTGGGGAACTTGGTTAAATGCAGCGTTTTATTATCATAAATATTATGAGAATATTAAGAACGTGGTTTTACAATTCGATCCAAAGGAAGCAGCCTCTATCAAGAAAAGCCAGTCGAAATTTCAAGATAGTCAACAACAATTACTTCGGACTAGCGGAGGCAATAGAAAAGTTACAAGATCTTTCGGTGTCGTTAGTGGAATCTGTGCAAATAGTGCAACATGTTCACGCGCACCTATGCGCGACAGAAGACGCAAAAAATGTTTGTGTTCTAGAAAAATTTGAGTGTTTTAGAGAAAGATTCTGATTTTGGCACATTAAGACACATTTGTGAAGGTGCGTCAACAGAACCGTTAAGTTGTTTCAGTTGTAGAACGTTCGTTCTCTGCATATAAACACATTTTTTCCTCGCATCGCACTCGGTCTATCGAAACAACTGTTGAAACATATCTAATGTTGCAGATATTTAACAGACATTATTCACTTTGCGATTTCACGGAGGACTCTTAAAATGGTAAGTGTTTGAGCACGCATTATTTTATTTTTATTTAACAACCACGCGGAAGTATTTACGACAGCAAACATCTACACACAATAGCTCTAGTGGAACCCGAGACCTAGTCGAAACAACGCAGCTGCCCGTTGGCGCGCGAGCCAACTCTAGTTATCACTGTCACTACTTTCGTACTCTGTGAAAAGTTTCCAGTCTAACACAGAAACAGGTATTTTTTTGTCAAATAAAGTTTTATTTCTCAACATAGTCTCCTTGTAAGTCCCTAATTCTTTAATCTTCCTTCAGTTGACATCTCTGTCCTCCGAGCGGAACTTTGATACAAAAAAAAAGCCGCTGCGAGCCAGATCTGGTGAATGTGATGGGTAGCTTATCAATTCGAACCCCAATTTGTGAGTTTTTGCCATGACGACTACTGAAGTGGGTTGTCTTGATGGAACAAAACTTTCTTTTTCGTCAAACGCGGCTGTTTTTCCGCAATTTCTGTCTTCAGCTTGTTAAATCATGATTTGTAGTATGCCCTCGTTATTGTTTTTCCTTTTTCAAGATAGTCGGCTAACAGAACTCCGTGCCTACCCCAAAATACAATCGCCACCACTTCGCCTTTTTCGAAGCCGATTCACCTTTCGCAGTCCATTGTTTTGACTGTGCGTTGCCTCCAGGAGTGTACTGCTACATCCAAGTTTCATCAACAGTTATTAATTGACGCCAAAACTTCGACTTACTTCACTTAGACTGCTTCAACAGGGCTTTGGAAATGTTAATTGAAATGAGTTTTTTTCATGCTCAAATTTTTAGTCAATATTTGACAAACACGTTCTCTCGAAATGCCTCCGGCCTCTGCTATCTCTCTGATCTTAATTTGACGGTCGTTTAGCACCATTTGGTGAACTTTTCCGACTTTAATTTGCGTAGGCGTATTGCCCTTCAAATGCAAGAATTTGATGACGGCTCGATATTCGTTTTTTTAAATTTTTACGAAACACTAACATCGACTGATACAAACGACTGTTAAACAACAACTGAGCGTCCAACATGGCTGAAATTTTCAAAAGTATCTTTCAACGTATGCGTAATTATATTACGTGAATATTTTTGACGAGTAAGGCCATCTTCATGTCGAACTTGAAATCCCTCTAACTTTGGAACGTATTATTTAACAGCATAGCTTTCATTTATTTGTGATTATTTTCATTAAATTATCATCTTCTGTGTGTTTTTTATAATCCTGCAATTTTACGGTAAAAATGATACGCCACTGAGTGGTGATGGCAATGTGATATTTAGAGCGGGCCAAATTGCGCCATCCAACAGAATCGGAATCAGGCGCAACGGCCGCTTATTGTAAATAGCGTATATGTGAGTCACAGCAGATATGTGATATTTCGAAATTAATACACAAGAGTAAAAAAATAAAAGCTGACGCAATAATAATGTTTAGTAATTAGAGCGGAGGTGTTTCTATTTTCATTATGATTTTTTATTTGATTGAAAACGGTATGCGTTGTAAATGGGATGTAATAAGGAAATAACTGAGAAACTGAACGCTTTTTTTATTCTGTTGTACTTAATAATGTAACTGTAAATAAAGATATAATAAATAAATTCTATCCTTCTTAATAATGCGGATAGGCTTGTTTAAAAAGTTGCACCATCAGATAAGTTTCCACATTTGCCTCGGTGAAGGATGTTTGCCGAGACGAAAAAATGTTCTTAGATTTCGAAAACGACCGTTCCACGTCTACCGAAGTAAGACAGGCGTAATTAAAATAATCTTTAGACTTAGTCAAGGAATCTGCAGATGCCCCATCGCACATTTGTCTTAATCTCGTGTAGTCCGGATTCTTTTTTAAAACACTATCGAACTTACCTAAAACTCGTCCACTTGTTGCATCGTTTATACTGTGTAACAATGTACTAACTTCGTCCACGACTTGCACTGATTCTACCAACGACAATCCAGAATTTTGCAAATTTTCTATCGCGTCTACTAACCCTTTGTAATTGTTGCTAATATTCTTTAGAAGTGTTTCAACAGAAATATCGAGAAATCCCTTCTGGCTCATCCTAATAGCTCTAGCTTCGGCAGGGACGAATTGCAAAATAACGGATTTGACTTCTTGAAAATGTTCATTATAATAAAAAGCGGCTTTTAACCACGTTCCCCAACGCGTAAGAATGGGCTGTGGTGGTTCTCGAATACCAGGGCATAACCTGTGGAATGCCCTAGTCCTCTTAGGACTTTTGAGAAACACTTTTTTTGTGTTTGCTATTAATGCATCCACCTCCGGGTAACACTCTCGAATAGTTTGTACCACAAGATGTAAAGCATGGACTTTACACGTAACATGTAAAAGTCCTTCACACTTTTCTTTAAGGGAACGGCCTACACTACACATTGTTGCTACACCATCGCTCATGAACAACAACAGTTGACTGGTTGACACTTGAAATTTTTGTAACGTTTCGAGAACTACGGCCGTAATTGCTTTACTAGTACACTGTTTTAATCTTCTGCTGGCTAATAGAATTGCAAAATTTGGTTTAATAGGATCTAATACGCGCACTATTATATTCAAAATAGAATTTTTTTTGCAATCTGTCGTCTCATCAAGACATAGCCACAGCTGTTTATCTTTTAATTCGACTTTAATTCGATTTTCAATGTCCTCACGTATTCGTGGAATATCTCTCCGTAACGCTGTCCGAGATGGTAGTATCCACTCGGTATTGTATGTACCCCAGAATTTTCGAAATGCTTTTTTATCAAGTATACGAAGTGGTACCACATACCATAAACGTTAAAAGCAATTCTAATTGAAATTGACGTTGTTGTGACACACCATTTCTTTTATTTCTGTGGTGTGCGCTATTTATATGTCTTTCACAATCACGTTTGCTCCAGCACAGTAGTTTCTTTTTACAAACTTTACAGAAAATTGTACTCCCATTGTAGTGTAAATCCACAAATTCACTAAGAAATTTATTAACTTTCGTAGGTAATGGCCGTTTATTTTTAATAGTTACGTTAGACATAATCACTAAAGCGAGCACACCGACGCTTGTTTCTAGTATGCCACGAAGTGGTGCAAACGTAACATCTGCAGACTCGTCATTTGTTGATGAATAGAGCGCGTCATCCGTAAATGAATAAGCGCGCTGTTAGTTCGTAGCCGTCGATGAATGAACTTTTTTTTTGTAGTGGCCCACTGTGAACAACGCCCTATTTATCAACGAACACCCAAACTGCAGGTGTATATTTGCGCGTCTTCACGACGTAATAGACAGTGGTTTTGGTCCTCGTCCTAATAATTACATATTTAAATTACCTATGTTTACATACATATATGCGCCCGGCAGCCTGATTGCGAACCTGGCGCGTGGCGCTCTTGGCCCGCTCTACTTATAACGAATAGTGGGATGTTGCTTCTAGCAGGTACCCAAAGTTCTAAAGCGTCAATACGGGTACATTTAATATATTTAATATGTATCTCTGAAGTGACAATACGGATGCATAGAACCACGTTTTATAAAGGTTCCATTTACATTTACGTTCATATTTAATCTAGGCACGTTGCATGCAGGATATGCACGTTTCATTTGAAGCAGGATATCTGTATGTGATGGGCATGTCGATGGCAACCGTACGAATTTGAAGTTCATGAACTGCATAACGTATACGATCCTTCTAGAAGGTCATCGATTTGTATCTTGTTTAGTTTATTTACATACGTTTACATTATATATCGGTACAACCACTTAGGTAACCACATTTGACATTAAAATCTGCTGTGGTTTTACAAGACGATATATTACATACTGTAGATTCATCAAAAATAATTGGTTATGACTTTCCTGTAGAGGGGAATAATTGGGAAGGGATATTAACTCGGGAATTGCGATGGAAACTATGGAATTAAATTAATTAAAGCGTTACATTGTTGTTACAATACGTCAAATGTCAATTTTTTTCCAATCCACAAGTAAGCTCGTGTTTAAAGTTAAACGGACACTAATGATGACATTACTTTGAAAATTCTACGTCGCAACAACATAACTAAGTCGGGCATAATCGGTCTTCGCAACAGAATCGAATCAGTCGCACGGGCGGCGGATTATAAGTAGTATGTGTGACTCACAGCCGACAGAAGTGATATTCCGAAATCAATACCTCGGCGTAATAAATAAAAGCCGACGCAATAAAAATGTTTGGCAAATGAAGCGAATATACACGTTGAGGTGCTTTTATTGCCATTATTAGTTCTTTTTTGTTTGAAAACGGCATTTGTTGTATATGTAATGTAATAACCGTGAAAAGTAAACAAAGTAGTTTCTTCAAAAGTCTACACTTAATACTGTAACAATAAATAATAATATAATAAATAAACGTAACTTCTTAACAGAGTGGATAGGATTGTTGAAAAATTTGCACCATCAGGTATGTTTCCACATTTGTCTCGGTGAAGGTTGTTCGCTGTGATGAAAAAATGTTCTTATATTTCGAGAAAGACCGCTCAACATCTACGGAGGTAACACAGGCATAATTAAAATAACTATTAGAGTTAGTAAATGAATCTGCAGATGCAGCATCACACATTTGTCTTAATTTTATATGATAATAATAATAATAATAATAATAATAATAATAATAATAATAATAATAATAATAATAATAATAATAATAATAAATTCCTTTATTTCATAATACACTTGGAGACATAATGGTTACATGGAAGAAGAGAAAAAAAACAATTAGCTATTATAAAGTCTTAAGGAGAGGTTCAGCTGAATAACCTAAGTTATCCTCTGTTTTCAAGCCCAATCCTTAAAGGAAAAAAATATTATAAAACTGAAAGACATGCCTACATAACTAAAACCTTAAATTGAATATTATGTCATTCTCAATCTAACAAACAAAATAATAATAAAACAAAAACAATACCGTAGGTTCAAAAAAAAAGAAAAAAAACTAAATCAAAATTATTTATAAACTACTGTTTATGACGTAGATATTGCTTTATCACTACAGTAACCAAAACTTGCGGACTCGCATAGGCGTCGGTATTACGGGTTAATATAAGAATACGAAAAATTCATAAATAAACTTACTTGCTAATTATTCAACAAATTAGAGGTATCAGGATGTGAACTACTGTAAACTTGCATCATTGCATATGTTTCCACAGTTACTTCTTTAAACCTTGTGCGTCGACAAGAAAAAATATTCTTATACATAGAAAACGATCTCTCAACATCTAAGGAAGTTACATTTGCATGTAGAAACTGTTTTTCAAAATCACTTAAAAGTTCACTATTCTTACACTTATTATAAACGGCCTCTAAAGTATTAAAATCGGGATTTTTCCTTAAAACAACTGCCAACTTTTGACTAGCGCATAATCCTGGCGTATCATTTAATGTGTGTAATTTATTTTTTACACTCTCCACTATGTCTAATGATTCCTGCAATGACAATTCAGTACATTGTAGTTTTCTGATGGCATCTAGTAATACTGTATAATTGTGCATATTGTTGTTAAATCTTCTAAAAGTTGAGGAATTTGAAATTCTCTTTGACTTTCTCTAATTGCTTTGGATTCATTCCGATTAAATCGCATTATAACTGATTGAATTTGTTGAAAATGGATCAAATAGTAAGAAGCTGCTGTCAGCCAAGTACCCCATCGCGTTAAAATTGGTTCAGGAGGTTCATGCTCGACAAATGCTTACGAAACACTTAACACGTTAATGCACTATGCACAACCACAACATCATCGTTGGGCAATTTTACATTCTTCAAACGTTCATCTTGCAATTTTGAAATTTTCCGCGTTACATTGTTTGAACATTTGCGTAATGTTAACAAGTTGCAAGTAATGCTGTGTTCTCGCTAGATAAAACGCGAGCTATTACATTCACAATACTGTTTTTCTTTATATCGGTCGTCTCATCCACGGTAATCCATATTTTTTTGGAACACAAATCACGTTTACACACATTTTCTAGCATCTCTTTCATTTGCGGCAAATGATTCTGTAATTGTGTTTGTGAGGGTAATGGGTATTTTGGAACGTATTGTCGCCAAAACGTTTTAAAAGCTGCTTTTCTCACCAACAACGGAAGATTACAAGAGGTAAACATAATTAATAAATGTATGAGGAATAGTGTATAAGGTATTTCAGTTCTTGTATTTCTCATATGCTTAATACCATTGACATGCCTCTGGCAATCAGTTCTGTCCAATGCAGCCAAACGAACATTGCATATTAAGCAAAAAACTGCACTATCGTCATATTTTAAATGGGGAAATAGTGACACATACTTATGTACATTAATAGCAAATCTATTACGAGGCATTGTTTTCTTAGGTATGTAAATATTAGTTCTATATGGAACGATACACTAATTAAGTACTTGGTATAATACTACAACACACAAAAAACATCAGCTATATTTTCAAAAGCGACACGTAAGTACATAACCTTGACCGTTCGACTAATCTCAGCAACAGCTCAACCGGTACTAAAACGAAATCTCTCTCAGCGCGGTTTAACATGATTTATATTCAAGGTCGACACTACATGCCTGCTTCTCTACCGGTTTAGTTTATTTATGAATTTTTCGTATTCTTATATTAACCCGTAATACCGACGCCTATCCGAATCCGCAAGTTTAGGTTACTCTATTTATCACACACTTGAACGATGCTGGTGACAAACCACCAGAATCTATTCTTACAGGCCGCGTTTTATTATCATAAATATTTGGAGAATATTAAGAACATGATTTTACAATTCGATCCAAAGGAAGCTGCGGCTATCAAGGAAAGCCAGTCAAAATTTCAAGATAGTCAGGTTAAAACGGATTTAAAAACTATTCAGAACAATTATTTCGGACTAGTGGAGGCAATAAAAAAATTACAAAATCCCTCGGTGTCGTTAGTGGAATCTCTGCAAATAGTGCAACATGTTCTCGTACAACTATGCGCGGTAGAAGACGCAAAGAATGTTTGTGTTCTAGAAAGGTTTGAAAGTGTTTTAGAGAAAGATTCTGATTTTGGCACATTGAGACAAATTTGTGAAGGTGCGTCAACAGAACCGTTAAGTTGTTCCAAAGATTATTTTAATTACGCAAATTTAACGTCACTAGATGTAGAACGTTCGTTTTGTGCATACAAACACACTTTTTCCTGACGCCGCACTCGGTTTGCCGAAACAATTATGGAAACATATCTAATGTTGCAGATATTTAACAGACATTATTCACTTTGTGATTTCACGGAAGACTCTTAAGACAGTAAGTGTTTGAGCACGTACTATATTTTATTTCTGACCATTTATTTTGTGTAAACTTTTATGCGCCCGCTACTGGCTGTTGGCGCAAATTGAGCAACTCTAGTAATAAGTGAGATACATTCCCCGAAAGGCGAACATACTGACTCCTTCCAACAAGAAATGATTCTAGCAAAGAAAGCGCATCCCTTGAGAAACCTATGTGGTATAGGATAGAGAGCATTATACGATGATCAACTGTGTCAAATGCTCTACTAAAGTCAAAGAGTAGCAGTAAACTAAGCTTTCAATAAAGTTGTGGCGCAACTGTGCCCCGGCCTAAATCCTGACTGGCACTGAGGTAAAAGAGATTATTTTTGCAGGTGTGTATTAATTTGGTCGTACATAATTCTTTCCAGAATCGTACTCATTGTAGATAGGATGCTAATAGCCCTGAGTTCTTTAAATTGAACAGGTTTAGTTATTTTAAGTATAGGTATAACAGCAGCAGTCTTCCAGATAGCAGAGAAAATATTACTCTTCAAGCAACAATTAATAATGTGACTTATATACGGCAAAGTGAAAGGAAGTGTTATTTTTATCATATTTGTCGTTATACTGCCTGATCCCATAGCGCTGCTCTTTATGCTTAAGAGATGTCTGAGAACCATCCAACTTTCTACTTTGATACATGTAGCACTTTTCTCATCAACCCTGTATTGCATACAAAAGGCTAATCCGTTTCTCTACTACAACCCTGTATGTATTCTCATTTACATAGGTGTTAGAAAATATGACCTTTATTAATAGTCTAACAGGCACCGTTTATCATAAATTGAAATAAGTTAACGCAGTATCGTAAAAGCCTCGTATGTAGGCAAGCATTATGTATTCTAATTTTATTAACGGACACTTTGTGAATGATAGACTTAAACAGCAAATTGAATAGACGCAAATTGTTCATTATTCATTGCAGCATTACAGATTAAGGTTAATTGGACGGCAACCTACAAAGTTGGAAGCTGACGAGAAACATAAGATTATATTTCCAAGCTTCATCTTGCCAACTCTCTAATTCGCTGCAGAAATGACGTTCGGATAGATCTTACGGTAGCAATTTGTTGCAGGAAGTAACGACGTCCATCGAATTAGAAATTACTTGCGAAGTTAATGCTTGCATTAATATTCTGATGGAGGTTAGAGAGTTGAGCGGCTTCATAAAATGAATTACGCAATTCCTTACATATTTGCCGAATGACGAAAACATGCTTCAATAAGTCAACAGTCCAGATATTTCAGTAAGCTACCTAATTGTCAGTGGTTTTGTGGGATGTCTTGGACACACCTTTGTACCTCGTTCAGTTGCAAAGGTGAAATATTTCGTGGGAATTGATTACCAAATACTTTGTTGCCAAGGTCTTCTGTAGTAATTTTTTTTCAATACGAAATCCATGTTTTATTCATCCTTGTGTGTGGCAATGTTGATGTTATTAGCAAGCAAGTTTTGTAAACAACTTTATTTTTAGGAAGGCGAATATTATTGTAATAAGACGGTGTGTTTAAAAATAGTTTTCTAATTTTCGCAAATTATTTTGAAGAATGTAGAAATAGCGTTGCTCAATGGAAAATATTTCGCATAAGAATTAATTACTTTTTAGAATCGTTTGGCTATTATTTTTGTATGCATGGAATTTATACAGTGTGTTTCACTTTAGACGGCACCACCCCAGTACCTTTTTTATACAGGGTGTTTGGTACAACGATGTAAAGTTTTGAACAGCCGATAGGCGAGGTCTTTCGGAACCATATTAACCACATTTACCTTAGTCCAAAGTCTAATGGATTTTAAGATATTTGAACTTTTAGTAAATTTTGATTTTCCGTAAAAAAATCGCACCAATAAACCCTTCTTATTTTTGTGGGATCACGATAAAAGTTGTTTTTTATGGAAGTTTAATGCATCTTCCTTTGAAAAGAAGCAATTAATTAAAGCCCGAGGTTATTTAGAAAAAAATATAGGCCTAGATATCTCACTTAACGAGATGAAAAATTTACAATCCTCAAGGTGGTGGTGATTTTTTTCTTTTTAAATAAAACAATTCGAATGTTAAAATTATTTTAAAAACTTCCATATTTTGTGCCCTTTCGAATAGTACCTTACTTGTAAGACAAACTTTTAATAATAGAACAAAATTTAATGAAAAACAAAAAATTTTGAAAAACATTTCTTGCTTTTAATGAAATTTCGGATTTAGCTTATTTGAACGATTCCGAACAATTTTTATTAACAAGATTTTTTAATAAAAAAATCCCTAATACGACTTACTTACTAAGTAACATACCCTAAATGTACAATTTAGTAAGGGGTACAATCAGAAAAAAGTTTTTTTTTTTAATTGATAATATATAAAAAAAATACTGGGCTGGTGCTGTCTAAAGTGAGACATGCCGCATATTTGAAAAATTAATATGCAAATTATAACTAATTGTTTAAAAGTAGTGCTGGTTTTGCAAGAATCAAACTAGAATGGCGTCTTGTTTAATAGTACTATAAATGAATTACATTATTCGAGTGGACTGTATATTTTGGTGTTACCGCTGGCGCGGCTAGAACGCAACTCATCGTAAAAAAGGGTACGTCACATAAATTACTCTAGTCATAAACTTGTCAGTCCGTTGAGAATAATTCTTTTTAACGACTACCCTTAAAAGATAATTTACTGGTTCTAACACAGAACTGATTTCTATAGATACATATATGTATATCTAACCTAAAATGCATGAACACTAATAATATACGATACTGCTTAATAATATAATGAAATTAGCTCTATTAAATAAGTCATAATTTTAGAGATATTAATTTTAATTCCTACTCCCATAAATTCTCAAAATTTTACCCTGAAGTTTTTAAAAAAAAAGGTAGCTGTACCCCCATGAAAACCTAACAATTAAACCTTATAATTTTGTATTTTTTATAGCATTTTGTTTCCACTGCCCAGAATTTGAATCTATTTATGGGATAACAACACAAAGTATTGGCACACTCCGCACCACACAAATGATTAATTCATTAAATCGGAACAGCCGTTTCAAGGACTCATGGGTCCCCATCGTTAGTCGCATGACCGAATGATGTGAGAAAAAATTCGAATTCTACCATGCTTGTTTATTCCTACTCTTGAGAAAAATATTTACAAGCACCTGCCGCTTAACACTAAAACATCCGAAATATACGGAAAAATAGACGAAAGGGTCCCTCGTTATTACAGCACCAAACGCTAGACAGATTTCAATTTTATGAGTGGATTCGTCAAAACTCAAGAGTAAATATATACATATATATATATATAGTCGCCCCCTTTCTACCTTTCGGTGTATGGGTGAAAGAGTAAATAAATAAATTTTATTCAGTGACGATGCTCAACTTTCAACATCGATTTACCACAAATGTTTTGGCACCACATAATTATTTAACCCATAATTATTTCTACATTTTTACTTGGATTTTAGAAAATTATTTATTTATTGTTATTTAGGGGGTGTAATTATTTACTCGCAAGTAAAAGAAAGATATCACATTAAATAATTCCGCAGAAGGCTCCCCTGATAGTTATCGATTGAATCTCCTTAATCCGATAATAAGGGGGCCATAAAAAAACCCGAAATGCAATACAATTATTCTTTACTAATAAATATTTAATGTAGTACAGGTAAAGATGACAATTCCCTAATTACCTGAACTAGAATTCTGAATTAAGATTTAGTGGTTTAAACGGTGGATATCCTTAATAAAACTATCTAAAATTAATATTAAAACGCCCAAAACAAGAGAAATCCGCACAATGATTGTTGCTTTATATAATCTTGGTCGAAGTAACAGAGATATCGCAAGGAAATTGAAATTAAGTCGCTGAACTGTTGACTATAACGTTAAAAAGTATCAAGAGGTTGGCACATTGTTAACTAGAAAACAAACAGGACGACGGAAAGTGATAACACCAGCGGAAGGTCGTCGAATAATTATGACGCGTAAACGGAATAGACGAAAAACTGCACCTGAATCGTTCTTTCAGGTGCAGTTTTTCGTCTTTTTGAAATAAATATTTAGCGTAAAAAAACAGTTAGTTTAACCACCGTCAAAAGGAAGCTAAGAGAGGGTGGTTTATTTGGGCGAATAGCGTTGCGTAAACCACTCTTACACAAGCAAAATAAAATAAAACAACAGCAGTGGGCTAGAGAGTACCAATATTGGACAGTTGATGAGTGGAAAAATGTTTTGTAGACCGATGAGTCCAAATTTAAACTCTTGGGTTCCAAAAGAAGAACGTTCGTTCGAAGGTCGAAAGGAGAACGAGCAGCAAAATCATGTGTAGTACCTACACTCCGGGTGGGGGTGGGGGGGATCGGTAATGGACGATAGTGGACGGAACCCTGCATCAGAGAATGCACCCGAATTCTCGGGTGCATTTCATTTCCCAGAAAATAAATAATTTATTTTTATCAATAGAGCGGGCCAAGAGCGCCACGCGCCAGGTTCGCAATCAGGCTGCCGTGTTCGTTGATAAATAGAGCGTTGTTCACAGTGGGCCACTACAAAAAAAAAGTTCATTCATCGACGGCTACGAACTAACAGCGCGCTTATTCATTTACGGATGACGCGCTCTATTCATCAACAAATGACGAGTCTGCAGATGTTACGTTTGCACCACTTCGTGGCATACTAGAAACAAGCGTCGGTGTGCTCGCTTTAGTGATTATGTCTAACGTAACTATTAAAAATAAACGGCCATTACCTACGAAAGTTAATAAATTTCTTAGTGAATTTGTGGATTTACACTACAATGGGAGTACCATTTTCTGTAAAGTTTGTAAAAAGAAACTACTGTGCTGGAGCAAACGTGATTGTGAAAGACATATAAATAGCGCACACCACAGAAATAAAAGAAATGGTGTGTCACAACAACGTCAATTTCAATTAGAATTGCTTTTAACGTTTATGGTATGTGGTCTACCACTTCGTATACTTGATAAAAAAGCATTTCGAAAATTCTGGGGTACATACAATACCGAGTGGATACTACCATCTCGGACAGCGTTACGGAGAGATATTCCACGAATACGTGAGGACATTGAAAATCGAATTAAAGCCGAATTAAAAGATAAACAGCTGTGGCTATGTCTTGATGAGACGACAGATTGCAAAAAAAATTCTATTTTGAATATAATAGTGCGCGTATTAGATCCTATTAAACCAAATTTTGCAATTCTATTAGCCAGCAGAAGATTAAAACAGTGTACTAGTAAAGCAATTACGGCCGTAGTTCTCGAAACGTTACAAAAATTTCAAGTGTCAACCAGTCAACTGTTGTTGTTCATGAGCGATGGTGCAGCAACAATGTGTAGTGTAGGCCGTTCCCTTAAAGAAAAGTGTGAAGGACTTTTACATGTTACGTGTAAAGTCCATGCTTTACATCTTGTGGCACAAACTATTCGAGAGTGTTACCCGGAGGTGGATGCATTAATAGCAAACACAAAAAAAGTGTTTCTCAAAAGTCCTAAGAGGACTAGGGCATTCCACAGGTTATGCCCTGGTATTCGAGAACCACCACAGCCCATTCTTACGCGTTGGGGAACGTGGTTAAAAGCCGCTTTTTATTATAATGAACATTTTCAAGAAGTCAAATCCGTTATTTTGCAATTCGTCCCTGCCGAAGCTAGAGCTATTTGGATGAGCCAGAAGGGATTTCTCGATATTTCTGTTGAAAACACATCTAAAGAATATTAGCAACAATTACAAAGGGTTAGTAGACGCGATAGAAAATTTGCAAAATTCTGGATTTTCGTTGGTAGAATCAGTGCAAGTCGTGGACGAAGTTAGTACATTGTTACACAGTATAAACGATGCAACAAGTGGACGAGTTTTAGCCAAGTTCAATAGTGTTTTAAAAAAGAATGCGGACTACACGAGATTAAGACAAATGTGCGATGGGGCATCTGCAGATTCCTTGACTAAGTCTAAAGATTATTTTAATTACGCCTGTCTTACTTCGGTAGACGTGGAACGGTCGTTTTCGAAATATAAGAACATTTTTTCGTCTCGGCGAACATCCTTCACCGAGGCAAATGTGGAAACTTATATGATGGTGCAACTTTTTAAACAAGCCTATCCGCATTATTAAGAAGGATAGAATTTATTTATTATATCTTTATTTACAGTTACATTATTAAGTACAACAGAATAAAAAAGCGTTCAGTTTCTCAGTTATTTCCTTATTACATCCCATTTACAACGCATACCGTTTTCAATCAAATAAAAAATCATAATGAAAATAAAAACACCTCAGCGTGTACATATATATATATATATATATATATAATATATATATATATATATATATATATATATATATATATATATCCGCTCTAATTACTAAACATTATTATTGCGTCAGCTTTTATTTTTTTACTCTTGTGTATTAATTTCGAAATATCACATATCTGCTGTGACTCACATATACGCTATTTACAATAAGCGGCCGTTGCGCCTGATTCCGATTCTGTTGGATGGCGCAATTTGGCCCGCTCTATTTATCAATATTGTTCAGATCATCGAAATTTTGGTTGAATTAATGAAATCAGAGTTTTAAGTGAAGAATAATTCCTTGATTTATTTTCTATACAAGTTAAGCGTATTAATTAACCAGTAACTTTTTATTAACAAAATAATACTTGAAGCAGAGAAATCTAAAAGTATTTTCTAACGAATCCATTGTTGGGTTCCAGCATTCAAAATTAGCTCGTAAATATTAGCAATAAATATGAATTATAGGACATTTTAATTATCTACTTTAGGACGGTTTTACTAATGTTAATTGCAATTTGATTTTTTCCTTGGAGTCAAAATATGCCTATAACCGTTAAATTTACATCGAACCTGGCTAACTTTCACTTCGCAACATACCTTCAAGGTCATTCCTACATGCATGCGAGCACAGGCGTGTGTTTATAGAGACCGTTAGAACTTTTTATTTCTCTAAAACTCTACGCAAGTACAGTACGTAGATCGGATAGTATCGCGCATTCGCGAGAGAGATTTATGTTGATAACTGGAGCGAATATGAGAGATTTAATTGGATATCGCGGATGAAATATAAGATCTAATGCGGCGTTAAGGCTATTATTAAAGTTGTAAAAGTGTTAGGTATTGAATTAGATTTATTATCACGGCCAATGATTAATATTACAACCAGTTTAATATGGCTTATAATCTATCATCGTATAAAACAATTTGTTTGGGAATGTTGTTGTCGTTATACTGGGGAAAATAGGGAGTAATTAGAACTTGGTGCATGTAATTCTGGAAGATTACTTACCCATCTTTCCTGGACTGATGTCGAATTGTGATGGTCCATCTTGGACGAAGCCTGGTCTTGCACATAAATCCTGAAACAAAAATATTTTGTGTATTTAACAAATTTGCATACATTTGTGGACAAAATATCGATATGAAGCTTACTCATATAACGTGAGTTTGATGGTACAATATTCTTTAATTTTAAGATAGAAAGTTTCAAATAGACGGCGAATGTTGTGGGCAACTAGAAGGTACGGCGATGGCTGTCTTCTTTCATAGCCAATTTGTTGAAGAAATTTCAATGGGCATAAAACATGTCACAAAGAAAAGAAAATCCACACAAAATGTAGGCAATTAATTACACTTATTACTACTTCCTTAAAATAATCGAAACTACTTAGCAAATAAACGAGAACAGCAAAGAACAATAACAAAAGAAACCAAACAAAATTATTTAACTAGAAATAATAATAATAGTAATAATAATAATAATAATAATATATTTCTTCAAATAAAATGTTAGAGGAAACAGTCAAGTGTGTATACAAATAGAAACATAATCAACTAACAAGCAGATTTTCCTGCTTTGTTACAGCAAGATAAAGATGCAATAGCACCAATGCTTTGCGGAATTTGTAGAGCCAGTCTGGCGCTGGGTTACATACCATCCGCCTAGAATAGGGCTAAGGTCGTGTTTAGTCCAAAACCTAGGCGGTGCTCATACGCCGAGGCAAAGGTATACAGGCCAATAACCCTATCATCCTTCATCTTGAAGATCATGGAAAAACTGCTTGAAAAGTATGTCAGAGAAACCTCTTTAATAGAAAGGCTATTACATCCCAACTAGCATGCCTCCCAAGCAGGTAAATCATGTGAAAATGCCTTGCTCGTGTTGCGGGTGGAGGCATCCCTAAACAATCAAGAAATTGCATTAGCTGCGTTTCTTGACATAGAAGGTGCGTTTGATAACACCTCATTTGAATCACTATTACAGGCTGTAAACAGCCATGGAGTAGACAACACTGTCTGTAGATGGGTCGGAGCCATGCTCCATGGCAGACAAGTAGAGGCAGCACTGGCAGGTGAGACGATGCAGGTGTCTGTCGCCAGAGGATGCCCGTAGTGAGGGGTATTATCCCCTCTATTTTGGGACATGGTGATAGACGAACTGCTGATCTTGCTGAACAATGCTGGCTACTATACACAGGGATATGCTGATGACATTGTAATACTCAGCAGTGGGAGAAACGCCAGCATAATTTCAGAACTAATGCAGAGAGCATTAAAATGGTAGAAGTATGGTGCAAGAAGGAGAACCTTAGAGTAAATCCTGGGAAAATTGCACTTGCAACCTTCACCAAGAGAAGGAAATTGGACGGCTTAAGAGAGCCGATTCTTTGCAACGAAGTAGTACAGATCAGTCAGGAGGCTAAGTTCTTAGGTGTAACCATGGATTCTAAACTGAACTGGATCTCGCATTTATCAAAAATGATCGACAAATGTAAGGGGGTGTTAATGACAATCCGTAGAACAGTTGGGAAAACATGGGAACTCAAACCACATATGACGTACTGGCTGTACACTTCGGTGTTAAGACCCATGATAACTTATGGCTGCCTGGTTCGGTGGCCTAAGATCACACAGAAGCATGTGATAACTAGTCTCTCAAAAATTTAGAGACTGGCATGTCTATGTATAACAGGAGCTATTAAAAGCACTCCAACAGCTGCTATGCCATGCTAAATCTACCTCCTCTTGAGATTTATATCAAGGGAGAAGCCAGAATGGGAGCATACAGACTGAAAAATACTAGCAACTGGAGATCCCACAATGGATCTGGGTACACAAGAATAGAAACAATAGTAATAAACTCTATCTATGATATGGGTAGCGATATAACAATCTCCAGGATTTCCTATGACAAACCTTTCAAAGTTTTTTTGAATTGGGAAGAATGGAAGGATGGAGAGGGGAAAAAACCGAAAACCCTAGTCTGGTACACAGATGAGTCCAAGAACGGGCACTACTTCTGGCGTTGGTGTATATGAGGAAAACCAGGGATACAAAGTATGTGTACCACTTGGGCGATACACCACGGTATTTCAAACAGAAATATATGCTATACAAACCTGCGTGTGGGAGAGTCAGCGTCGGCGACCGCGGGGTGAGACGATTTGCATTCTCTCTGACAGTCAAGCAGCCTTAAAGGCACTAACATCTTATCATATAACCTCCAAACTAGTATGGGAGTGCCTGCAAACCCTAATGGTTCTGTCTAAATACAACAAGGTCACACTGGTGTAGGTGCCAGGGCACAGGGGCATAGCGGGCAATGAAATTGCAGACCAGCTAGCGAGGGAAGGCTCAAAAATGAATTACATAGGCCCTGAAGCGGGTCTAGGTATTACTAAGAGTGCAGTGCGTGGTGCAATTAATGAGTGGATCATAACAGAACACCAATTAAATTGGTAACACGCAGCTGGACAAAAGCACAGCAAACGGATGACGGGAAGACCGTCGCAACATCTGACTGCTGACCTGCTTGAATTAAGCAAGATACAGCTTAGGGCAGCAACATGTCTATTAACAAGACATGGCTGTTTGAGAGGCCACTTGCATAAGATGGGGATCTACAAAGATGAACCTTTATGTAGACTTTGCAATGAGGAGGAGGAAACAGCCCCTCATATTATTTTCGAATGTGCAGCGCTAGCTCAACGCAGATTCGCTATGCGAAGCGCAATTGAACTACCAATGGAGAAAGATTTACTACATAGGCTCTTAAACCTGATTACGGGAACTAACCTGTTCGACGACAAAACCGAAGCAGGAATAACACAATAGGCTACTAAGCCTCAGTGTTAGGGATATAAAAACAAGCTCTGCTTTGGTAGGAAAATCAATCAATCAAATCAATCAAATAAGCAGATCACAAACTGTTGGATAAGAAGTAAATATTAAAGCAACATTACAACGCAATAAAACATTAATAAATTAATTAATTCATTAATTCTAGAGGTGGTGGAGTCCTAATTGCATTTAAAGAACTATTATCCTTCACTGTTATTGATACCAAACACATTACTACTTCGGTGCCCTTGCCGGAGCCTGTATAAGCGAAATTTTCATTACACCATAAAATGCTATTCTACAGGAAAATGACCATAAAACAAGAATTTTAATACTTATAACAAGTTTATGTAATCTAACCAAAAAAAAAGTAAAAGCAAATTATGTTTTGCTGGGTTGAAACCGGACGCGCATTTTATGCGCTTTAAAACATTTTAAAGAGTATTATTTGTACTTATACTTGCATTTTAAACGGTAAAATTGAGTTATAAACACATAGCTATGCCCGTTCCTAATTTATTTTCTCTTTTTCCTAAACTAAACATACGTATAACGGTAGCTGCGTACATGGCTTGCCTCTTCCTGAGTTGTTCGCAAGTCAAGAGTCAATTCACCGCCAAACTTTCACGTATAAGTATGTGTATATATGTATTTGTTCGTTCGATCCTTATGTATATATACCATTAATGGAGTGAAATTCAATTAGTGGAAGGGATATTATGGATATGTATTAGAGGAAATGCTTTTTTTCTTCTTCTAACAACGCGGGCTTAATTACGAAAGCCTATAGAGTATAATTACCATTGCAAATGTGTGTACGTGGAACAGCCTTCACCTAAAATTATGCAAGATCGCGATTTATGCGAAGTGGAATAGTTGTTTGAAGTGGTTAGGGATCTACTATAATTTTAATGAAAAATCTATCTTATGGTGAAATTATCTGCAGTCTTTGAGTATCCAATTAATCTTTCCAACCAAAAGCAAAGAAAACATGCATCATGCTTTTGCTACAACAATATTAATTGCCATGTGCAAACAAAAACAAGCTTATACAACTCATAACCAATATTTTCTGTGCAATTAAACCTTCTAGTATAAGTCCAAAATGACCAGTCAAACAAAAGAAAAAGATATCAGTAAATCGCTTTAGAATATATTCTTAAACTATTGGTAGCTTAATGAGTCTAGAGTCTGTAGTTTTATTGCTTAATTAAATCGTTATTGCTTGAGAATTTTGCTTTTATTTCACGCTTGAATTAGTTATTAAACTCAGCGGAGCAAATGAGCTGCGAGAAGTTACACTAGCAGAAAACAACGCGAACAAATGGAACGAAAAGAAAAAAAGAACGTAGAAACGTCTAGTATTATTAGCAATTTCGTTTTATATGGAACGAAACCCTGCAGGTGATTTTAATATAACTGGTCTATAAAGAGCTTGAATGGCAGTAGATTCTGTTCAATTCCATTCCATCAATAGCGACAATAATCGAAGTTATTACAGTTCTGCGTATGTGAGTGTGAGGTGATGCATGGCGTGATGTATCCAATAATCCGAACAAGCATTAATTAAAATTCTAATTTCATTGATTTGGCAAAAAAAATTAGTTATTTCAATTATTTTCTTGGAAATAACATTTGGATCTCATTCTCTTTTAAAAAATTCTCAACTGTAGCTGCGAATGGTTTATTTTGCTTCTTCCAAGTTCTAGGTAACAGATTATAAAACCTTATTAAATATTATTTGAAGGAATTGATGTTTTTGGTAAGACGGAAATGCGGATGTCCGTGTCTGGTATTTTAGTCGGTTTGTTTAATGAATAAATCAAAATTCTGCCTAGCACACATAATATATTCAAAAATATAATGAGCAGCGCATGTCAATATCCTTGAATATTCAACCAGCGATTTACAGTAATCAGGAACTGCTCTACTTATTATTGTCCTTATTGCTCCTTTCTACAACATCCATGTATGCCGAACCTCCCCACACGAAAATTCCATAGCACATTATGCTATGGAACAATGCGTGATATGCGATTAACAAAGCAGATCCGTTCACAAACAACCTCAAATTTTTTAGCATGAATATACGTGTTGATAATCTATTAGACAGCGAATCAATATGAACTTCCCAGGTCAGCTTCGCAATAGTTTCAGTAGTTCTATGCTTGACTCCACTATTACCGGGTTTGCAACTGTTGGCCACAAAATACCTAAAATACGAGAGTTGCCTTTAACTTAAATATCTAGCATTAAATTTACAATATTATTAAAGTAAGTTTTTTGCATAATATATCTTACCTAAAGCTTGGTTCACGAATTTTGCCATTGTATTGCAATTTGTTCTTTCAAGTTGCTTTGTAGCCAGTAAATACAGTTTTCCTGGTGTTTCAGAACAAAGCTTACCCACAATCATTTTTGCCATAATACGACCTTTAGAGTCAGTTGCCTCATCAATAGATATCCAAATATCGTTGTTACCAACTTCTTCGCGAATAGTATTAATAGTCTTAAAAAATTAATAAAAATATTATAGGTGTAAACAAAATCTTAATGACACTCAAGTATGAAAATACATTTTTAAATTGTTATTTATTATATTAATTACCTCATTGTAACATTTTGTTACATATGTTGTTCTTAAGGTTTTCACGCTTGCCACATTCTTGTTGCAGTATTTAGTGAGAAAATTTCGCAGTTTTGAATAGTTTAATCTGTCCAGAGGAATATTTGCAGACATAAAAGCGTCGCATAAATCTCGATTAAAAACGTCGATTTCTCTTGAATTTTTGGTGTCTATTAACGTTTGGTTCCTCAACGGTTTCCTAAGATTTGCCTGATATCCAGGAGCAGTACTACAATAATATTTTTGAAGCAAGTTAGGAAAGAAAAACAAAAACGTCCTTTACCATTTTTCCACACGCTTTACAAAACAACTCTTCACTGTTGCTTGGATTCAGCTGAAAGACAGTAGTGCCTCCAATTGCCTTCAGCCATTTTTGAACTTTATCGCTATGTGATTCCTTGGATTTTGGCATTGTTGTAGATGGAAATACACAATACACTGAGTAGATAAACAAGCACAAACCGACAGAAAACTACCGAAAAATATTCGTTGCAAGCTACGATATAAATGAAAATTCAAAGTACGTCTTTCACTATATACTGATTCGTCAATAGTCCACCTCGCTATAGGAACACACACATATACGCTCCAGAGAAACATTAAGAGAATAAATATAAAATCTAAACTGCAATATCAAGATGTCCATTGTATAAACTATGAATGGGCATCGTGTATTCATTAATCACGTTAACAGGGAGAAGAAATTTGCTTATATGGTTTAAATTACAGGGCGTAAACAAGCCGATAGGGATTCCCGTAAAATAAAAACGTGGGTGCAGGTAAATGAACCCGAGAGCGATAAGCCGATAATTGAGGATATATCTTCAATAGGGTAGTAATATAAATTTTACGGCAGGCAAATCCAAACTTTGCCCCTCACACAATAGACGGGAAAACCCATCGTTGTATTAGTTTATAGCATTTTAGCTGTAAAACTAAAATTTATATTTAGGAAAGATGCAGCTGTGCAAAAACCATATTTATTTAAAATTAAAAAAAAAACGTTTAGACCAAATAAATATGATTTTAGGACAAAATAGGCGAAAAACCACGATTTAGGCTGTTAAAAGTCCAAATAGGCAACTAGGCAAAATAAAACATAACTAGATCGCTTTGATTTGTCGAGAAACATATAGATTTTGTATTATTTTTAATTTGCCTTGAATCTAAATAAAGAGGCATTTTGCCTAAAATCCCGTCTCTAATTATTAAATTACAGTCTTCAGTGCACAACCAATTGTCTTCTTCAAAATATCATAATTTATTTGCTTATGCATGGTACAAAAGTGGTTATATTGCGGAGCGGCTAAATCGTTTCGATAATCCTGTAACTTTTGCCTTCACAGAAGATTTTCAAATTCCATCGCGATGTTCCATATGTGCAGCGCGTGCTTGTAATACGGTGTTCCTGGGGCAACAGTTTTTTGTGCTTTAAGCATTTATATGAAGAAATGCATTATTATACAAATTAACTAATTACTAGCGTATATATTATATATACACATGTATACATAAGCCATATATTACGAAATGTGTCATAATATGTATTTTATATGTTAGTTTAGCTTCGAACATCTTGGGGTGAGGACGACTTGTCCACAAAGTTTAATTTTTTTTTTGAATTTACGGGTTCGGGATGTTCCCTTGTAAGTAATTTTTAACTTTTCTCATTGTTACCCATAAGTTTACTTTTACTTTTCACAAACAGATGCAGAACCTTCTTTTTTCTTATTCTTAATAAAATAAATCTATTGCATATAAGGATTTTTATTGCATTTATTAAAACGCCCACTTCTTAAGTTCTATAAACAGAAGTGCAGAACTAACGGAATATCCATTCGAGAGCTGCCCACGTTTGAAAATGAAAAAAAAAAGATTTCCAGATCTTGAGATTGGCACTTTATATTTAAAAGCGCGTGGGTTTTACAAAACCGATTCTCTGGCCGCTTATTATGCAAAAATGTTTGCGCTAAACCACGGTAGACCATGCATGCTACTCAAATTTGTCTCATCGTTTATATACTGTAACTGTTATCTTCTATAAATTGGATATTAGATACAATGTTATGCAAATTAAACGTTGTTAGATTTCAATCGCCTTGAAATACCATCTAATAGTCTCTCTTTGATTCGTTGTTTTATCCCTTGAAAACATACATTGCGGAGGTTGTTTATAAATAGTAACCATATGTACTTCCTCTAAGATTCCATGTAAGGTTCTTTCCTCTACAATAATTTATGTTTCTATAGTCATATATACGGACTCGGTTTATTTGCATAGATGCAAGTAATTCTCATTATTACACGTGCATTTCCTATACCTACGCGTTTACATTAAAATGAGTTAAGGGTCCATTTAGATTCCTGTCGTGTCGTTGCTCATGGTGCTGCAACGGTGTGCAGTACTCGAACTGGAAAACTGACACCAACAGGAAATCGCCATATCATCTCGAAAGCCATACTAGGTATCAAGAGGTCTACAGATTGTTTGTAACACCATAGAATATATTTACAGGAGTTAGTTTGGGTGTACTGGTGATAATAATGATCGATATTGATAATAAGGATTTTTCTGTATCGTACAAATGTAATGAACTACAGATTGAACCAATCGTTCAACGTTTTCCTTTTTACGAGGGTATTCTACAAAGTTTCAATCCTCTACATGAAGACGGCGTTACTCGTCAAAGATATTCTGGTAATATAATTGTGCATGTGTTGAGAGATGCTTTTGAACATCTATTGATTGATTGATTGATTGATTGATTTTCTACCAGAGCAGGGCTGGTCTTTACATCTCTAACACTGAAGCTTAGTAGCTTATTGTATTGTTCCTGCTTCGGTTTTGTTTTACTTAAACAGGTTAGTTCCCGCAATCAGGTTTAACAGCCTATGTAGTAAATCTTTCTCCATTGGTAGTTCAATTGTGCTTCGCATAGCGAATCTGCGTTGAGCTAACGCTGCACATTCGAAAATAATATGAGAGGCTGTTTCCTCCTCCTCATTGCAAAGTCTACATAAGGGCTCATCTTTGTAGATCCCCATCTTACGCAAGTGGCCTCTCAAACAGCCATGTCCCGTTAATAGACATGTTGCTGCTCTAAGCTGTATCTTGTTTAATTCAAGCAGGTCAGCAGTCAGATGTTGCGACGGTCTTCCCATCATCCGTTTGCTGTGCTTTTGTCCAGCTGCATGTTTCCAATTTAATTGGTGTTGTGTTATAATCCACTCATTAATTGCACCACGCACTGCACTCTTGGTAATACCTAGACCCGGTTCAGGGCCTATATTTTTTTACTTATTTTTTTATTGAACATCTATAATTTTCCTTGGAATTTCCGACGTAACTAATTACTGAAAAAATCTCGTCCACGGTAAGGAATCGAACCTCACACCCCCGCTTGCCGGATGGGCGTGCTAACTACTACAGTCTCTTGCTATCGAATTAAAACCACTTAAAAGTATTATGATTTTGAGACGAAATTAAAAAAAAAATAGTTGGTAATGTTGGCAGTATTACTATTTAATTGCATATAACATGCAAGAGCGTATGGTTTGAACATACATATATTTACTAATATTTGCTTGTTCCTCCTCTGTGTTTTATTATTTCCTCAATCCCTTTTGGGATACTGCCAATGCATCTTCAATATGTTGTTGTGATTCTTCCTTTGTAGTTGGGTTTCGTGTATTTACAATGTTCTTCAAGACATTCTACACATTTTCAATTGGGTTTATGTCTGGTGAATTGCAAGGCCAAGGTAGTACACGCAGATTTTTAGATTCAAGATACTGTATTACACTTTTTGCCTTATGACAAACGGTGCATTGTCTTGCATGTAAGTATATGGTCCTTGAGTCGGATCCAATGAATCAATATAAGGTATTAAATAGTTTTGTAAAACTGTTTTATATTGTTTTTGTTCCATTGTTCCGTTAACAAAATATAGTGGTCCCGGTCCTTCTGTCGTAATACTCGACCAATCTATTAGAGATAGGGAGTGTTTAATAGAGTTGATCGTACGTGCTTCTTTATAACGCTTTGAATGGTGTCGATGAACAAATTGGCTTCTCTCCGTTAGCACTTCTAGCCGTGATTTGTCGCTATAAATAATCTAGGAAAAAGTAGAAAATGTAGAGAACCATTAAGCGAACTATGAGGATGAATTTGACCAAAAATACAGATGATAAATGAAACTTACCTTTCCCCAATCTTCAACTGTATATTTTTTATATTCTTTAGCCCATTCAAATTGTGTCACTTTCATCTTAGATGTTACTCCTAGCTTCTTTGCCGGACGTCTGCATTTCAACCCTGCTTCATGCAGACTTCTGCGGACTAGTCGGGCTGATATTTGTATACTTTCTCCACTTAGAATTTTATGAACAGCTTTAGTGGATAAAAAACGATGTTCTGCAGGCACTTTTACTATACGACGATCATCTCTGCTGGCACAGTATGTTCTGCCAATACTCTCCTTAATTCATTTCGCGATTCTCAGAACCGTTTGATGTGATACACCCTCTTTTTGTGCCACCTTACGTTGAGAAAACTCTTCCGTCTCTAGAAGAGCAGAAATTCGTCCTTTTTTCTCTGTGGTTAGATCCTTTTTCTTTCCCATTGTGATAACAATTGACCGCGAAAATAGACGCACACAAATAAAATTAAACCTCTTTGGAAAATCGGTAAAAATACTATTTTTATTTATACTTGCAATGATACTAACGACCTAATGAACGACACAATTCAAACTAAACATAACTATTGTACGTACGAATGGCATGAGGCGTGATTTATAGCAGGTGGATAATCGCTTTATTGCATCCCTAAGCAATTATCTGTGGCCATACCGTGTTAGGATATCTCTCAAACAACAATTAAACTTCTATAGATTTTCGAAATTAAAATTATATTTAATAAACATTCTTATAAATTTAATATTTCTTAAGTGATCCTATTTCCATGGCCAAGGACTGTACATCACTAGGACCTTAAGTGAGGAACGTTCACTCTTTAGTACCTAGTAACAACTAGGCTACTAACTAAAGAATAAACATTCCTCACGTTGAGTACGAACTCATTCAAGACGACCAACAGAAGTTCTCTGTGTCAAATGCGTCGTCAAAGAATGACATAGCCGAATGACGTGAGAACCTAATAATGCCCCAGACATCCAGACCAGTATGACCGTCTTCAGCAAAGCGAACAGACCGCCAAGCTCAACCCGAAAGATTAATAGTCAGAAGACTTAGTAATCCTGGGCGAAGATGTTGGCGTTGCGGGCAAGAAGGACATACCAGAAGAGGGTGTCGCAATGCCAGAAAACTTTTCTGTTCACGGTGTGGTCACTTAGAAGTAGCAGAAAAGTAGTAAGGATTGTAGGTGTCAGGGAAGCGAGACACCGGGAGGTTCTAGGGTTTGAATCGGCCGTTTAACAGAACATACCTGAAAATTACCCGTTTGAATACTTTGCCTCTCCAGATCGAGAAAAATGACAGATTTTGGCTTGAAATTCAGGTTATGGGAAGGAATTTAAAGGGACTCGCCGACACTGGAGCTACCAGTTCCTCCATTAGTGAAAAGCTTGCTCAAGAATGTGTTAATGGAGGCGTAAACCCGTATAAACCACACCCAAAAAAAGTGCCGCATTCTGAGGAAAACACGTGACAATTTCAGCCGTGTTAGATGGTCAATTGTTGTTTAACATTCCTTTGTGTCAGTCGATGTTAGTGTTTCTGTAAAAATGGAAAAAATTGAATAATTTTTAATCAACCCAATTAATTAATAAATTCTTGCATTTGAAATCCATTATGACCACGCAAATTAAAGTCGAGATGGACACTGTTCCCGGAGGCTTTGCACCAGCATTTGCCACAGTGACATTTTAGGTAGCTGAATGTAAACGTGGTCGTACCAACTTGGTTGACGATAAACGTTCGGGATAGCTAAAAACAGCAATCACTACCATACAATATTGGAAAAGTTCACCAAATCATGCTAGATGACCATTGGATTAAGGTTAGAGAGGTAACAAAAGCTGTGAGCATCTCGAGCGAACGTGTTTGTCATATATTGACTGAAGACTTGGCCATGAAAAAACATTCAACAAAAACGCATTCGAATGAATGTTTCCAAAGCCGGCACCCTCCTGAAGCCAAGGTAAAAATCGAAGCAGTGGACTGCGAAGGGTGAATCGGCGAAGACTATTCCGTCCGCCGGGAAAGTGATGGCGACTATTTTTTGGGATGGAGTACAGTACTACGCATCATTACTTGACAAATTGAATGCAGGAATTGCGGAAAAACTACCGCATTTTAGGAAAAAGAAAGTCTTGTTACGCCAAGACAACGCACCGCAGTGGTCGCCATGGGAAAAATTCACGAAATGGGGTTCGAATTGATAGACTACCCACCTTATTCACCAGATGTAACCTCCAACGACTTTCTTCTATTTCCTAGGCTCAAAGTTTTGTTCGAGGGACAGATGTTTTCATAGAATGGGGAAGCCACTACGTTTGTAAACGTTTGCTTTGCAGAACAAGATCCCAACTACTATTTGCACAGGTTAAATAGATGGGAAAATCGCTGGAAAAAGTGTATAGACTTACAAGGAGAGTTAAAAATGATTGTTTCTGTGTTAGGCTGGAAACTTTTCAATCTACCCTCGAAAAACGTATAAAATTTCATTTGAGGAAGGGTATAATGTGTCTATGACTCCAAAGCAACTATGAGAGGATCTTAATGAATTGATTGCAGTGTCGCAAGATTCATATTTTGACACAATGTCAATTTTCCAAGCTAAATGTAGAGCGATGTAAATGTAATCGTTGAATTCCAAATGAGAAATGCAAATTTTAAAACCGTACTGTTTTCAAAAATGGAAAACGTTCAAAAGATATGAGAGCATACCAAAAAAATAAATAAATAGATAAAAGATCAATGCATCAATGTCATAAATGGTAACCTTTTCTAAGATTTGTTGACAGAGATCTTCATTTCCAATTCCACTAGAAAGCTGTTAAAGAAAGTCTGAAATATCTTTCTGAATTCAAAATATTTTAGCTGTAGGAAAATTCGAATTTAACGTTCAACAATTATTTTTCATAGGTTTTAAGGAAAAAGGACTATCACAGTTATATTGGGAAATGTTTTAAGCAATCTGTACATCTCATTAAAATGCAATAAAACTTTCAAGCTGCGATGATACCTCATTCCAACATTCATATCAGTTAAATTAGCTTCATATGATTCTTTCTTTTCTACATGTTTGTGTTATAAAATAACTACACAGACGTTGGCCATTTCTAATACGATAGATGTATACGATGTTGTTTCCGTTAAAGACAACTGGTTTTAAAATTAAATCTCATCACCCCAGGAAAAACTTCTTTCAAAATATTTTGAAAAGAAGTGCTTAATCGATCGTGATTTCTATTTCTGATTACTTAGGGAGCAAATAAATCCCTTGATGCTAATTCGGAGATTAATTACATAAAAAAATTCCAAAGACTTAGTATTAAAAATGATCTACAAGACGGTGGATACAAAATAGTAGTTCCTCAATCTAAAAATTTGAAATAAAGACAATTTGTTGACCGTATCAAACTAAATACCAACGCGCAAAGACCTTCTTTTTTTCAGGAAATTGTTCATTTTCTATTTAATAATATACCAGGCTCTTGATATTTTTTAACGTTATAGTCAGCAGTTCGGCGACTTAATTTCAATTTTCTTGTGTTATCTCTGTTACTGCGGACAGGATTATGTGAAGCAACAATCATTGTGGGGGTTTCCAAAGGCAACTCTCTTGTTTTCGGCATTTTAATACAAATTCTAGATAATTTTATTACGATATTTCCTGTTTAAAAGGACAATAACGATGAAGAAATTTAAATTCATAATTCTAGTTCGGGTAAATAGGGAATTGTCATCTTTACCTGCACTGCATTAAATATTTATCAGTGAAGGATAATTGTATTACATTTCGGGTCTTTTTATGTCCCTATCTGGACCCCTAATAATAATAATAATAATATATTTGGTTCTGTATACATCAAATGTGTAGGACATGTCAGAGAATTAGTTTACAGTTACATAACAGATAAAAAAAATTGAATTACACACAGGAATCAGCGGTACAGTCATCAAAATATTCCTCAATAGAGTATACACATGTTTGTAACAGGAATGCTTTTATGTTACGCTTAAATAACTTAACGCTAGAAATAAGTTGAAATCTCTGAGGCAAGGCGTTAAATAGCGTCAGACCCAGAACGCTAGGACAATTTTTAATCAAATTTATATTATATTTAGGTAAATGAAAGTTTTGTTTAAATCTGGTGTTATATGAATGAAAATCACTATGCCGCGGAAAATTTTGACGGTTTTTGTATACACAACTTACGAGCTCGTGTATGTGTATTGCCGGCATGATTAGAATATTCCACATTTTAAAGTAAGGTCTACATGTCCCTCTATTATTGATTCCAGCAATACATCGTACGATACATTTTTGTGACAGAAACACGTTTCTACTGGCAGGTGATAATCCTCAAACAATTATGCCATAAGTTAATTTACTATGAATATTGGCGTAGTAAAACGATAGTAAAGAATTAAAGTTAATAACTGATTTTAAAGCACGTATTTGATAGCAACTTGTGTTCAACTGGCCAACTAGCTTTTCGCAGTGAGCGTTCCAGGAAAGCGTCTCGTCGATATGCATACCTAAAAATTTTAGTTCGGTAACACGTTCTATCCTTTTATTTTGCGCGCCTATCTGTAAATTGTAATCTGTTTTGTTTTGCACTGTGTGAAAAATCATATATTTGGTTTTGTCATTATTTAAAAATAATTTGTTGCCTGAAAACCATCCAACCATATTTTGTAGAAGTAGATTTACTTTATTTTCCGTGTGTTTTATGTTTGGACTAGATATTATGGTGCTAGTATCGTCGGCGTACATAATTACTTTATAATTTAATAAAAAGTTCACAATGTCATTTACGAAAAGCAAAAAAACTACGAGACCTAAGGCACTTCCCTGGGCTATGCCACTCTTTACGAGTAAGGGAAGAGATCTCACACTGTTAACAGATTTACCATCGTTATGCCTAATTGGTCTCTACCACGCAGATACAACTCGAACCATCGGGCCACCACACCTCGAATTCCATATCAACTTTGTTATTAAAATGTTGTGATCGACGCAATCAAAAGCGTGACTTAAATCGCAGAAAAATCCTAATGGAATTATCGGATTAAGGAGACTCAATCGACAACTAACTATTAGAACAGTCTTTTGTGGAGTTATTTAATGTGATATCTTTCCTTCACTTGTAGGTAAATAATTATACCCTCTAAATAACAATAAATAAATGATTAATTTTTTAATAATCTGTAGTAGTTCATTGTAAGCTAAAGGTAAAATTTTATCATAATGTTTTACAATCGCGCCCCCCTCATAGAAAAGTCACGAACCGCCACTGGTTGCCAGTAACAATAATAATAACGCAATGTTATTTTAATTGCAATTAAAAAGTTTCAGAATGTATAAGTTAGAATCATTCGCCACTAGAAAAACTAATCACAACACAGCGTTGCTTTTTAGATGATCTCCACTGTAGACCGATGAATTTATTATACATTACATACACCTTAGCGCATATTTGTCGCTTATTACACGAGATCTCGTAGGTCGAAAGTACGATCGACCATCAGGTTTGCGTAGGTTTCCAACCGTAGAGCAGAATACAAGTGCCCAGATCGACGACGTTCACTTTTAACCGGTTCATAAATCTATGTGCTTAACTCTAAGCACAATCGCGTCATTTCTTTTGATCGAAGCAATAACAAAAAAACATTTGAGTAAGTGAGCAAACTCGTGGAAGATAAAATCATGTTTTCGTTATTAATGTCGATGTTGTCGATACTCTACTCGATGTGTGTAATATAAGAAGCGATAACATGCGTCTTTAGGAGATTTTATCTCGAAAAGACGTTAAGAGTAAATTAAACGCAACTCTTGAGAGATCAGCGTATGGGGCAGCTTCATCGATGTGCTGATATTGGACTTTTCTTATTGTAAATTCAGATTACTATGTCGATATTGGGATGCTCTTAAGGAGGTGGTTTGATTGATGTACATCGTTTTTAATAATAGGATTACGGGTCGGTTTTCCTTTAAAGAGAATTTAAGAGCTGCGAGGTTTTTTGAAAGAAAAACAGAAAATGTACTTTTAACAAGACGTTTGCCCCCTTTATTTCTATTTTAGCAGTTAGAAACCAGGTAGATAAAACATTTCTTTGGAAGTTGGTCAGTAAATTTCCAAAAGATATCTTGGCCGTAGGGTTCAGCAGATCTTACACAATTCTTTTATGTGAATGTTGCACGTACACCTTATTTCTGTTTTGCAGAATATTGTCCATTTTGAAGAAACTACCTAACAGTGTAGATAAAATTTCCTCACAGTGTCTTGTTAGCGAATTTAAGCTATTTCTTTGTCATTTGATTTTAAAATTTCCAGAATTATTGTAACCTTTTCTTATTTAACTTGATTCTACCTACCCTATATTTTCAAAGAAAATGTATGCTGCAATGTTAAAAATCGTTGTCCTTAGCGCCACAACGAATACTGTTCACCCATGAGCGCTTCGGCAACACCTGTGTGACGCTTCTTTGACGCTTTTTTTCTAGAAGCTGTATTGTTTTAACGTCGGGCTTTACCCTTTCGGCCCTTCTCTTCTAGCTTGGATGATGAACAGCGGTGTTTCTTATCCCCCCGTTGACTCAGTTCCTCGGTATTAGCACTCCAGGTTTCTATGCAGCATCCGCTTCACGAGCCTCAATCGTCCGCATCCATTGAGTTCCTCGGTTTTCTGATTTTCTCGGATCATGCGCGAAACTCAACGTTGGATTCCGAAATTTTTTAGTCTTCATACTTGTCTCTGACTCTGGGAAGACCGAGGTCCCGCCTTGATATTTGAGCTCTGGCATGAAGCGGTGCTTTGGTTATCATCTTAAGGTTTTGGTTTGGATTTTTTCAAACATTTGAAGATTCGTCGGCATCGCAACGCATCAAACTACTGCCCCATATATCATTTTTGGCCTCAGCATTGATAGAAAACGTCTCCTCTTCTGCCTCAAGTTGTTTCGACATATCAACGGCTATAATATGCCGAATTGTCCTGTAGACGTAAATCCTGGTCCATTCGATGTGCTCCCGCCACAACAGCTTTCTATCAAGAGCCAGGGCCAAAGATCGAGTGTGGCCAGTTCATTGGGTTTTCCCATCCAAGAATAGCTCGCCAATCGGCGGTCGGGCTCTTCTCGTGAAGTAAACGGCACGGATTGAGCAGTAGCCGCTATTTTTTGGCTCATCTCTCGTTCTAGTGGATCGAGTACATGACGGTGTCGTTCGTATATGTCGCAATATTGACTCCATGGAAGGTTGGAATATCTGTCGTAAAGATGTTGAATACCTAAAAGCCCTCAAGAACCAAGACCTAACCATAGACATGGATAAATCAAAAGTGATTGGCCGACGAGAAACAAGAATTGATATTAAAACCAACAATGAGCCGATAGAACAAGTGATCAACTGTAAATACCTAGGAAGCATAATTAATGAGTGAGGAGGAAATGAAGATGAATTAAATGCTGGAATGCAGACGGCGAGTAAAATATATTGGGCAATTCAGGAGAAATTTCTCAACCACAAGGAAATAACAAAGAAAAAATGATTGATAAATGAGGGTGGTATGCATAATAACTGGGTATTATACATAACACCAAGCGCTTCTGATTAATGTGATAAATATTTTATATTTTAAAGAAATAATCATATTAACGTGTTATTACGAATAATATCCAGCACCCTCTGGTTAGTGTGATAAATGTCACACTTATGCAGGTTTGAACCTGTCTGTGTGCAAGTTTCAACCTGTCTTAGTTGCACGTGGCACCTCATTGCTTGCTTTCATGACAGTCGAGGTTGAGAGTTCATTGAGTGCAGATGCCTTGTGTTATCTTGATATGGATACCGGTTTTTTAATACAATGGAGGCCCGTTTTAATGAAAGTTCATTGAATGCTTTTAAGAATAAGAAGAAAAATAGTGGGATGATGAGTAAAGAAGGTTACCAGAAGTTAATTGAGAAAGTGCGATGAATGCATGTGCTCTCACTACTGAATTAGAATGATGACAGTGTGAAGCATGTATCCCTATTATGATCATGTCCTAGTAATAATGAACTCGGGCGCTAATTGCAACTCTGCTATTAAGAACATATTTTCAGCTATAAGATGTGATAGATGTCAGAATACTATTCCTCACTAATACACACATTAGTGAAGTAAATATTTGCTGAAGAATTTGCTTTATGTGGTATTTTTAGTCTTCACTGTACAATCGACGACATTCAACCTGTCACCGGACAGAACAATGCGGTCTCTTAAATTTATTTAAGGCGAGAAGCCATGGTGCGGTAAATCGTAACTTTCGGTTCAGTGTTTACTACGCTGAAGGATACAGAAGTCGAGGAAAGAGACGGATGGATTTAAAAATAACAGTAAAAGAAACTGTTGAATAGCATAAATAAGCGAAATGTCCCCGTTAATCGCATCGTAAAACCGCGGCCTGTCACGCTAAAATCTATTTGCGTGCGTAGGTTATACAATTGGCAATACCCGTGGATTCTATGAGATAATTATGTCTTTATTCGAGCATCGAAGAAATAATTCCTCCTAAGATTTTCTTTCGTTTCAACATAAAAGAAAATTATAATATGAAGTGTATTCGTTTGACTTACCTTTGGTCTTTTCCACTGGAACTGGAACGGTGGCGTTTGGTGATAGAATACGGAAGCTTGTGCGGCGGGGAAGTCCGGATCTTCCCACAATTCCCCACGTTTAATACACGCCCTCCATATTCGCTCGTAGTCACTCATTCCCTGCAAATAAAAAAAATAAACGTACAATATCCTTAAAGTCTGACATAGTTCCGCAATAGAGATTTTTGCTTTAAACTTGTGCGCGAAGAAAAATATTCACCAAAAGTCACGTTATCCTATGACGAGTCCCAAGGCATCATGGGTTTGAGAGAAATGAAGAAGAGGCCTGAGCTATATATATTACGGCTCGAAGAGTAATAGTAGTTTTCAGTAGCCGACCAGACAACGTGACTAGTGCATGAAAATGTCTCAGGTAACGAAAATTTTTAACAAAAGAGGAGACTGTAAAAAGGGGGCAAAATGTTTCCGTTGCTGGTGATGGCCACAATATTCTGGGATTGTGAGGTTATTTTACTCATTGACTTTAAAGAGCATAGTAATACAACAGCATATATTATGCGTCTTTGCTGCATAAATTGAGGGGCAATATTCGTGCAAAACGTCGAGGAAAATTGGCAAAAGGTGTTCGCTTGTTGCACCCGTCTATATTGCAAGCTGCCATTCGCGAATGCGACTTTCAAGAATTGGAACATCCACCGTACAGTCCGGACATGACTCCAAGTGATTATTATTTATTTTCTCATTTCAAGAAAGGCCTTAGGGGACGTTGTTTTAAGGACGGTAGTAAGTTGCAAGCCGCTGTAATACAACATTTTGAGGGAAAAACTTTAGATTATTTTTACAGGGGTATAAAATTATTAATTGATCATTGTAATAAAAAAAATAACAAGATTGTTATATTTTACCAAGTTTATTTTTCGCATCTCATCTCAAAACAAAGCAAACAGTTCCAAGTCTCAAACTTATAGCAATCCTTACACTTTGGATCAATAACTGTTAGTAACTTAAAATAGGCAGTATTTAGATCAAAAAATAAAAATTGTTGCGGGATAGATGGAATTCCTTTAAAAATCTTCTCTCTCTGAGGGTAGTTTTCCTGCTACTTAAAGCATGCGATTGTCATATCTAAACACACAAAAGGTTCATTCACAGAACTACAAAACCTTAGACCTATAGTGGTTCACTAGCAGCTGCTCCCCTTTTTTGTCAAACATAAATTATTTGATCTAGGACAACATGGTTTCTTAATAGGAAAAAGCACTGCTCTCTATGAATCTGTGGACTGAATCCCGCAGATGCAAGAAGACAACAGAGTGATAAGCGGCCTATTTATGCACCTAATCAGGGCTTCCGACAGCATGTCTCATCGTATCTTGTTATGAAAGTTTTTGAATTGTGTTCTGCGGGGTGTCTCCGAGTTTTGGTTCAGTCATAGTTGGAGAATCAAGAGCAGATCGTGATGCTTAACTGCATAGATAGCATCTTTTATTCGGATACTATAAGCGCTAGTGTGGAATACCGCAGGGGAGCATTCTTGGCCCATTGCTTTTCGTGATATTTATTAACGACATCTTTAGTAACGCTGCCTCCTACCGGATTCGACATAAAATGGAGTACAACTTTCCTGGAATAAAACTGGAAAGAAATAGTTAAAGTCCGGCTTCAGTTGGCCCACCTGATAAAATTTCAGTTACTAGCACGTATTGAAGATCATTTAAACTAATAGAGGTATAATTCTCAATTTTTATTTTACAAATAACAGTTTGAAAATATATTGCACAAAAATAACGGAACTGATTACAACAATTGGAACTGATTAGGACTAAAAACAGAAAAACTCAAATTTCTGATTTTCAGCTCTAAGACATAGCTCATTCTACCACTGAGTAAGATCACCTTTATTTTTAATAACTGCTTCCATTCTTCCCGGCAAACTATTTACTAGATTCTGACACTCCTCTGCAGTGAAATTATCCTAAATTTTCTGGAGCCTTTGCTTGAGTTCTTGCACAGTCTTGGCAGGATTGGCTCGCAACCTCTTTTTCATGATATGCCACAACGTCTGGATGGGCGAAAGGTCCGAACTACTAGAAACCCATTTTAGAACCGGTATTTCATGGTCTGAAAGCCATTTCATGGATGTTTTGGAAGTATGACATGCAGCACCGTCTGCAGGTGGAAAGTGAAGTCATTTCCAGAAATCCTGCTCTCTTCTCTATCAGCGTCTGTTAATTTGGACTTTTTGACATCTCGGGGCTTTTGGGCAGCTGAACCGTTTGATTTGTACAATTTTATAATATTTCGAACACTGTATCTGGATATGTTAAGCAATATTCCGATTTCGCCGTTGGATTTTCCGGATTTGTGTAAATTAATGATAAAATTGATCGAATTTTTTCATCAATTGCCTTTCCCCTGCCCATTATTGACAACAATTGCACTATCAATTAACTGTTCTACAATCGAAACATCTGTCACGGTCATTTCCGTAAAAAAAGCGTTGTTTCCATAGCCACCTTAGTACTCATCGTTAGCAGTACTTGGCTAGTGAAATGCAAGAAAACTACGTTTTTAAAATATTTTCAATTTTTTATGAGACAACACGCTCCATTGAACCCAGATCTCTCATAAAGTCCTCTACATAGCATATTTTGTCTTAGATATTACATTGTAGCGGCTGGTTTTGCTCCTTCAGCGATAAATGCCAACAACACTACAAATTTTGTGTGTGGGCCAGTTGAAGCTGGACGGGGCTCGTAATACACTTGGTAAATACTAATAAAAAGAAAAAAATATATTACATTAACCAGTATCTTTTGAAAATGTTTATGCAACGGTGTACGTTAAAGGTAAGTATGGTATCTGTATTCCGGTTCCGTCGCTACTATCTAGGAAGGCATGACTATATTTCTTGGCAGTAGGTGGCGCCAGGAAATATTACAGTGCTGTTTTTGAAGATTAGTGGCATAAACTAAGAAAATATTTCTTTTGATTTAAAACAATAGTATTGTGGATAATTGAAACAGTAATTGTCTTGAATAGAGGGGGCAAGTAAACGTTTCTCTGCGTGTACTGTTATTTATCGTAATTTCAACATAAAAGGTACACAAAAATTTAAAAAATACGTTTGTTAGATAAATTTATGTATTGTACGTAGGTGTAAACTATTCTGCGCCTATAATTATACTTCGAAACTATTATAAAAACCCGCTCTTATGCATATATCCATATATTCATTTGCGCAAAAACAATTACCCAGAAACCAGTTTCCGTTCTCTGTCGCGGTTTTTTTCCCCATAGCATGGAGCTCACGTGACCATTATATTTTTAATTGTGCAATTTATCGAGTCAATTATGTCGAACAGGGGCTGCGCGATTTGCAGCGGGACCGGTCGTATTAATCTCCGCACGCTGTTGTTACCGCGGTTGCACCGGTTCTAATGGCGGTGCACATCTTGCGTGCATATTGCTAGAGATAAATAAAAGCGTTTGCGTGTATCATTTTGAGTTCGAAGTCGCTCAGATATGCATATAGGAATTAATCGTCTTCTTAGAAAATGAGATGATTTAAAATAATCGTTTCTTTGAACGAATAGGTGAATAGATTTATGAGAAGTAGCGCTAATAACTACGATAATTACCTGTGGTTTGAGGTATTGTTGTTTTTAATGAGGAATCTTTACGCGAGTCCGGAAATGCTTTAAATTCGGCAATATTTTTCTTTAATTGCGAAATCGGGTAAATTGAAAAACTAGTAGTGTTTTTGAAAGATTGAATAACGCATTTTTGTAAAAAAAAAATCAAAACTTTTTTTTTTAATGAAACAGCCTGTATATTTTTGAAAATTTTGAAAGGCTTCACCTCTCTTGTGTCCTCGGTTATAGATCGGTCGTCCGTAGGCGCGAGAGAGATGGGAAATCGGGTCAAAAGGGAGAAAATTGTACGGGATTTGCGAAAAAGCGCGAGTCTCATGAAGGCTTGCGATCCATCTAGATCGAAAGGGTGTTACTTTTCCTATAACATAGGCGTAATTGTGTTCGAAACGGGGGCCTGCAAGTATATTAATCGGTGTTCGACACCATAGTGAAAAAACATGCCGGATGCGTGCCCATGTCTGGGCGAAACGTGGGATTTATTATTTTTTTACATTCTAATTAATTATTCCTGTTTTTTTTTCTTATACTGATATTTCCTGATTTATTGTTACATAAAAAAGACAATGTAAAAAAAATTGTAATATAAAGACTGTTGACTGTTGTACTAAATAAATGATGAAAGTCGTTTCCAGCTTGATAGTGGTTCGTTAATTTAGATAAGCCTGTAGAGGAAGATCGCCTAATATTAGAATGGTGCCCCATATTGGATATCTATGTACTTTCCACAAAAAACATACATAAGGCGCCAATTCTTAACGGGACGCTTAAATAAGCCTTTAAATACAGGCTGTAAATTTGTAGCGTATCAGAAACCATAACACTTTTTGAAAGGTCAAGTTTTCAACATGCAAAAAATTTTGCATGTTGAAATGTTTTTCGTGGCTTATTTATGATTGGAGTTTGTTAAAAAGATGGTACCGGCAGTGGCGCACCGCATAAAAGTAGGTACGTAATATACAATATTAGTGAAAAATAATATTTTTACCATTTCCTGTCGTCTTGATGTCCACTGTGGCAATTGGCAACCGCCCTGGTAAGCTGCGTAGAATTGCAACATCAGCAACGCTTCCATTGTCGATTCATTCAGCCGTCGACGGTGTTGTGAATACGTTGTCGTATACTTCGAAAATGATCGTTCGACATCCAGTGAAGTAAGATTTGCAAATGTCAGATATTTCTTTACCTCATCTGGGCACTCTTGATTTTCAGTTATAGACCGAACCTTTTGTAAATCGGGATTTTTCGTTAAAATTGCACCAAATTTTTGAGCAACATCGACTCCTATAGTGTTCGTCAAGTTTTCTAGAGCGGCTTGTAAATTGTTTATGCAATTTAATGCGTCTCGTGCAGATAAGTGACTGTTTTCTAATTGCTCAATAGCTTGTGCAACTTCAGAATAGTTCATGGAAATTTCATCTATTTGTTGATGAACGTCCGAATTGGAAAAAAGTTGCTGACTATCTCGAACTGCTGCAGAATCATTTGAATCAGGTTTCAAGATGACATTTTTCACTTGTGAAAAATATTTCTGATAGTAAGATACTGCCTGGAGCCATGTTCCCCATCGCGTTATTACAGGCTGAGGTGGTGGTGGTAATTTCGGACACAATTGTGACACGGATGTGTTTGGGAGATTTGATGAACACTTTTTTGGTAGATGCTATTAACTTATCCACCATCGGATACTTCTTTCGAATGGTTTCTGCTACGAGGTGACATGCGTGTATGAGGCATATTATGTGAAGAAGAGTCGGAAAGCATATTTTGAACATCCTACCAACTCTCAGTAACGAACATTGTGATTTGGGTTCCTGTGATACAAAATTCTCTCAATGAATCTTTTATTATCTTGACAACGGTTTCTGCATTAGTTTTCTGAATCCTTTTACTGGATAACAACAATGAAGCAGGTGGACCATCACGTTTTAAATGACGCGCTACAACGTGAATGACGCTGTGTTTCTGAGCATCAGTTGTTTCATTCACACATAGGCAAATTTTCTTATTTCTCAACTCGTCTTTTATACATTCCTTTACTGTACCTTGCACACGTGGCAAATTGTATCGTAATTGCATAGATGTTGGCAGCTTCCATGAGGGAACGTACTTAGCCCAAAAAAGACGAAAGTGTTCATTAGATACTAGATGTTGTGGGATGTTGCACATATTTAACATAAAAATAAAATCATATAGAAATTGCCAGTATGAAATACTGTTTCTTAAATTGAATACATGACGTTTACTTTTACAATGTTTTCTACATTCAACCTTATCGCGACTTAACAATCCGCTATTGCATATGATGCAATAAATATGCGGACTTCTATATTCTAATCCAAGGAAATGCCTGAGATATTTATTCACATTCGAAGGGAACGTTACACCCTTTGGGCGACCCATCTCCGCTTACTTATTTGGCGTGCAGCGTGCAACGTACTGTCGCTTTGAACTCTCTTGCGGTACTGTCGAGATCGACTACGAGTTGAAAATCACCCCTACCCATGCCGCTACCGCTACGCTACTGCCATCCGGTACCACCTTTTTAACAAACTCTAATTATCACACGTTTTAAAGGGAAGTGTAAATCAAATTCGTTGGCAGTTTTGCTTTTTCTAGGTCCTGGAATTTCTTTATTCCTCCTAGTTTTCAAGCAATATTCAGTCTAATAATAGTACTCGTCTTGCTCTACAATATAGTCATATTTAAATTGAATTTTATCTGTAGCTAATCGCAGTAATTAGCAATTCATCCGTTTCTATAAGCACATTTCGCTTACGTCATAGTTAATGCATCTATTCCTGCATTATTATTATAGAATTATAGAATTCTGATTAGAGCTTGCACGCGTCTTATAAAATGTATATAAGAGGGAATAGCCGTCGAACTGTTGGCCGTTTAAGAGTAGCCGTATGTGTCTAAGTATCTAAGAAACCTCGGTTACCGTGACGTACTACACAGTTGTCGTCTGACATAATCCTTCTGGGTGATATCCAATACGCAAAGCCCATTCCCTAGCGATTAGTTGATTTGTGAAGATTTCTGAGTTGAGTCGATCGCCCAGGAAACGCACTGAAGTGCGGATTTGAATTGGTTCTTCTCTCTTTTACCCTACGGATCCCGGCCAGGCGTCTGCCCATCGAAACGCGTCTGATCGTCCCACACATCCACAGCGTGTCACGGCCGCCAGTACCTCCATGTGAAACGTAGGGGACTAGGAATACTACAAATCACTTAGGAATTTAACTAACCGTACGTTTAAGCTTGAAAGGAGAGCATACTTGATAGCAGGGTACTCTGGAAGAGTGTCAATTATCTTGGCAGTACTGTAATATACGCAGCGATGACCACGATGACAACTGTAGGATATTTACTACAATCCACGATTGCTTTCATTATAAAAATAAACTGAGGGTGTTAACATTTTTTCATTCGAGCGTTAAATAAAAGAAATCAGAATAGTTTCTATAAGGTGTAAACGTACTAGAAAAATGCTATGGCGTACACGCATACAAGACAAGAAACACTGAACATAAGAGCAATAAGTTGGCAACTTAAAATATAAAAATAACTAGGTATTTATATATATATTAATGCAGGAATACCAACTTGAAATATTAAAATAACTATTAATAAAGTGCAATGCCAATCTAAGAATATATCTTACAAAAGTAAAAATTTTTGTGGCGAAACTCATTTTACTTTTTAAGAAATAAAGGCCGTTTGATACGATAACAGCAACATAATGAAAATAGATAGGTACGTTCCTTTACTGTACCTTGCACACGTGGCAAATTGTATCGTAATTGCATAGATGTTGGCAGCTTCCATAAGGGCACGTACTTAGCCCAAAAAAGTCGAAAGTGTTCATTAGATACTAGATGTTGTGGGATATTGCACACACTTAACATAAAAATAAAATCATATAAAAATTGCCAGTATGGAATACTGTCTCTTAAATTTAATATGAATTTTTTTATTTTTCTTAATATCCGATAGCGGCAAGTTTTACAAATTGGAGGATTATTCTAACACAAAAAATTAAGTAAACATTCGAAAAAGGACGAATTGTTACCTACAACGAACCTGTCAAAAAGATTTTAAAGAAATTTAATAACAAGTAGAAGATTTATTTATTAAATAACCGAAAAAAATTAAATGTTTTGATAGGTATTCATAAAAATACTTCTACTAAAAATAGAATGCCTTGTATCTTGAAAGTAAAATATAGGAATTGCAATGAAATTCAAGCAATTTGCATAGATATCTTATATGATCGTTCTCTAAATGTATGGTCTAAGATTTTTTAATTTCCTGAGTGCTTTGTACGAGTTCATAGACTCCATAGTTTATTCAACGTATTCACATGGTTTAGGAATTCTTATTCAATCATCTCCCTAAGTAGTTTTCCAAGTTCCAAGTACAACTCAAATAAATTTCTTAAAACTTCAAAGAATGACGTAAGTAGCTTACAAATAGCCATACAACATTGTAAAAATGAATTGCCATGAAATATAACTCCATCTATTAATAAACCGGTCCTATATGTATTTATTTACATATTATTTACAACTAGTAAATAGTAAAACTGCCTCTACTGGATTAAATACTCAATTCATCCGTTTAAATCTTTATTTACAATTATAATTCAAGGTCGTCGGTTTCATAAGACCGCTTATACCGGCTCTAGCAAGGTTGCCCGTTTCGCAAAAGCGCCTACAACATATACCAACGTTTGTCGTCGACGCCGCCTTAGATCTACATTGTTGTTTACAAGTAAACGTTGCTATAGCAGCGGATGGAATATCCCGTATGCATAGAACACGGAGACCGTCTGTAGCTTAGCTTCCTATGACTTTTCAAATACCGCAAACTCGCGGAATGTCTCCCGATGGAAGGTCAGAGTTTACGGCCGAACGTGCTCGACTCATCCAAAGGTGAAGATCGACGTTTTCGTCTAGAAGTTACACGTGTTCGCGATATAAGTAAAAATGACGATGCTGGTGATATGCATAACGTCTAGCGGTTCTAGCGAAACGGAGTGTATGATCATAGATACAGTACTGTGCATTAATTATCGGCTGCTGTAAAAATCAATAGAAGGAAGAAGTACAATTACACTTAAAAACACTTAATATTTGATATTTCAAAATTCTACTCGGCTAAATACCTTCATAATGGGCCATTCTTGCATTTTGTAGCCATAAATTTGGCCCCCATGGGCAGTGTGTTGAGGGTTTACGGATGTGGACCAAGGGAACACGTGATAAACTTCCATTATAGGTATACCTATGATTTGGCGAAAGCCCAGAGATCATTCAAGTGATTGTTACTTTTGTATAGTGAAAACGTCAGGATATAACAAGAAAAACAAATGTAAAATAGAGTATCCTAGTTTACCATCAGCTATACGCCCAGTGCCTCATTCAGCCGAAATCCCAGTGCCAGTTTTCAATGAATTACCCTTTGTGGAAATACGGGAATATGAGTCTGGTAGAGATCAAAGTGACCCCAACGATGAAGATTTTGAAATTAAAAATGATTCCGTTCATAATGGATTTGACCAGCATGAGTTGAATGGTTTGGTACGAGATTTGATCCAAAAAAGCTTCAGAGCTCTTAGCATCAAGACTGCACTAGAAAAACTTGCTTGAAAAGGGAGCTAAGGTATCCTATTTTCGATCAAGAGAAAGTGCATTTCTACAATACTTTCGAAGTGATGATGGATTTGTGTATTGCCATAACGTACATGGTTTAATGGAAGAGTTGGGAATTTCAGCCTATAACGCAACTGAATGGCGACTGTTTATCGATAACTTAAAGCGGAGCTTGATGTGTGCTCCTCCACAATGGAAATTTATTTGGTTCAGTCCTAATAGGCCATTCAGTTGAGTGAAGAATATGAAGACATAAAGAGAGTCATTGATTTGTTGCAATACCACATGCACAAATGGATCATTTGTGTTGATCTTAAAATGGTTAGCTTCCTTCTTGGCCAGCAACGCGGATATACCAAGTATCCCTGCTTTTTGTGTATGTGGGACAGCAGAGCTCGTGAGAAGCATTGGGTGCAGTCGAATTGGCTGCTACGATCTGACCTGAAACCTGGTGATCCAAACATTGTACATCAGCCACTTGTCGACAGAAAGAACATTATATTTCCACCTCTGCATGTAAAATTGGGTCTCATGAAGCAATTCGTTAAAGCTTTGCCAATTGAAGGGGACTGTTTCAAGTATCTCATTTCGGCATTTCTTAGCCTGTCATTTGAAAAGATAAAGGCCGGTGTTTTTGATGGTCCACAGATTCGGCAGCTTGTTAAAGATGAACATTTCATCGGAACAATGTCAGAAATTGAAAAGAATGCTTGGTTGGCATTCAAAAACATTGTTAAAGACTATCTTGGAAATACACGAGCACAGAATTACGCCAAAATTGTCCAACAATTCTTGGAGAGCTTCAAACTGCTAGGTTGCAACATGAGCACCAAATTGCATTTTTTACATAGCCATCTTGCTAACTTCCCGGAAAAACTTGGTGCAGTCAGTGATGAGCAGAGTGAGCGATTTCACCAGGATTTGAAGGTCATGGAGGCACGGTATCAAGGTAGCTGGGATGTACATATGATGGCTGACTATTGTTGGAATATCAAGCGAGAATGTCCACAGATTAAACATTCTAGAAAAAGCTATAAGCAAAAATTTTTGCCTTAATATGTAATTACCGTTCGATAAAAAAACAACTATTTGTACGAACACAATTTAACTTGCAGTAACTATTATAGCCTTTGTATAAATAAAATTATTCTTTATAAACAGTATATTTGGTATTTATTTTCCTTTATATGCACAATTTGTATAACTTTTGAGGGTATCCTGTAGCTTAAAAAGTTGACGTGATTGACAAAAACTGCGGTTATTTTTGGATCCAGAGGCCAAAAGTTAGTTGAAAACAAATCACAGATTTAAGACAACGAAATTGCTGTTCCCCAGTGTTATTCATCTCTATAGTCGTGAAATAAAAATATTTTCTTGATGCAAGAATCCATTTCTCTGAGTGTGTGGGTATCTGCCCGAATAGCCTTATAATAAATTTTTTCACTCTTCTCTCGGACTTTCAACGTGTATTCGACAAAAGCGATCAAACGCCGTGCCGAATAAATCAATTATTAAAATGCTTTCCATCCACGCGAAACGTTCATTGTTACTATTAGAACCGAACGAAAGCAATAAGAGAAGAACCATTCCACCATAACAAAGAACGAATTCTATCTGCCCATCTCTTTAATAATTGCACTCCGCTCTGCCGATATAATTGCGCCCAGCCAGTAGATACCTGGTTCTAACGAGCTGAACGGAGGAGAGAAGGTATTTGTCATAAATTAGAGTCGCAAATGGAATAGATAACCTACGAAGGTATGCGGGAAATCCGTAGAGCGCACGAAGACTGGTTCGCGCCTGGTGTTCTTATGAATTAAGTTTATGTATGTTGTACGTCTGTTAAGTGTTACGATTTATTCCGCGTGGCTACGATAAACAACAGTACGATTATGCGTTTTATAAATGAGAAAATTCGTTTTGAATTATAAATAATTCATTATCTTTAAGATATGAATAATTTTATTGTGTGGAGTAGTGGTTATTGCATACCAATATGCACTAAAGATATAATCTTAATGCAGGATTTGTTAGATATGCATGACGGAAGGTGGTAGCTGCGTAAACGCTTTTTGCATACTGTAAATCCTGTATATCACCTAGAGATCGAATAATTATGGAAATTGTATTAAATATTCCATCGTGACTCAAGTGTGAGTATTTAGTTAATGAAGGGAAATAAAAAGCAGGTCCAATTTTCTCACAAATTCTATTAACTATCAGGCGACCGGTGTATCGTGTTCAAAAACACATCAACAGGCCAACTACGGGGACCACCATGAAAGAAAACAAGCAAATACACATAAGTGACCAGAAAATTGTAGTTGAGTTATTTCTTCAGTTCATGTATTAAATGTGCTCATTCTTTCTTGTTTCTTGCCTTGGTCTGTGCTTCCTGCCACGTTATTCCTCTTCTTTTTAGAATCTGTCCTACTTCATCATTCCAAGTTTTCCTTGGCCCTCCTCCTGGTTTTTGCTTTTTGAACTTTAGCCAGCCAAACTTGCTTGATCGGTCTATTGTCTCTCATTCTGTACAAATGTCCGAGCCATTTTAATTGATGTTTTCCGATGACATGTATTATGGATTCTGTACCCAGTTCCTCTCTTACTATTTCATTTCTTATTTTATCTCTTCTTGTAATTCCTTTTACTCGTCTTAGGTACTTCATGTCGATGGCTTGGATCTTGCTCTTTAATTGTTTGGTTAGGATCCAGCTCTCACTCCCGTAGAACAATATTGGCCGGAATATTGTTTTGTATACTGTCAATTTTGTTCTTCTACTAATTTCAGGTTTGCCTATAAATGACTTGGTAAGGCTGTGGTATACTTTTACTAATTCTCACAGTTATCTCGTCATGCATGTTGCCTTCTCTATCGATTATCACCCCTAAATATTTGGATGTTTTTACTTGTTCTATCTGTTTTTGATTTAATTCTACGTTAAGGTTTTTGTTGTTTTTCCCTATTAGCATCACCTTCGTTTTGTTTGCGTTAATTTTCAAATTTCTAGTTTTTAGTTCATTGTTCCACATATTTAGATTATCCTGGAGGTCCTTCACGTTTGCAGCACACAGCATGAGATCGTCTGCGAAGGCACATTCAGCCAGTCCTACAGGTCTTAGTTTGTAATACCCGACATTCACTATATGAATACTTGAACTTGTGGTTTTTATGATGTCGTCGATAATCAGAATAAGAAAGGTAAGAGCTCACCCCCTCTCCCCCCTGTTTTAGTGCGTATGTAGCTTTTGTTGTTCTCGTAGAGGCTTTTGATTGCACCTGTTAACTGTGGGTCAATGTTTCTGTGCTGTAAGTTGTAAAAGAAAATGGTAAAATTGCACCATAGTGACATGTCAACCAATTAAAATACGTTATGTAGTATATTGTATAAAAAAAAACTAATCAATTGTAAACTATTCTAAAATACAACAAGAGAAATAGTATTAGATTGTAAATTTCTTTGCATTATAGGAAGAGTTGTTATATTTTCGCATAAAGGCAGTGATTTGACAATGCCTTCTATGTGTATAAACATTGACTTTACAGGGTTGACAAAAAACCGTCTTTATCCAAATAAATTTAGTTAGATCACCGTCGATATCTCCTTTCTTTATGTTCCGATTTAGATGGCAAAAAAGTTAAAGAGACATTCCCATTTTTAAATTTATGTAAACCCAAATATGGTAGTTGTCTTTATTTGCTTAATATACCTTCTATTCGAACTGAGAGGGCGGGCAAAAGATAGTAATATATGAAAAAATAAAAGCGATATCTAAACAAAACGGCAAGAGTTACATTGTAATGCCGATATTGAACACCACTGCAGAATAAAGTTTCATGCCGCTATTTAACCGCTTTGGAGATATGACTTTGAAGTTTCCGCTTCCAAACCGTGAAGAGGGCTTTAATCGACATCGCCGTAAAAGTTTTTCGTTCTGATTTATCCTTAGGGATGCATTTTTGGTCGACGAAGTTGACGGTTTCAGATAGAAAATTAACCGCTGAATCGATTGCGACCAAGCAGAACCTCCTAGCTTGTTTGGTTAGGCAGCTACAGCGCTTCAAACTTAAAAAAAGGAATCTCCTTTTCTTGAATTTGAGACGCGCTAGCGTCGGAACGGTTAGAGCTAGAGGGTTGAGCTTTCTTAGTTTTAAAGCGCTCACCGAGAGCTTTCGAACGGACCCAAACCTAACCTCCTAGCTCGTTCGGATGTCGAGATACAAGAGAGCCGTAAAAATTTCTAACCAAAGTGATGAAATTTTTGAATGGCCTAAAAGTGAAAGTCGGAATTTCGCCAACCTGATGGTACCGATTTGTAGCCCTATTGTCGCGCATTTGCGAAATAAAATTTCAGCCCGCTATCTCTGACCGTTTTGGAGATATGGACGTTTGAAGTTTTCGGACTTCCAAAAACAGCGTGAAAACGAGGCTTTAAATCGACATCGCTCCAGTTTTCGTCTGATTTATCCTTAGGGATGCATTTTTGGTCGACGAAGTTGACGGTTTCAGATAGAAAATTAACCGCTGAATCGATTGCGACCAAGCAGAACCTCCTAACTTGTTTGGTTAGGGAATTACAGCGCTTCAAACTTAAAAAAAGAAATCTCCTTTTCTTGAATTTGAGACGCGCTAGCGTCGGAACGGTTAGAACTAGAGGGTTGACCTTTTTTAGTTTTAAAGCGCCCCCTGAGCCGAACGGACCTAAACCTAACCTCCTAGCTCGTTCGGATGTCGAGATACAAGAGAGCCGTAAAAATTTCTACCTCTTCAAAGTGAAGATTAAGTAATCAAGTATTAACTTTAATAACCACATAAAGTTTAATACGTTACACCGTCACACTGTTTTTTCGTATTAGGAGAAGATGGCTTTGGAAGACATTTGACATTTGTCTGCGAAAAGTTTTTTTCACATTAACTTTGCTAATAAGATGAGGTAATTATGATTTACTGTTAGTAATGAAGTGAAAATTAATTACCTAAACACTTTTTGCAGTTCTGAAATGGAAGAAAAGAAGAAATTACGTAAAAGGTCTGCCAATTACACTCCGCAAGAAAAGTCCCTTTTATTAGCTATAGTGAGAAAAATACAAATCAAAATTATTTAATAAAAAACTGATTCCTCTACCAATGAGGAAAACGCAAAATGCTGGCAACAAATCGCTAAAGAATTTAATTCACAAAATTCATCGTCCTCTCCGGCGACTATTTCTGAACTGCGTTCAACAATCCGGGAAAAATGCAAATGAAGACAGAAAAGACTTATATGGCACTAGTGGGGGCCCAAGTAAAAAAAACCAAAATACAGATTTTAATCAAGATCTAATAATGGGTATTGTTAACAATAAAACAGTTATCGGATTATCAAATCCATTTGACTCTGGTAGCATAATTAATTAGACGGCAGAAATTCTTGACCCGGACGAGTTTAATTTTACACTGGAAGAGGAAAGCCTTATTGTAGAAAATGAAATCAATGTAAGTTAATTTTTTTCTGTCCCAAGTTGATTCTTGTTAATGTACTTTGTAGACGGAAGAGTTAACAGAAAATAATGAAAATATGTCTTGGAAAAACTATAAACCAGCTGATTTAAAACGTGTAAAAGCATAGTGCCTACAAAAAAATCATCAGGAAAAAAATAAAAAAAGCGGAATATGATGCAAACCGACGCAGGCCAGAAATCACTAAATCTAAAGCTGACATTTATAAAACATAAATTCAGTGAAATACCCGAAGGTTACGTAGATGCAAATTGGGGCACAGATGAAGATAGAAAATCCACAACGGGATATTTTTAAAGTTTCTGCTGCGATAATATCATGATGTTCTCAAAAGCAACATGCAACAGCGTTGTCATTAACCGAAGCTGAATATATGGCACTGAGCGCCGTAGTATGCGAAGAAATATGGATCTTCACGATCCATATTCCTTTTAGAAGAGTTGGGGATTCCTGACATAAAATCATTTACTTTGCGCGAAGATAACCAAAGTTGTACATGTCTAACAAATAATCCGGAATTTCATCGAAAGAATAAAACATATTGATATTATTTCCCCAGAGAACATATTAAGTCGGGCATGATGAAGTTAGAATTTGTGTAGCCCTTGGAATAAGTGGCAGACATACTTACCAAACCTTTAGGAACGACATTGTAGAGATTTGTTGGGTTTACTATTTCGACTTATTTCACTTAAACTGCTTCAACAGGGCTTTGAAAATATTCATTCGAATGCGTTTTTGGTCCTGAGTGAGCAAGCCCAGCACCCAACATGCGGTTAGCTTTTCTATGCTCAAATCTTCAGTTCATATATATGGCAAACACATTCTTTCGAGATGCCCATCACCGGCCATCTACCGCCATTTGGTGAACTTTTTCGTTGCTGCCGGTAGTGGTTGCAGTTTTTGACCGTCCCGAACGTTCATCGTCGACCAAGCTGGTACGACCACGCTTAAATTTAGCTGCCCAAAATTTAACTGTGGCAAATGATGGTGGAGAGCCACCGTAAACAGCTTCCATCTCGTTAATTTGCGTAGGTGTATTGCCTTTCTAATGCAAGAATTTAGTGACCGCTTAATTTTTTCCATTTTTACAGAAACGACTGTTAAACAACAACTTATCATTCAACATGGCTGACATTTTCAAAAGTATCTTTCAACGCAAGCGCCTTCGTATAATCAGATACAAATACAGATGAACTAACGCTTTAATCTCTGGGTGACTAAATCTAAGGTACAACCACGTTACTTTTCCATAAAACATACTAGTCAAGAGGCACTTAAAAATAAGATTATTGATAACTGTCTACAAAAATTCTAGAAGCAATTAACTTTATATTAGCGGAAAGAATCGCTACAGTAGTAATTACTTTACACGTCTCGAATATTGCCTCTTTAATCTTGCCAATATTAACCTACACATTTATAATTACAAACTGTCATAGTGTCATTACATTAAAATTGCATTTCAGGTTATTTTTAGATGGCATACAAAGTAGCTCAGCACTTATTAGCAATTTGCGAAAGGAATATTGAACCAACAGGTTTAATCGAAGCAATGCACAGGCACAAAAACAAATAATGACCTTCAAAGTTTAATATGTCTGAATTAATTAAATGCAGTTTAATTAAACGAAATTAACAACTTCGTACAGAAGTTATCCAGTGCTAGAGGTTTTATTTGATGTTGCTAATATATAAATACACTAAAGAGGGATAGTTTACACACATAAGTTATTGCCTAGTTCAGTTTAGTTCTTTTTTTTGAGATTTAAACACCTGAAATATGTTTACTACCAACCGAAGCAAGTATAAGAATATTTTGCAAGAGTAATTTAAGACTTTGAGTGAAGGTTATACGAGGGATGATCGTAAAATAAGGTTCCCATGTTTTTAAAAAATAGGCAGCATTCTTTATTTCCTTAACATTACACATCATTTTAAAGGTAAAAACTTAAGCTATTTTTCGACTTAATCGCCATTTCGATCCAAGCATTTTTGCAGACGGTGCTTCAACTTCTGTATCCCCATGTCGTAAAATTCTGCCGCCAGTTCTTTCAAGAATCGAATAACCTCTTCTTTGACTTCATCGTCGGTCCCGAAGCGTACGCCAGGTCTGGACTGTAGGAGGGGTGGGGCATGACACTCCAGCCAAATTTTGTTACCAGTTCCTAGGTTTGACGAGAGACGCGTGGCCGAGCGTTGTCGTGAAGAAACGTCACACCTGCAGTCAGTCTTTCTCTCCGGCAGTTCTGGATCGACCGTCTGAGTTTGGTCAGTATATCGCAATACCTGTTTAAGTTTATTGTCGTCCCAGGAGGCAAAAAGTCAACCAGCAATACCCCTTTCCTGTCCCAAAAGACGGTTGCCATGACTTTGCCAGCAGACTGCATTTGTTTAAACTTCTTTGGCTTCGGCGAAATTGAGTGGCACCATTCGCATGATTGTCGCTTGTTTTCGGAAGTGAAATGAAACGCCCACGTTTCGTCGCCCGTAACAATGAAGTTCAAAAGTTCCTCCTTGTTGTCTTGACATTGTTGAAGAAACGCCTGGGCACACTTGCAGCGTTTCTGCTTATGGTCTTCCGTGAGCATTTGCGGTACCCACCGCGCGCACACCTTGCGGTAGCCCAGTTTTTCGGTCAAAATCCTTTCAATTGTGGTGTTGGAAATCTCAGGAATTCGAAGAGCGAGTTGAGGAATGGTGACCTTCCAATCTTGAAGCAGTATGCTCTCGACCTTTTCAACGATTTCCTCTGAAACTGATGGTATTCCTCTCCGCTCTTCATCGTGAATTTCCGTCCGACCTCCAGTGAATTCTTTACACCATTTGCGGACGTGTTGAACTATACACTTTTCTCCATAAACTTCGGTTAATTGACGATGAATGTCTATAGGTGAAACCCCTTTCGCTTTTAAAAAACGTATCACAGCGCAAATTTCGCACCTGGCGGTAGCGGCGATCGGGAGTTCCATCTAGGACGGCTGCTTAGCCGACACCGAGCGGCGTAGCTAGACGGGGGTGGTACGTATATAGAGTGGGAGAGCTGCTCCACACGCCAATGTTGTCGGATTTCGCCCAACACGTCTTATTGCTGTTGTAGGGCTTTGGGAACCTTATTTTACGATCATCCCTCGTACATTATAATGATAAAAATAAGTCTAACATAGTCGCTAACTTATTATTTTGTGTTTAGGGTTGTTCAGTCACAAGTATTGAGGTACGTTCAGTGACGTTCCGGTAACCTCGTTTTGGTTTGCTTTATGCCTAATTGAGTACCAATTCTTAGTGAGCTGGTCGTTGCATTTGCTTCTATTAAATCCAGAATATCTTCTACTACTTCTAAATCTTGTCTAATAGCTCGTTCAAATGTTATATTAACACCGGTCTCGCACAGTTTATTGAAAACTCTGATAAATACGTTTTTACCATGATTTCTCTGACATGGAAACCTTTAGCGATATTTTGCAAGATCCCAATTACAAAAACCATAAACAAACACCATATTTGCATATTCTAAATTTGAATAAGTGTGAGGCATTTTCTAACAAAATAATATACAAACTCGAAAATAAATCACCGTCACAATAAACTGACACTGACGCATATTAGAACAACAAAATTGTTGAAATGATTTTGAGCCTCGAAAGGATTGACTCAGATAGCCGGTACGTTATATTCGATAAGAAGCGAAAAAAACTTTTAATGTCGAACGTACCTAATTTTTGTTTTACATAGATAGTCAATGCAAGAATATTTTTATTTTATTTAAGACGTATTAACTCGAAAACAAATGAAAATCAGATAAGAACATATACGAGTTCTTTTACATTATTTTCACGTGTACTATACACTCCTGGAGTTTGGTTCGTTCCTGCCGATTCATCCTGTATAATGTCTTTTTCTTCATAGGATCCAATGAGAAATCAAACAAAAAACGAATAATCTCAGCAAATTCTCATTCTATTAACTGAATTTCAATTAAATATAGAGCCCAAAAGACATCCAATCTCACAACTCATAACCTGAACCGAATATGAGTATGTTTGAATAGTTTCTTGTTAAAATTGGACACCAAAACAGTCAAATCCATTGCTTTTATTGCGATCACAAAACTATATAGGATACAAAAGTTCACCTGTGTATCCATGCACGCCTATACCTACATACATATCATCGCCGATGTTGAATGTATAATAATGAGTTAACCTAGATTTTTTGGCGTTTCTGCCGCGTCATCGCCAGTAATCGGAACTAAGTCCTGTTACATGAATGTATTACGAAATTAATTTTCACCAATCGAATAGTATTGTAGGGGGAATTCACGCATTGGTAATTTTGAATATATTCTGGGACGGAGCTGCAGCAGATATGCTAAAATATCACACATCTCCAACTATGTGGATTTTAGACATTCGTGACAATGCAGTATTTGGCAGTCTTGAAGTAAAATACATGTAATGATAACACCATATACGAAAATGTGTGAATTGACAACAAATAAATATATTCACGAAGTATACAGATGTGATGGGATTAGCATTGATCAGATCAAGCTGTGTTGTCCTCACATTCTACCGTTTTTGAGTCATATTTTTAATCAATGTATTTCCAATAACTTCTTCCCTAGTCTCTGGAAAAAAGCCCGTGTTATTCCTCTTCCTAAGAAGCGACGCCCTGAAGAATTTGGGGACCTGCGACCCATCAGTATTCTGTGCGCGTTATCAAAAATCTTTGAAAAGTTACTGGAAAAACAAATTATTATTAATACTATTATTATTATTAAATATTAATCGACTGTATGCAGCTGGTCTCCCACATAGGATTCAACGTACCTCGAATAGCATCTCGTTATGCTCCAACCTTTACTATGCCGACACCGAGGACCAATCTTCGTTTGCGGTCGCCAATCTATCACATGATCAGGAACGCTGAGAAGATATTTAGTGATATTTTCACCGGAGAGTTGGCGCCATGATACACGAAACATAATAGTTTTTTGTATAGTTATGTCATGTTTTTAAATCAATATGTATTGTGTTCACAATGTGTATATTTGTCCTGTAATTGGGTTTACCTGTTGGACAATAAACATTATTATTATTATTATTATTATTATTATTATTATTATTATTATTATTATTAATACGGCCAATCAGTCTTTTATCATTAATTTTAAAATATCTTGGTTTCAATAACGAGGCTACCTCTTTGATTAAAAATTATCGCTGCCAACAAGTCACTTTGCATAATAAGGTGTCGAATACCATGCCTCTACACAGTGGCGTACCACAGGGTTCAATCTTGGGGCCTTTACTTTTTTCACTTTACACATCGAAACTGCATACATGTTTAAAAACCTGTAGTTATCACCTTTATGCGGATGATACCCAAATTTATTTTACATTTGAGCGAACTGATCTGCCATCTGTCAATGATCGCATTAATTCGGATCTTGATCGGATAATAAACTTTTCTATGCAGCAAAATTTGCATATAAATGTCAATAAAACATCTGTGATAGTCTTTGGTAGAAAACATGATGAGTTTGTTACTAATAATCTCATAATCAAAGTAAACAACACTTCTTTGCCTTTTTCTAAGTCTATTAGAAATCTTGGTCTTCTAATCGACTCTGACTTAAGATTTAAAGGTCACATTGGTATGTATATCCGCAAAGCGTATACCAATTTAAAGTATCTCTATTCCAATAGAAATTGTCTCTCTATTCTATCTAGGAAACGGTTAACTGATGCGCTCGTTTTGTCGCATTTTAATTATTGCGACGTTGTTTATGAACTTTGCCTTGATAGTGTTACTACGCAAAGAATACAAAAATTGCCGCATTCGTTTAAAAAGACGCGAATATGTTTCACATAAACTTGCGGAACTCGACTGGTTAAACATGCGTCTTCGTCGCTACTGTTTCTATCATAAAATTTTAATCACAAAGATTCTGCCATATCTCTTCCTCAGGTTAAGGTTTAGAACAGATGTGCATAGCATTAATATTAGATTTCCCCACCACATCACACCCCCCGCTCATCGAACCACTCTTTTTGAAAGATCATTTTCGTTTAGCGTCGCGCGACTATACAATGGCCTGCCGGATTTCGTAAAAAAATTATCAGTTACTTCTTTCAAATGTCATGTAAGACGTGTGATTCATGATTAACGCTGGCCACGAGCGGTACCGCGCATCGGCGTAGAATCAGTTCGGACCGAGAGGAACGATAGTATTATTTCGTCTGCGGATCAGTACGGACACTTTCGCTGCCGGTCATTTGCGCAATTGTTTATCTGTCCTAGAAAAATTATGATTTCGTCAGCAAAACGACCGCGGTCGGACAAACTTCGAAAATTTATTGCAGAAATTCCAGACTTAATATACGAAGGTGCTAAAATTAAATGTGTAATCTGTAAAATCCCGTTAATGTGTTGGTCCAGACAACATTGTCTACGACACGTAAATAGTGAAAAGCATGTCTCAAAAAGAAATTGCGCACATTTTATTTTTTTTTATCTCTTTACTGCTGTATGTTGACATGGAAATATCAGCTTTGCTTGTTGGTACATAATAGCTGCATAGCTTATTTTTTTTTTCCTGTAGATGTAATCATCGCGGCAGGAATGAAAAACAGCCGTTGCATTCGCGTGCAGATCGTCTGACTTTCTGCCGTTTACCGCAAAGGGTTACTAGAATATTTATTGAAAATATATTTATATACAGTCCTTTTTTTTTTTTTCAATGTTTGTAATACTTTTTTTTGTTTGTAATAAAACATATATTATATACAGCGTGTCTCGGTGCATTATGTGACATCCAAGCGGTCACAGAGTATATTGTTTTTTGTTTATACCATTATTTCTGACATCCGAGAATTGGCAACGGCGCTAATAGCTTTATGGGGTTCTTTTATCTCATAATGAAGTAATCAAATTTTTATAGTTTACACGTTAAGAAGCTCCGATATGTAGAATGTCCTAGCTGCATGCCTGATTCCTTATTTATCTTGTTTATTATTTAATTCAAATAAACAATCATTGTTACAGCAGCGTTTAATTTCCACCATTTTGACTGATCCTACTGTTATTTTTCCTATATTTAATCTTAGTTAATCTTCGAAATGCGAGAACATATATGTGCTGAAATGCTATATAATAAATATAACGGTTTTATTTTTAGTTTTTTGAAGTAAATTTTTTATATAACATCGGTCTTTTATTTTACATTTGATAATTCCAATACATACAATTATTTAGAAAATATTTCCATAATAAACGTCCGACTCAATATCGACTACCGCCGTAATAACCGTTCGAGAGGATATTTATGTAGGTATGTGATCTGACAGCGGCTTCGATAAGACAGTCGTAGCGCCACGCAGTTGAGTACGCCGCAACGGCGGTCGATGATATGTTCGCAACAGTTCGAAAGCAACCGTGCTATACCTGTTATTTTCCCAGCGAGATAATAGTTGCAGCCGTTATTGAATCCATAACGGTTATAAAATAACAGATAGTTAAATAACGACCCATCCCTAGTTAACACGCCTAACCGGCAAGCAGGAGATTCGAGGTTGGATTCCTTGCTGTGGACATAATTTTACATTCATTTATTAATTACGTCGGAAATTCCAAGGAAAATTATAGATTTCATAGTTCACTGACGGAAGCCGAAATAAATGTTAAAAATATTCATAGTTAACCAATAAGAAATAGCGCTCAGTATATAGATTTAAGTAGGTACGCTTGTAAGTAAAACATTTTATTTTTTTAGAAAATATGGATTTAGGCATTTATTCTAATAGCACTTTAGATTCTTACTTTTCTAACAATACTTCTTTTATTCAAATAAACAGATCCTTATTTCATTAGTGTACTTTTTTCCTTTGGAAGTGTTACGTGTAATTCGTAAAACAGACAGCATTGGCAAGATGTTACAAGGTCAGTATATTTTTCACGGATGTCACAAAAATGTTAAACAAAAGTATATACCGAATATACATTGGACGTCAAAGATATAGGGCGATTCTTTTTTTTCTTTTTCGTGTATAGTTCAATTTTCTTTTTTCAACGACACTACCTCCTCAATTCCAAAATTCCATATTTTTACATTGTCTCTATTTGCCTCCTTTAGGGTGGATGTTGCAACGTCAAAATTTTTACGGGATGTCACAAGATACATTAGTCGAGTATATATGTATATATGTAAATTCTACGTAGCTTCTATATTTTTGTAGTATATAAAAATTCTGAAAATTGAAAAAAATTGTAAAAAAAATAAGGTAGTGAGGGGTTGTTTCCCTAAATAAGTATTCATCATAGAGAAAATATTTGCATTATCGTTAAGAGCATGTAAAATAGTTTAAATCTTGTCTTAACTTTTTTTATTGTATCTCTCATAGTTTCTGAACTATTGAGTCACACAGCGAAGGGTTGTGTTGAGCTTAGGGTGCTTTACACCCCTCCGTTGTGCGATTGGACAACTTAGATAGTTACCGTTGTTCTTACACTACATCGGTCTATAAACCTACAAAGTTTCATTTAAATCGGCGAGATACACTTACCTATGTTGTTCCCTGGTCAGCTCGTTACAATGACAAGGCGCTGCAGTGCAAGTCAAGTTACGCGCATAAGAATCCAGTTTATCCGACACAGAAGTCTATTATTATACTTACAAGCTAGCTAGTTTCTAGTGATTTGCAATTACTTGGGAACATTGCAAAACTACATTTTTATTGTTGCTCGAAAGTATCGAGCTTTGAGTTAGACCGCGGCAATTCTCGGAGCTGTTCAAATTGATGCCGAGAATGAGGCGCGTTTTCTGTATATATACAAGCAACGGCTTGTTAAGTATTGTCGCTACCACTGTTACTGGTAGATCGCAAGTTATAACTTTTAACCGTCTATTGTTTGTTAATGGGTTGCGAAAATTCAGGGATTACAGAAAGAAATAGTTTTATAATTATATTGTTTGGAATTTGTTTGTATTTCAACATACAGCAAATTTGTTTTGATACGTATTTAAATGAAATTTAATTAATAAATAACTGGGTGCTATTATTATCATTATTGTGGTTCCATTGTGCACAAGGAAACGACACCGTGATTCGTTATTCACATTGTGACGTAATTATTAGGTGAATTGGATTGTAAACAATGCCATACACAATTTCTTTTTTAATAACTTCTAACTGCTAGGAAAATTAGGAGAAATTTTGGGAAAATAAATTATATAACGACATCAACAATTTTCTCTCATTTACAGTTAAGCTGTGGCTAGTAGGTACGAGGCAGGCACCATAAATTCTCGGGCTGATAGGCTTATACAGATTCTAGCGTTTTCAAACTCCGTTGCGTCATAGGCCTACATTAGACTACGGCTCGGAGAGTAGTAGTTTTTAGTAGCTAGCCAGACAACGTGACTAGTGCATGAAAATGTTTCAGGTAACGAAAATTGAGTACCGCGCGGTCTTTAAATTTAAACAAAACAAGGGCATACGCCTAATCACATTAAAACATGTTTAGACGGCATTTATGGTGATTTATCTCCTTCATATTCCACTGTTAAAAAGTGGGCAAAATGTTTCCGTTTGGGGCAAGAATCCTTAGAAGATGATTAGCGCCTCGGTCGGCCAATTGAACTGATAACGCCTCAAAACATTTCAATTATTGAAGAAATGGTATTAGCAGATTGCCGTTTGAAAATGAAGGAATTAGCTGCATAAATTAACGAACAATATTCGTGCAAAACGTCGAGGAGGGTGCAAGATGGGAACCACATCTTCTTTCCGCTCCTTAACGTGAACGTCGGGTCGAATGTGCGCGCTCGTTTTTAAACATGTGTGTTCAATCAACGAAAAAGGTGATGGCCACAATATTCCGGGATTGTGGGGGCATTTCACTCATTGGCTTCAAAGAGCGCAATACAACCGTCAACAGCTCATATTATGCGTTTTTGTTGTATAAATTTAGGGACAATATTTGTGCAAAACGTTAAGGAAAATTGACAAAAGGTGTTCGATTATTGCACAACAATACGCCCGTCCACATTGCCGCCATTTCACAAGAATTGTAGCACCACCGTATAATCCGAACAAGTAATTATCATTTATTTTCTTATTTTAAGGGAAAACTAGATTATTTTTGCAAGGGTATAGGATTATTAATTGTTATATTTTACCAAGCTTATTTTTTCTATATAAGGCCGAGAATTTATGGCGCCTACCTCGTAAGTAAAGCAACGCAATCTGCGCTGAAAGCCAGTGGCTGACGCATAAAAGTTTACGCAAAATAAACATGGCCGGGACAATTCGGTATAAGCGTCAGTATAACTGCGACTCGAAAGCCGATCTGTTGTGTACGCATCTACGCTGTCGTATACTATATCGTAGTTCTACGTTTGTTTTGAAAATGTTTCCTACGTCGCGAAACTACCAAAGTTGGACACAATAAGAGAATTTATTGCAGAAATGCCTGATTTCAAGTGTGATGGCGCTAAAATTCAATGTGTAGTGTGTAAAATAGATTTAATGTGTTGGTCGAAAAGTGATTGTCTACGGCACGTAAATAGTGCAGGGCATGTTTCAAAAAAAAATTCCACACGACATTATGACAAATTTAAATTTAATTTATATGTTACCTTTATTGCATGTAATTTACCATTTCATTTACTAAGGAAGAAAGCATACGTCTCGTTTTGGAATGAATATTCGGACTTTAAGTTACCAAGTGAGAGAACATTACAAAGAGTTGCGCCGTCTGCTCGTGAGCGTGTCGAGAAAAGAATTAAATCGGAGTTGCAAGATAAAAAACTGTGGTTATGTGTGGACGAAACAACAGATCTTAAAAAACATTCTGCGGTTAATGTAATGGTACGCACAATGGAACCACATCGACCGTCACCCTCAATTTTACTAGCTTCCATACGAATACAACAATGCACTGCCGAAGTAATTTCAATGTTGGTGTTAAATGCATTGGAAAAGTTTGAACTTTCAACAAATCAACTGTTGATGTTTATGAGTGATGGTGCCGCAAACATGCTTGCTGTAGGTTGATCTCTTAAAAAACATTGTGCTAACTTGTTGCATATTATATGTAAAATTCATACTCTTAGTCTCGTAGCAGATAGTATAAAATATTATCCCGAGGTAGACGTTCTGATAGCACATACAAAAGCTGTGTTTGTAAAATCCCCAAAATGTATTCGGGAATTTCATAGACTATGTCCCGGTATTCCTGAACCACCACAACCACCACCCTTCTTACTCGTTGGGGAACATGGTTAGAGGCTCCATTTTATTATCTTAAATATTTTGAGAATATAAAGAACGTGATTTTAGAATTCGACCCAAAGGAAGCTGCGGCTGTCAAGGTAAGCCGCTTGAAATTTCAGGATAGTCAAGTTAAAACAGATTTGGAAATTATTCAGAACAATTACGTGGAACTAGCAGATGCGATAGAAAAACTACAAAATTCTTCGGTGTCGTTAATGGAATCTTTGCAAATAGTGCAACATGTTCACGCACAGCTATGCGCGATAGAAGACGCAAGAAATGTTTGTGTTTTAGAAAGGTTTGAAAGTGTTTTAGATAAAGACTCTGATTTTGGCACATTAAGACAAATTTGTGAAGGTGCGTCAACAGAACCGTTAAGTTATTTGAAAGATTATTTTACTTACGCAAATATAACGTGACTAGATGTAGAACGTTCGTTTTCGGCATACAAAAACACTTTTTCTTCACGCCGCACTCACTTTGCCGAAACAACTTTGAAAACATATCTAATGTTACAAATATTAAATAGACATTATCCACTTTGTGATTTCAAGGAGGACTCTTAAACCGGTAAGTGTTTGAGCACGTATCACATTTAATTTATTTTGTGTAAACTTTTGTGCGTCCGCCACTGGCTTTCAGCGCAGTTGCGTTGCTCTACTCGTAAGTTTAAGATTGTTAAATAATTGCCATAAAGTGAGAGGAGGTTTAACGATGTGATGTTAGGACGAAGTTGTAAATAGGAAAGAGGTCGATCCAGTATTTTTTTAAAATAGCTGTGGTGGGTGCGATGACCCACACTTTACGTCAGGCGATTAAATGTGTCCATTTTGGTGCTTCGCAGAGATTTAATTCACACTAACCCGACCACACGCTAATGAAGGAATGAGTAATCCGTATTTTAATTCGAACATGTTTTTTGCCGTCGGTCTTTTGTTCCTCTCGTTTACGAGCTTATTTGACACCTTTACTACGTGCCCGGTGTGAACATATGCAGGTAGATCTTACTATCAAAACATGCATTTTATTTGCGGATGGTTTTAGTCGCTAATTTGTACCGAACATATATTATAGCAGTAAGGATTTTCTTTAATAAAGAGGATACAAAAAATGCTAACAGTTCGATTTAAAAAATATGTAACATGGAGGTCGAATCGGGCGGTTGCCTTCCTTTCCTAGATGTTCTCGTACACCGATGTCCTGACGGTGCGCTGGGACATTCCGTTTACCGAAAACTCACGCACACGGATAGATATCTCAATGACCTCTCACATCATCATCCAGCCTAAAAACGCGCTGTTATCAATCCTCTTATCCAAAAGGCAATTTCCATATTTGAACCCAATTCGCTTCCTCAAGAACTGTATCACACCACTGAAACTTTTATCCGCAATAATTATTCTAGGAAAGATATTCAAACTACCATTAACCCTTGCCCACAGCAACTCCCCCTATCTAACCCTAATTTCCGTAAGCGTATCTACCCTACATTCATGGTCACCGATCGCCTTAGCAAGATTCTCTTCAGGAACAACATAAAAATCATCTTCAAACCCAATTTCAAGCTCTCACATTACTTTCCCATCAAAGACTGCAATCATTTGGAAGAAGCCCCTGGTGTCTACCAGATCGCATGTTCGTGCGGTAGTGTGTACATCGGTGAAACAAAGCGATCGGTCAGTACTCGTGTTACTGAGCACGTGTAGCCGGGTCCGCATTGGCTGAGAATAGACTGCAAATCTAATTTAACTCTATCCGCATCTTATCTCGCAATCCTCACTACTATAGTAGAAAAATCGGTGAATTAATAGAGATTTTCGAACATTCCAACAATTTAAATTGCGAAGATGTAAGGGGTAGCCCCTTACATCACACGTGGAAAGCCCAACTGATTAAACCTCCTAGCAATCGCCAAGCTTCATTGATGCATAACATTTCCGCTTCATGGATGCATAAAATTTCGGCTTCACTCATGACTAGAGTAACCAAAACTTGCGGACTCGCATAAGCGTCGGTATTACGGGTTAATATAAGAATACGAAAAATTCATAAATAAACTTACTTGCTAATTATTCAACAAATTAGAGGCATTAGGATGTGAACTACTGTAAACTTGCATCATTGCATATGTTTCCACAGTTACTTCTTTAAACCTTGTGCGTCGACAAGAAAAATATTCTTATACATAGAAAACGACCTCTCCACATCTAAGGAAGTTACATTTGCATGTAGAAACTGTTTTTCAAAATCACTTAAAAGTTCACTATTCTTACACTTATTATAAACGGCCTCTAAAGTATTAAAATCGGGATTTTTCCTTAAAACATCTGTCAACTTTTGACTAGCGCATAATCCTGGCGTATCATTTAATGTGTGAAATTTATTTTTTACACTCCACTATGTCTAATGATTCCTGCAATGACAATTCAGTACATTGTAGTTTTCTGATGGCATCTAGTAATACTGTATAATTGGTACATATTGTTGTTAAATCTTCTAAAAGTTGAGGAATTTGAAATTCTCTTTTGACTTTCTCTAATTGCTTTGGATTCATTCCGATTAAATCGCATTATAAACTGATTGAATTTTGTTGAAAATGGATCAAATAGTAAGAAGCTGCTGTTAGCCAAGTACTCCATCGCGTTAAAATTGGTTCAGGAGGTTCTGGAATACCTGGACAAAATTTACGAAATTCTTTTAAACGTTTAGGAGATTTACGAAACACTGCTTTAGTACTTCCAATCATCCGATCAACGTTTCCGTAATGTTGTCGAACAACTTCACCAACTAAATGCAAAGCATGCAGCACGCAGGTTATATGTATTAAGTTAGGAAATATATGTTTTAGGGATCGCCCAACACTTAACATCGTTGCTGCACTATCTGTCACAATCATCACAACTTGATCTTGGGCAATTTTAAATTTTTTCAAAGCGTTCATTATCACTTTTTGAATATTTTCCGCGGTACATTGTTGAACACGTTTGCAAGCTAACAAATATCGAGATGCTGTGTTCTCGCTAGATAAAACGCGAGCTATTACATTCACAATACTGTTTTTCTTTATATCGGTCGTCTCATCCACGGTAATCCATATTTCTTTGGAACACAAATCACGTTTACACACATTTTCTAGCATCTCTTTCATTCGCGGCAAATGATTCTGTAATTGTGTTTGTGAGGGTAATGGGTACTTTGGAACGTATTGTCGCCAAAACGTTTTAAAAGCTGCTTTTCTCACCAACGACAACGGAAGATTACAACAGGTAAACATAATTAATAAATGTATGAGGAATAATGTATAAGGTATTTCAGTTCTTGCATTTCTTATATGCTTAATACCATTGACATGCCTCTGGCAATCAGTTCTGTCCAATGCAGCCAAACGAACATTGCATATTAAGCAAAAAACTGCACTACCGTCATATTTTAAATGGGGAAAAAGTGACACATACTTATGTACATTAGTAGCAAATCTATTACGAGGCATTGTTTTCTTAGGTATGTAAATATTAGTTCTATATGAAACGATACACTAATTATGTACTTGGTATAATACTACAACACACGAAAAACACCAGCTATATTCTCAAAAGCGACACGTAAGTACATAACCTTGACCGTTCGACTAATCTCTGCAACAGCTCAACCGGTACTAAAACGAAATCTCTCTCAGCGCGGTTTAACATGATTTATATTCAAGGTCGACACTACATGCCTGCTTCTCTACCGGTTTAGTTTATTTATGAATTATTCGTATTCTTATATTAACCCGTAATACCGACGCCTATGCGAGTCCGTAAGTTTAGGCTACTCTACTGATGACATAATATCTCCGTTCCATTGACCCAAAAGAAGCCTTATATAAATCCATCCGTGCAGTAACAGCCCTGAAGATGTCCCATAAGCGTGTGGACGAAACGTCGGTAAAAACTACGACAACGACGCTGTTTCAACCCGGAAACCAAGAGTATAGTATTATAATTCCTTATTTGCCACAACTAGAACTATGAATTTATGGAGATATCGCAAGAAAATTGAAATTAAGTCACCGATTTGTTGAAAACTAAAATTTATTTTTCAGTTAGCACTTCCTTTAGTTATGCGTATTTCTTTGGGTGGGCAAACTATTTTGGTCGGTAGTGTAAGTCAAAATAATGTTATGTTGTGGTATTAACGCATATATGTGTTTTTATTTAGCCAGAAGAATCTCGCACTATTCTTTCACCCTGTATACATTTATAGTACTTACATACATCGACTATAACATTTCACTTATTCGCTAGAAGCACATACTTCTAGATCGCGAATATGGTCAATAAACACGGCCATACGCCAGTTTCCACTTTGAAGAGACGACTTTCTCGTTTAGAAGAGCATTTATCGGATATGTGATTTGGGACCGGTCTTTAGTGCGAGCTATATTCGCGAGAGATATTGCCTGGCTTCTTTAGAAATTACAGTTCGGGCAATTTTCCTATGTACCGGTTATTGACGGCGTTACTAGTGAACCTTTCGCTATGAGATTTTCACGTATTTTCAATAGAATGGTTAATCTGAAACAAGTTGTTAATATGTATGATATTCATAGGACCTCCTACACAAAAGAAGCTGCTTTCTTGTATTACCATGCGCAAACAAATTGAGAAAACAAACACTGGTCTGCTGCCTAACGCTTGAGCAAACATGGGCTGCCTGTAAGCTTCCCTGTACGCGGCCAATTTACCTCTTGAACTTTGAGTTTGTCGATACTAACACAGGATACTTGAGGATAGTATTCTTATGTATTACGTATGTAATTTTAACTAACATAATCTAATGATAAATTATCTTTTTCCAAGTGAAAACATTTCTCGTCCAAATCGTTCTATTTCCTTATCATTTCTTGCAAATTACTGTCCGGAAATCATTATTTCTAATTTTTCCTTGTTAGAGGAGAGATCAATAACAAACGTTGAAGCTTATCTATTTTCACAGCTAGGAAATTTACTAAATAACTTATGTACACCGGTGCATGTGTTAGTAAGTTATTACTAGTCTGTGCAAACAGCGGTAACAGTCAGTGTAGTAAAGATGTGGTGCGGAGTTGGCGATTATTTATTTCACGCGTTCACAGCGTCAGTACTAAATCGATGCTGTATGCGAGTAGTTCTGTGTATATGTAGGCTGTCGTAACTTATTTCGTAATTGTACGCTTATGTTTGCTTTAAAAATGTCGCAGTTAGGTACGTCGCGAAAACGACCAATGGCAGACACAGTTAAAAACTTTATAGTGGACATGCCGGACTTAATTTTTGATGGCGCTAAAATTCGATGTATAATTTGTAAAATCCCTTTAATGTGTTGGTCCATAAGTCATTGTCAACGTCACATCGAAAGCAAATAGGATTCTTCTGCAAAAAGTGGCATACGAGACCAAGAAAAATTTACATCTGATTTATGTGTTACTCTTATTTTATATAATCTATCGTTTCGTTTACTAGATAAAGAAGCATTTGTCTCCTTCTGGAATAAATATGCGGACTGTAAATTACCTAGTCGAACATCGATACGAACTGTAGTGCCATTTGCTCGTGAACATATAGAAAAAAGAATGAAAACGGAGCTGAAAGATAAAAAACTGTGGTTGTGTGTGGACGAAATAGCAGATCGTCAAAAACATTCTGTGGTTAATGTAATGGTACGTACAATGGAACCACATCGACCGTCATCCTCCTTCTTACTTGCTTCCAAAAGAGTTACAAATTGTACTGCTGATGAGATTTTAAAGGTGGTGTTGAATTCATTGAACAAATTTGAAGTTTCAACTAAGCAACTTTTAATGTTTATGAGTGATGGTGCCGCAAACATGCGTTCTTTGGGCCGATCTCTTAAAGAACACAGTGGTAACTTCTTACATATAACGTGTAAAATCCATACTCTAAATCTTGCGGTACAAACGATTCCTACATGTTTCCCACTAGTAAATGCATTGATTGCTAGTACAAAGGCAGTGTCTCTAAAGTCCCCAAAACGTACCCGATTATTTCACGAACTGTGTCCTGATTTACCTGTACCACCACAGCCGATTGTTACACGTTGGGGAACATGGTTGCAGGCTGCGTTTTACTACAACAAATATTTTGATCAAGTAAAGAAGGTAGTTTTAAAATTCAATCCGACAAAAGCTGCAGCAATCAAGAAAAGCCAGGAAATATTTCAAGATAGCCAGGTTAAAAGAGATTTACAAACTATTCACAACAATTACTTCGGACTAGCGGAGGGAATAGAAAAATTACAAAATGTTTCGATGTCGCTAGTGGATTCTGTTCAAATTCTGAATGATGTTCACGCACAGTTATGCGCTGTAGAAGGCGAAACAAATTCGTGTGTAATACGAAAATTTGAAAGTGTTTTAGAGAACGACTCCGATTTTTTTATATTAAGACAAATTTGTGAAGGTGTGTGTGAAGATGCATTAAGTTGTTTCAAAGATTATTTTAAATATGCAAATATAACATCGCTAGATGTCGAACGGTCGTTATCGGCATTAAACAACATTTATTCCGCACGTCGTACTCACTTGACTGAAACAGCTGTGGAAACATATCTAATGATTCAAATATTTAACAGATGTTACCCAGTTTGTGATTTCACGGAAGACTTTTAAAACGGTAAGTGTTTCAGCACGTTTTATAATTTATTTCTTACCTTCTATTTTATGTGTAAATTTTTATGCGCTCGCCACGCGTCTGGCTGTTACCGCATGTTTGCCCAGGTTAGTGATAACTAACACTGGCCACGAGCGGTACCGCGCATCGGCGTAGAATCAATTCGGACCGAGAGGAACGGTAGTATTACTTTGTCTGCGGAGCAGTACGGACATTTTCGCTGCCGGTCATTTGCGCAATTGTTTATCTGTCCTAGAAAAATTATGATTTCGTCAGCAAAACGACCGCGGTCGGACAAACTTCGAAAATTTATTGCAGAAATTCCAGACTTAATATATGAAGGTGCTAAAATTAAATGTGTAATCTGTAAAATCCCGTTAATGTGTTGATCCAGACAACATTGTCTACGACACGTAAATAGTGAAAAGCATGTCTCAAAAAGAAATTGCGCACGAGACAATGAAAAATTTATATTTAATTTATGCGTTACGTTTATCGCATGCAATATACCGTTTAATTTACTAGACAAGGAACCATTTATCTGCTTTTGGAATAACTATTCGAAGTGCAAATTACCAAGTCGAACATCGTTACGAAGAATTGTGCCATCTGCGCGCGAACATATTGAACAAAAAATAAAATCGGAGTTGAAAGATCAAAAATGGTGGTTATGTGTCGACGAAACAACAGATCGGAAGAAACATTCTGTTCTTAATGTAATGGCACGCAAATTGGAACCTCATCAATCGGCACCTTCAATTCTATTAGTCTCCAAACGAATACAACAGTGTACTGCCGAAGTAATTTCAAAGTTAGTGTTAAATACATTGGACAAGTTTGAACTTTCAACAAACCAACTCTTGATGTTAGTGAGTGATGGTGCTGCAAACATGCTTTCTGTAGGCCGGTCTCTTAAAAAGCATTCTGCTAATTTGTTACACATTACGTGTAAAATTCATGCTCTCAATCTTGCGGCGGATAGTATCAGAAAATGTTATCCTGAGGTAGACGCTCGCGCATACCAAAGCAGTATTTGTCAAAACACCGAAACGTATTCGCGAATTTCACAGACTGTGCCCCCGTATACCACAGCCACCAGAACCTATTCTAACTCGTTGGGGAACATGGTTGCAGGCCGCGTTTTATTATCATAAATATTTTGACAATATTAAGAACGTGGTTTTACAATTCGATACAAAGGAAGCTGCCGCTATCCAGAAAAGCCAGTCGAAATTTCAAGATAGTCAGGTTAAAATGGATTTAAAAATCATTCACGACAATTACTTCGGGCTAGCAGATGCAATAGAAAAATTACAAAATCCTACGGTGCCGTTAGAAGAATCTCTACAAATAGTGCAACATGTTCACGCACCGCTATGCGCGATTGAAGACGCAATAAATGTTTCTGTTCTAGAAAAATTTGAAAGTGTTTTTGAGAAAAATTCTGATTTTGGCACATGAAGACACATTTGTGAAGGTGCGTCAACAGAATCGTTAAGTTATTTGAAAGATTATTTTACTTACGCAAATATTACGTCACTAGATGTAGAACGTTCGTTCTCTGCATATAAACGCATTTTTTCCTCATGCCGTACTAGTTTTGCCGAAACAACAGTTGAAACATATCTAATGTTGCAGATATTTAACAGACATTATTCACTTTGTGATTTCACGGAGGACTCTTAAAATGGTAAGCGTTTGAGCACGTGTTATTTAATTTTTATTTAAAAGATGAGCGAAATTATTTGCGGCAGCAAACATCTCTGTTAGCAGAATAACTCTAGTGGAACGCGAGGCCTGGTCGACTCTACGCTACTGCGCGGTACCGCTCGTGGCCAGCTTTAGTGATAACAGTGATAATGATGCTTCTACATTTAGTGTTCGGTAATTCCGATGCAGCCCGCCTACCTACTTGATAACACTTCTTAAGAGGGTGAGTGTTTCACAACTGTTCAGGCCGATAGTCTATGTATATGAATTTTAAAGAAATTCTATGAGAAACATAATAAACCGTTCAATTTTACGCAAATTTTCTAAACGTACAAATGCACTATTTCTTGACAATATCTACATTCAAATCCTTACCTTACAATGTTGCCTTGAAAGCTTATTTACTTATTTACCATATAATAATAATAACAACAACTTCAATGATTTGTTTCACTCGTTAGAAACCTTTCCCATTCGAGAGCGTATTATTTTATGTAACGCAGAAAGAAAAATTAGCCTGATCTTGTAACATTTACGCCAGAAAACAATCGCTATACGAGCGTACGCTCTTAAAATTCTCTCTATAATGTAGTAATACAGTGTTACGAAACTGCTACGGCATCGGAAAGCTGACGAATTTATTATGACGACCGTAACAATAAACTGTGTCGATAATCGCGAATGACTCAGAGGATATGCCTCGTGGAAGCATTGGGCAATTGCAAATCGCAATTTGAATATTTATTCCAGCAATTAATTTAATATTTATTCGTTCTGGATGCCTTGTTGGGTATTTTAAGAAAGGAAAAGGATAAGAAACAATTGTAATAATAAAGCAATTTGTGCATTTCGTAAAATAAAGTTAGAATAAGAGCAGGAAAGATTTAATTGAAGGATTAGTCACATTGCAGTTGTAAAAGTATTTCTGAAACAAATATTCGCCGAATTCTCTATAATCATTTGGGTATGAACAAGATTATTGCAAGATGGGTACTGCATCTTCTATCTGCTGTCCATCGTGAACGTCGGGTCGAATGTGTGTGCTCGTTTTTAAACATGTTTAGAGACGACCCGAAACCGATTTTGGAGTCCATTCTCACAGGAAATGAAATAATGGTTGTGTATTATGATCCTTTATTCAAATCGTTTCAAGGACGATAGTGAGCAAGCAGCTGTAATGAAGGGTGTTTCAATACGAGCGCAAGATTTGAATTGCGCGCCAACCTGTGGTGATGTCACATGATTATGACATGCCAAGTCGATAGGAAACGGATGGGAGTTAGTAAACATGGAGCATTACACGACAGAATAACGCGTCCTGATTGTTAAACATTATTATCAAAATGGTGAAAGTTTGATTGCCACGATTCGTAAAATTCGTCCAATTTTCGGTCGAAATAATGTTCCTAAGTCATCTACTGTGAAAAGAATAATCGCAAAATTCGAAAGTACTGGTTCGGTTAGTGATGTGAAACATACGACACGAGCTCGTAGAGGTCGTTCAGAACAAAACATCACGGCGAGAGTGTGGCCGAGAGTCCAGGAACGACGATTCGTCGTCGTGCACAACAATTGGACGTTACAACAGCCACCCTTCAGTGTATTCTCACTAAAGATTTGCGCCTCCATGCGTACAAGGTCGAATTGACTCAGCAACTCCTGCCTACAGACCACTTACAGCGAAGAGAGTTCACCAATTGGATCCTTGAACAAGAAGTGATTTTGCGGCCAAAATCATCTTTAGTGACGAGGCCCATTTTCACCTCGATGGCATCGTAAATAGGCAAAACTGCCGCGTTTGGGGCTCAGAAAATCCACGAATGATTCATGAAAGAGCATCCAAATCGTATCACTATTTGGTGTGCATTGTGGGCCGGAGGAATCACTGGACCGTTTTCTTCGAAAACGAGGCAGGTAATGCAATAACGGTGAACGGCGAACCTTATCGTGCTATGTTAACCCAGTTTTTTGTGCCACAGTTGCACGATATTGCTCTCGACAACAGGTGGTTTCAGCAGGACGGCACCATTGGCCACACCGCCCGTGAAACATTGGTGGTCTTACACGAGACTTTTCCTGGTCGTGTCATTTCCCGGTTTGGTGACCAGAATTGGCCGCCACGCTCTTGCGATTTAACACCTTTGGACTTTTGGCTGTGGGGTTATCTGAAGTCACAGGTTTATGCCGGCAAGCCCGCGACCACCGAAGCATTGAAGGCCGAAATTAGACGCTGTATCAACGAAATACCGCCGCATGTATGCAACACCGTTATTGAAAATTTTGCCAAAAGAATATGCATGTGCCAGTAAAGCCGTGGCGGCCATTTACCAGATGTGTTGTCCCATTCATAATTCCCAAATGTCTACATTATAACTCAGTAAATATTTCAATACTTTGCTATAGAAAACCAAGTTTTATTGAACCTTCAAATCTTGCGCTCTTATTGAAACACTCTTTACAACATTTTGAGGGAAAAACTTTAGATTATTTTTACAAGGGTATAGGATTATTAATTGATCGTTGTAATAAATGTATTGAAATCAAGGTATAATTCTAAGATACCATAGCAGACCCAAAGGAACGCCATGGTGGAACGAAATAATACAGAGAGAAGTTAAGAAGAAGAAGCAAGCATGGAACAAATACTTAACAACAGGAAACACTGAAGACTATGAGGACTATAAGGTTAAAAGAAAAATAGTTAAAGATTTAGTAAGGAGTGGTAAACTAAAAGCATGGGAAGAATTTGGATAAAAATTGGCAGCGGCACATACAGAGAATCAAAAACTCTTTTATGGAATGCTAAAACAAATGAGAAACAAAAATCCAACCATGCTGAAGAATATTAAAGACAAGGTTGGAGGCATTGTAACACAGGAAGAATTAATAATGAAAAGGTGGAAAGAATATTTCGAAGAACTTTTGGAAGAGCAGGAACAACCAGAAAATCAACGTGAAAGACAAATACGTATACAAGATCAACGGCCAATAGAACAACAAAAAAATGAGGATCATGAAATATCGGAAGACGAACTAGAGAAAGCTATGCAGAAAATTAAATTAGGAAAAACACCAGGGCATGACGAGATAACTGGGAAATGATTAAATTTCTTACAAGAGAAGCAAAACAAGAACTATTAGGTTTGCTCAACCAAGTCAGAAAAGGAAAGAAAACACCAGAGGACTGGAGGATAGGAATCGTAACACCATTATATAAGAAGGGTGATAGTAAGGAATGCGGAAACTACAGAGGTATTACACTAACAAGCACTGTAGGGAAAGTACACGCAAGAATCCTGGAGACAAGACTGAGAGAAAAAGTGGAAGAACGATTGGAAGAAAGTCAGACAGCGTTTAGAAAAGAAAGAGGAGTTCAAGACCAGATCTTTATAATGAGGCAAATAAGTGAGGAGGCAATACGAACAAACAAGCAAGTACACGTGTGCTTCATAGATACGGAAAAGGCATTCGATGGGATAAAGAAAGAAAACGTGTGGGAAATCTTGGAAAAAAGAGGAATAAGACATGAACTAGTAGAAAGTATAAAAAGCTTACATGTACGAGGAAACGCGCAGCTACGTACGAGTTAGAAATGAATGTTCTGAAAGATTTATAAGTAGAGTAGGACTAAAACAAGGTTATATACTGAGCGCATTGCTATTTAACGTTAGATGAAATATTGAAAAGATGTAGAAATAGATTAAAGACATGCAACATCGGAAACTGGAAAATAGAAAATATAAGAATAGCAGAATTATTTTACGCAGACAATCTGGTAATAGTCGGGAAAAACGAAGCAGATTTACAACACAATATAAATATCCTGAATCAAGAGCTACAAAAAAGCAATATGAAAATAAACCTAAAGAAAACCAAAACAATGGTAATAGGAACAGCCAAAGAAGGACACCAAATTAAAATTGGAGGAAAGGCTGTAGAACAAGTAAACAAATTCTCTGACCTGAGAACAATCATCAATGAGATGAGAACCATGGAGGACGAAATTAACGAGAGAATTGTGAAAGCTGGAAAACTCTTCAACATAATAAAAACGAAATTCCTCAACAAGAAGGAAATACCGAAAGAGGTAAAGACCGAAGTAGTTAGAAATGTTGTAAAACCAACGCTCACCTACACCTGTGAAAGCTGGACAACAACAGAAAGGCAGAGGAGTAAGCTGACAACTGCAGAAATTATATATTTGAGGAAAATACTAGGAAAGACAAGGAGAGATAAAATAAGGAATGTGGAATACAGGGAGCAGTTGAACATAATACCAGTGGAAGAGACAATACAATACGGATAACTGAGATGGATGGGACATGTGCAAAGAATGGGGCAAGAGAGGTTACTGAAAAAGGTGTTCGAAGCAAGAAAAAGTAGAAAACGAAGGAGAGGAAGATCACGAAGAACGTGGAAAGAAGAAGTAAGAGAGGCAGCGGAGAGAAGAGGGGTAAGGTGGGAAGACATTCCAGGATTAGCTATGAATAGAATAAATTGGAAAGAAATATAGAGGAAACCAATGGGACTCAACACCCTCCAGCCAACACCGAAAGGTACAAGGCCCAAGGATTAAGTAAACGCTTCCGGTTTATAGAGGATGCCAGTCGTCAACTGAGCCCTTCTTCGCAACCCATTCGATTTTATTTTGAAAAAACGAAGTAAGAAAGATGTATTTGTGGTTGATATTTAATCGACTGGTTATTATTATTTGTAATTGTGCATGTATTTGGACGAAACTAAGGTTGAAATGATACAGTAATTGCAATTTTATTCGAAATTTTGTTCAATTTCACGAGAAAATTTACAGACATGCTATTTAACCAAGGTCTTCAATTTCCTACTACGTGGTGTTTTACCTAATTTATCATTATTTTTCCCACAAATACTTTTAAGTAGTATATTTGTAGAACAAGTTATTATAATTGTTGCAATACGTCCACTGCTGTGAATCTCTTCGTGTTCAAAAATAATTTTGTTAAATATAACGTAAGAATATAAAACTCTTTGAACAATAAAATCTTCGCATTTTTTGTCAAATACTACGGATAGTTAGGGAATTGAGTTGGAATAGCATGTTTTTTAAGCCTAGGATTTTTTAAACTTACAGTTACAGTTTCACCGGTCCTTGAATCTGTAGCTGTTAAAAGATAAATATCTTCTTTTACGAAGTGTAACTCATAAATCCTAGTATACATTGTTGGAATAAATAGACCGCCCGAGTCACGCTTTTATCGTTTCAAAAAAGGTTTTATCGCTTATACAACAGTAGAAAAACATTAGAGGTATCACCAACAATATACGGAAATATCACTACACAGTATTTTTTTTAAATAAAACGAATATAATTTGGATAAACTAATTCAAAATGCAAGAAACGGTCCGAACGTGTAAATGTCAAAACTATAAATATGGCTGATCGTTTACCTAAACCAATATACGTCACAGCCTGCTGCAGGTAGGCCTTATTATACCGGGGGTAACGGCCTACCTCCTATTTAATACTACTATTGTTACAAAAGCTGCAGACAAATATGTATATTTAATACTATTTGATGACATTAAAAAAAAAAACGAAATAATATTAAGTTGAAGGAATTGTGAGAAATGCAATCATGAAAAAATCTCGAGAAAAGCTCTGATTTAATTCCAGCACAATTACAACGCCATTGTTATTCTATTCTTTTCATTTCGAAGAATACCTCGACAACCTTACCGACTTGTCTTCTTCTTCACGACGAGAATTACACGTCACGTCAAGCGACGTCTCAAGCGACCAGTTGACATTGAAGCGTTCGCAGCTTCCGGCGAAATACGGGCAAGAATGTGCACATATTAATTTGTTCGTGGATAAAATGTTGTGTAGTAAGTATAGAGCACACGTAGTACGTATATCTGTAGATAAGTGAACAATGGGAATATTCGTGCCTGATGGTCGCGAGACATCGGAAATATTATAATTATTTGCGGGGTTAGATGTTTGCATGTTCTATTTAATGAGCATTTAGAGTTGGATGCAATGATTACATTGTCTGTATAACATTTCATGGGAATGTATAAAATATAAATGTATCTAAAGGTTTTCTTTTAAAACTAAACTTATTCCCTTCTGAGTTTAGTTCTCGGGGGAGGCTAATATCAAAGTAATTGATCTAATGATAGGGGAACCACAATAGAGAAAAGATCGCAGTGGAATAGGTCAAGAAACACCTCGAAGACTAATCTAGTCTAATCTAAGGGAATACCGGTAACTTCTTAGGTGCCGAATTGCCTCTTTTCTGGGTGTAAAACATCCTAATCGCAACACAGAGACTGTTCTTACACTTCTTCTATTAAATTGGTCTATAAACCCATTAAGTTTCATTCAAATCGGTGGGTATCAATTACCAGTATAAGCTTGCTTGTAATCGGCCCTTCCTTGAGTTCCATCAACAGCTTCTGGTAATCTCCACCGTGAGATCTGATCGTGGGAGGTTCATTGTTCATTAGTCTGTAAATTGTTAATCTATCCCCTTCTTGAATGTGGATATGTAGTGGTTCTAGGTTAAATATGGATAGAATAGAATAGTTTTATTGCCGTTCACGAATTAAAACTGCAGAAGAGAAAAATCTGAAATTCATTACAATGCAACTATGATTTTTTTTTAAAGGAATAAAATATATTTCAAAATGCTCGTTTGGCCTGTTAGGTCTGTCTCAATTGAGACATTCATGGTAATGAGTGTAAAAAGTATGTTCATTTGTTAGAAAAGATTTAAACAAATGTATACTTGTTACTCAAAAAACACTTGAAACGATTGCCAGCTGCATACACTCCTCTAAAGCTCATAATCATAAGTCAACGCTGGCACGAGCGGTACCGCGATATCGGCGTAGAATCATTTCGCGTCGAGAAACGGTAGTATTACTTCGTCTGCGGAGCAGTAGGACATTTTCCGTGCGCGTCATTTGCGCATTGTTTATCTGTCCTAGAAAAATTATGATTTCGTCAGTAACACGACCGCGGGCGGACAACTTCGAAAATGTTTATTGCAGAAATCCAGAACGTTAATATATGAAGGTGCTAAAATTAAATGTGTAATCTGTTAAAATCCCGTAATATGTTGGTCCAGACAACATTGTCTACGAGACAATGAAAAATTTTTTTAATTTGCGTACGTTTCCAGTAATATACGTTTATTACTAGACAAGGAACCCTTTTCTCTTTTGGAATAACTATTGCGATTGCAAATTACCATCGAACATCGTTACGAAGAATTGTTGCCATCTTGGCGCGACCACTATAATTGCAAAAATATAAAATCGAGTTGAAAGATCTAAAATGGTATTTCGACGAACAACAGATCGACGAAACATTCGTTTTTAATGTAATGCACGCAATTGAAAACCACTCAATCGGACTTCCAATTATTAGATATCCAAACGATACAGCAGTGTACTGCCGAAGTAATTTCAAAAGTTTGTGTTAAAGACATTGGACAAGTTGTGAACTTTCAAAAACCACTCTTGATGTAGTGAGGATGTCTGCAAACACATGCTTTCTGTAGCGCCGGTCTCTAAAAAGCATTTTCTATAATTCGTTACACATTACGGTAACATTCATGCTCTCAGTTTTAGAGATAGTATCAGAAAATGTTATCTCGAGTAGACGCTCTAATAGACAACAAAAGCTGTGTTTGTAAAATCTCCAAACGTTTCAGGGAATTTCATAGACTAGCCCCGTATTCCTGAACCACTCACAACATTTCTTACTCGTTGGGAAAATGGTTAGAGGTGCATTTTATTATCTTAAATTATTTGTGAGAATATCAAAGACGTGATTTTAGAATTCGTTCCAAACGACAGCTGGCAAGTAAGCCGCTTGAATTTCAGGATATTAAGTTAAAAAAAGATTTGGAAATTTCAGAACAATTACGTGGGACTAGCGGATGCGATAGAAAAACACAAAAATTTCGTGTCGTTAGTGGAATCTTTGCAAATAGTGCACATGTATCCGCAACAGCTATGCGCGATATAAGACGCAAGAAATTTTCGTGTTTTAGGAATGTTTGAAATGTGTTTTAGTAAATGATCTGATTTTTGGCACATTAAGACAAATTGTCGAAGGTGCGTCAACAAAACCATTATAGTTATTTGAAAATTATTTTACTTACGCAAATCTAACGTCATAAGATGTAGAACGTTCGTTTTCGGCATACAAAAAACTTTCTATCACGCAGCAACACTTTGGCGAACAATTTGGAAAACATATTTAATGTTCACAAATATCAAATCGAACATTATCACTGAGATTTCACGGAGGCTTTATTAAACGGTAAGTGTGATCCTATCACATTGGAATTTATTTTGTGAAACTTAGGCGTCATCCGCCACATTGGTCAGCGCAGTTGCTTGCTCTGTTTACATACCAGACCCTGAAAATGACCCTCGTGTATAGCCATAACGCAATGTTTGGACTTTTCGTGATTTACAGTAAAACATTTCTCTCAAAGACTATTTATATTTAATACACAATTTACCGATCATAACTTGGCTCTTTTCAATCATTTTACAACCTCACATAATTATCAATAGTCAATTCTATTTCATCTTTAGATATCTACATATATCTATCATTTTGTATTAGATGCAGGCTATTCCAATGACCCCGGTTGTATCAATACGGCGGCGATGTAACAACGCCGGAAAGTCAACGCCAACGCCGAACCAAGGCCGCGCCACATGTGCGTACCCATGGCGTTTCTAATGGAAAAGGCCGCGGATAGGGTACTGTACTCGATGATTACGAGATCTAGAAGGTATCACTTCTGCATGCTGATGGTCATCTATGTATGAACGTGGTGTGTGTGTATGTGCTATTGGCCTTCGCTTTCTGAAGAAACTAATTGCGGGTCGATGACACTGGAAGTGCCGGCAATACTCCTTTAGCTTTTTTTGGAATCGAACGTGTTCGCTAGAATTTGAAAATCAAAGAGAGACTTATTATATGGGTAAGGACTAACAGTATTTATTTATTTATGCCATAAATGAATGATGTTGATATAGTATTGACGTAAGTAAGGGTGTGGGAATATACATAATAAAGTTAACAACTCGAATTGGTAACAAAAGTACATATTCTCAAATTTCCCGTTGGATTGACTACGACCTCTGGCTTAATTTCTTTTTCAGTCCCAGAAGATACGCAGCCATGAATGCCACGATTACATCTTCAAAATATTTGACAGGCCAAAACTAATAAATATTCAGGGTTTTTTGGAGTTCTCAAAGAAGTAAATTCTCATGCCATGGATAAGGATGCTGCGAGTATAAGTATCATAAAATGATAAATTTGAATAAAATTAAATAAAGTCGCTCTCAATTAAAGAAAGCTAAATAGAATACTGTTGTGTAACTGGGGAAATGAGTAGTTGGTTTACATATTATTTATGTAATAGATAATGTACAAAAATTGGTGCAGCAAGATAGAATAAGAAACGAGAAATAGAAAATGAAATGATCAAAGCAAAATTTTGTAAGTATTACAAAAGCTCAAAGATGTATATATTAAAGTGTTGTAAATATTACATTATCGAACGCAGCTGTCATTCCAGCACATATAGCGTATTCAGTATGACCACTCGTTCAAAGTGAAATTCCCTCTGGCGGCTATTAGTTCTTTTTCAATAGCTCCTACTTCTCCCCAAAGCTGCGACCGTTGGAACAGAGGTACTAAATAATTCTTTTAATTACAGCCAACGACAAACAAGACGGAACGGTGAAGTTATTCCTCTTCAGTTAATTTTCTTATTTTCGTAACTCTTCAAATTTAATGGAATATTTCACTAACAGCGTAAATTCAGAGGTGTTTCTGGCATAATTTCGTAAACTAAATATATTTCGTCATGTTTTTGTCTAGAACAGTTTTATTATTATTAGGTTGTCAGTGGAATCTTGTAGCATAGAGTAATATTTCTTGTCATCTAGTCACGTCACTACATTTATTTGGTTACGTTATTCTTATAAATAACTTTATTCATCGGAAATTCGTCATCAGTTTATATTTGGAAAGGAATTATCAAAATTTGCTGCGAATAAAACAATCGCCATCGCGATTAAAATAAAGGAATGGGAGGGCGCCAATTAAATTTGCTGGCTTTGAGTCGAGTTTTCGTCGAGGTAATACGTGACTGGCTGTGTTGCAAGTTTCCAAGTGTTTATATTTGAAAACATACTATAAATTCAAGGTAGAAGTGAGGATTGGTGGTTAAAAGTAGGCGGGTTTCTTGTAAATGTCAGATAAACATGGAGTTTGGATGACGTCGTCATAAAATCCAGGTTAGTTTTTCAATTTTCAGCTTTAATTTTCGTTAAATTCCATTAATTGGCATTAAAGTTAATCTGAATTGCAAAGAAAGTGTTTTAGGACACTTCCGAGCCCTCAGTTCATATAATCAATCAATTGCCACTTTTAAAACATTTCAATACATATTCGCTAAGAAGAAAATCAACATACACTATTTCAAAAAAGAAAACTTTTCTTTTTGCAACAAACATTTTTCTTTTTACAACTGTTACATGTTCCTTAGGGGATCCTCTAAAACTAATGACTTTTCCAAAGGTAAAATGTTTGTAAATATTCTGTATTGTCCGTTTTAAAACCTCAGTTGTATAAAAATGCTTAACTGTTTGTCAAAACTGAAGTTTTAGACCAACAAAGCAAATGTTCTGTTGAAAACCAAATAACATGGAAAATTTGGCTCATGTCCAAATTTTCCATGTTATTTGGTAGATAAACAACAGTCGCTTATGTCAATCGACGCTCGTGTTTCTACAAAAATTTAAAAAATCGAATATCCAGCCGTCATTAAATTCTTGTGTTTGAAAGGTAATACGCTTACACAAATTAAAACCGAGATGGACGCTGTTTACGAGAACTCTGTACCATCATTTGCCACAGTAAAATTTTGGCCAGCTGAATTTATACCTGACTTGATGAGACAACAGATTGTAAAAAAAAATCTATTTTGAATATTATAGTACGAGTACTAGGTCCTGTTGAACCGAAAATCGCAATCTTATTAGCAATTGCAATTTGCAATCTTAAAGAGTAAAAAAATGTACTGGTGAAGCAATTACGGACGTAGTCCTTGATACGTTACAACAATTTCAAGTGTTAACTAGTCAACTGTTAATGTTTATGAGCGATGGAGAAGCTGCAATGTGTAGCCGTTCTCTCAACGAAAAGTCTGCTTTACATCTTGTGGCACAAACTATTCGACAATGTTACCCGGAGGTGGTTGCATTAATAGCAAATACAAAAAAGTGTTTCTCAAATCTCCCAAACGAATTCGAGTATTTCACAGGCTTTGTCCCGGTATTCGCTAACCTCCACAGCCGATTCTTACGCGTTGCGAAACATGGTTGCAAGCGGCTTTTTATTATTCTGAACATTTCCAAGAAGTAAAATCTGTGGTTTCACAATTCGACCCTGACGAAGCTACAGCTGTTAAGGAGAGCCAGAAAGGATTTCTAGATACTTCTGTTGAAACAGACTTAAAAAGTATTAGCAACTATTATAAACGATTACTAGACGCAATAGAAAAATTGCAAAAGACTGGGTTGTCGTTAGTAGAATCAGTGTAAATCGTGGACGAAGTTAATACATTGCTACACGGTATAATCGACGCAAAAACGGTCGCATTATAGCAAGGTTCGATGGTGTTTAAAAAAAAAACGATTATACGAGATTAAGACGAATGTGTAGTGGTGCATCTGCAGATTCAATAACTAACTCTAAAGATTATTTTAATTATGCCTGTGTTACTTCCGTAGAACATTTTGTCATCACAGCGAACAACCTTCACCGACACAAATGCAGAAACATATTCACACCGTTAAGAAGTTACGTTTATTTATTATATTATTATTTATTGCTACGGTATTAAGTACAACAGATTTTTGAAGAAACTACAGTATGGGACAGAATGGAAGGGCGTTTTTTAAATGAGAAAAACTCAGGTATTTTTTAACTTTAAAAAATTTTTAATTACGAAAAATTAAAGTTTAGATGTTACCATTTAACAATGAAAAAGTGATATTATGTTCTGAAAATTATGTTAGGCAGATGACGTCCGTTTTCTGCAATGCACTGCTGTAGTCGTTCCTCACAAGTTCCGCATCACCCTTTCGCACAAGTCGATGTCAATTGTTCTAATTTGCGCCGTGATAGCTACTTTTAACTCTTGCAGATTTCTAGGTTTATCGATGTAGATTTTCGCCTTTAGGTGCCCCCATAAAAAATAATCAGCAGGTGTGAGGTCAGGGGAACGGGGTCACTGAAACGGGAGATTACGTGTTCAGGAAGAATGCGGCGCACAACTTCCATTGAGGCTCTCGCTGTATGTGCTGTGGCACCATCTTGTTGGAACCAAACATTTCTTGTGTTAATTCTTCGTCGTTGCAATTCTGGTATCAAAAAGTTCTCCAGCATGAAAACATATCGCTCGGAGGTTACAGTTACAGTTGCTCCTCTTGCATCTTCGAAAAAATAAGGTCTGATTACTCCAAGACGGCTCACAGCGCACCAAACCGTGACTTTCTCACTGTGAAGTGGGCGTTGATGCAGTTCACGAGGGTTTTCTATTGTCCAATATCGATAATTCTATTTGTTAACAGAACCGCTCTCATGAAAATGAGCCTCATCGCTCATCATTATTACTGGTTCATTTTCATCAGCAAACATCATTTGCATTCTTTCAGCGAGCTGCTGGCGTTGTGCAAAATCTCCTTCATTCAGTTGCTGGACAACCATAAACTTATAGGGGTGAAAGTGCAGATCTTGGTGTAAAATTCTGCGAAGTGTTCGACTACTCATTCGGAGTGGTGCAGCCCGTTTCCGCACAGAGCGCTCTGGACTTTGATTTACCGCTTGTCTCACACTTTCTACAGAGGCTGGTGTCCTGACACTTCGGGGGCGACCTCGAGGGTTTCGGATTCATTTGCCGATGCCGTCAATCTAAAATTTGCCCGTGACCTCTGTTAATTGTGTCGCATTTTGGAACTAAACCGTTACGACCAATATTGAAACGTTGACGAAAGCGCCGCTGCACGACAATAACAAACTCGCCCGATTTTAGATACTCCTCAACTGCGAACGCACGATGATCTCTCGTCGAGATAATCATTAGAGCGGGCCAAATTGCGCCATCCAACAGAATCGGAATCAGGCGCTGAGGTGTTTTTATTTTCATTATGATTTTTTATTTGATTGAAAACGGTATGCGTTGTAAATGGGATGTAATAAGGAAATAACTGAGAAACTGAACGCTTTTTTTATTCTGTTGTACTTAATAATGTAACTGTAAATAAAATATAATAAATAAATTCTATCCTTCTTAATAATGCGGATAGGCTTGTTTAAAAAGTTGCACCATCAGATAAGTTTCCACATTTGCCTCGGTGAAGGATGTTCGCCGAGACGAAAAAATGTTCTTATATTTCGAAAACGACCGTTCCACGTCTACCGAAGTAAGACAGGCGTAATTAAAATAATCTTTAGACTTAGTCAAGAAATCTGCAGATGCCCCATCGCACATTTGTCTTAATCTCGTGTAGTCCGGATTCTTTTTTAAAACACTATCGAACTTAGCTAAAACTCGTCCACTTGTTGCATCGTTTATACTGTGTAACAATGTACTAACTTCGTCCACGACTTGCACTGATTCTACCAACGACAATCCAGAATTTGCAAATTTTCTATCGCGTCTACTAACCCTTTGTAATTGTTGCTAATATTCTTTAGATGTGTTTCAACAGAAATATCGAGAAATCCCTTCTGGCTCATCCTAATAGCTCTAGCTTCGGCAGGGACGAATTGCAAAATAACGGATTTGACTTCTTGAAAATGTTCATTATAATAAAAAGCGGCTTTTAACCACGTTCCCCAACGCGTAAGAATGGGCTGTGGTGGTTCTCGAATACCAGGGCATAACCTGTGGAATGCCCTAGTCCTCTTAGGACTTTTGAGAAACACTTTTTTTGTGTTTGCTATTAATGCATCCACCTCCGGGTAACACTCTCGAATAGTTTGTGCCACAAGATGTAAAGCATGGACTTTACACGTAACATGTAAAAGTCCTTCACACTTTTCTTTAAGGGAACGGCCTACACTACACATTGTTGCTGCACCATCGCTCATGAACAACAACAGTTGACTGGTTGACACTTGAAATTTTTGTAACGTTTCGAGAACTACGGCCGGAATTGCTTTACTAGTACACTGTTTTAATCTTCTGCTGGCTAATAGAATTGCAAAATTTGGTTTAATAGGATCTAATACGCGCACTATTATATTCAAAATAGAATTTTTTTTGCAATCTGTCGTCTCATCAAGACATAGCCACAGCTGTTTATCTTTTAATTCGGCTTTAATTCGATTTTCAATGTCCTCACGTATTCGTGGAATATCTCTCCGTAACGCTGTCCGAGATGGTAGTATCCACTCGGTATTGTATGTACCCCAGAATTTTCGAAATGCTTTTTTATCAAGTATACGAAGTGGTAGACCACATACCATAAACGTTAAAAGCAATTCTAATTGAAATTGACGTTGTTGTGACACACCATTTCTTTTATTTCTGTGGTGTGCGCTATTTATATGCCTTTCACAATCACGTTTGCTCCAGCACAGTAGTTTCTTTTTACAAACTTTACAGAAAATTGTACTCCCATTGTAGTGTAAATCCACAAATTCACTAAGAAATTTATTAACTTTCGTAGGTAATGGCCGTTTATTTTTAATAGTTACGTTAGACATAATCACTAAAGCGAGCACACCGACGCTTGTTTCTAGTATGCCACGAAGTGGTGCAAACGTAACATCTGCAGACTCGTCATTTGTTGATGAATAGAGCGCGTCATCCGTAAATGAATAAGCGCGCTGTTAGTTCGTAGCCGTCGATGAATGAACTTTTTTTTGTAGTGGCCCACTGTGAACAACGCCCTATTTATCAACGAACACCCAAACTGCAGGTGTATATTTGCGCGTCTTCACGACGTAATAGACAGTGGTTTTGGTCCTCGTCCTAATAATTATATATTTAAATTACCTATGTTTACATACATATATGCGCCCGGCAGCCTGATTGCGAACCTGGCGCGTGGCGCTCTTGGCCCGCTCTAATAATCATTGTAACGAACGATAAGCTCTCCTGAATCGAACGACGCTAACTGCGATCCTGTAGCCCCTCCCCTTCGCATGTACTACCCGTTCTAAAACCACCCTTCCATTCTGCCTCACCCTGTACTTTGTTTACTCTTTACGGTTATTACATTACATACACAACAAATGCCGTTTTCAAACAAAAAGAAGCTAGTAATAGCAATAAAAACACATCATCGTATGCATATATTCACTTTATTTACCAAACGTTTTTATTGCGTCAGCTTGTATTTTTTTACACTGGGATATTGATTTCAAAATGTCACTCCTGTCGGTTGTGAGTCACACGTATGTACATTATAATCCGCGGCCCATGCGACTGATCCCACTCTGTTGCGAAGACCGATTGTGCCCCGCTTAATTATGACTTCAAGCACACAACAACAACATAAATACTTCTCGTTTTACTAATTGTTACTAAAAGTAACTTTCTATTCTCAAATTGGAAGAGCTCGCTTAACAATGACGCAATAGCTACACGTTAGAATTCTTTGAGCAGTTCTTTATATCTACATCAACAATGCTCTTTTTTAAACGTTTGTTTGGAATACAAAAAATTGAGCCATATAGGTAAAACATGTATGTATTGTACTCAAATCAGTTTCAGATTAGTTCTGATCATGTAATAAAATATAAAATGTGTGTAGAAATATGTATTTGTTTTTTTTTTTATATAATATTTAACGTGTCTGTGTTTATTTATATTTATTTATTGTAAAAGAAAAGTTGATATTAATTCACTTTCAAAATATTAACCGTAATACAGAACAAATTACAGTAAATTACAACCAACTTTCATGTATGTATGTAGGGTATGTCTATGAAATGGATATGAGCAATTTGTAATGTAGATATTGACCTAGAACTAAACTAATACACATACTATTATACTACTTCCACTAGTAATTACGACTAAGCAATTGTTTGTATGATCTAGCACCCTGAGAATGCACCTACAGACATCCTGCAGCCTCCAAGGATAGTCTACAATCTATATCCTTTGAAATAAATCGCGTTGATTAACAATTGAAAGAACGGCTTGCCAACTTCGTCAATTTAAACGTCAATATCTCTTCTATAGCATTTGCTATGTAAATCCGGTTTGGGATTCTTATAAATTAGGTAAATAGATATTCATAGTTATCAGTAGAGCGAGGTAATCGTCTCTGCGACACGAAAAGTAACGATGAAAAATTTTACTTATCTGATGAAAACTTACAAGATTATTTTCAGTATTAAAAATTGTTTCAAGAAATTATTAAAACATAATGAGAGCGCTCCAAGTGGCCAAACGCAAAACTACATGTGTAGATTTCAATGTTAGGTACATAAATGGAGGCAGTGTGGCGTTTGTCCCAAGGTACAACTGTCCCAAGGTAGAGCGCCATCCCCTAATTTGTTACTTCACTTACTCGAAAAAGAACCGTTTCAGAACCTTTGGTATAAATACAACCCCAAGTTGAAGTTGCCAACCACGAAAATGGCACGTAAGCAAACGCGAAGACGTGGAAAAGAAAATCAAATCTACATTCAAAAATCAGTTCCTTTGGTTATGCGTTGACGAGACAACAGATTGTAAAAGAAATTCTATTCTAAATGTTATAGTACATGTACTGGACCCTCATAAACCAACATTTTCACTGTTACTGGCTAGCAAAAGACTGGAAAAGTGTGCTGGTGCAGTAATTGTGAGGGTGACACTTAGTACGATAGAAAGTTTTCAAGTCTCACCATGTCAAGTGTTGATGTTTATGAGCGATGGTGCCGCGACAATGCGTTCCGTAAGCCGTTCTCTTCTTGAACACGGTTGCAAGTGTTTACATGTTACATGTAAAGTGCATGCTTTACATCTTGTAGCAGAAACTATTCGACAATGTTCACCTGAGGTAGATGCATTAATAGTAAGTACAAAAAAAGTGTTTCTCAAATCTCCAAAACGTCTTCGATCATTCGCACGATGCCCTGTGTTCGTGAATCACCACAGCCGATTCTTACACGTTGGGGAACATGGTTGCAGAGCAACTCTTTATTATGGTGAATATTTCAAACATGTAAAAGCTGTTATTCTACAATTCAATCCTGCCGAAGCTGCAGCTATTAAGGAGAGCCAGACAAAATTTCAAGATATTTCCGTTGAAACAGATTTAAAAAATATTCGTAGCTACTATAAAGGATTAGCTGACGCAATAGACCAATTACAAAATAGCTCATTATCATTATTGGAGTATCTGCAAATTATGGACGGAGTGCATACACAGCTACTAACCATACATGACGCAAAATATAATCGCGTTTTAGAAAAGTTCGAGAGTGTGCTACAGAAAGATCCCGATTTTAGCACACTAAAACAAATTTGTGATGGTGTATCGAATAATCCACTGACTAAGTACAAAAAGTATTTTAATCATGCATGTATAACATCGGTAGATGTTGAACGCTCTTTTTCAAAATATAAACTCATTTTCTCACCACGGCGAACATCGCCCACCGAGACAACTGTGGAAGCACATCTAATAGTGTCAACTTTTTGCCACTCTTATCCATATGATGTTAATAGTGATAATGGTGCTTCTAGTTTTACTGTTCCATAGCCAAGGCTGCTTAAAAGGGTGAGTGTTTCACTACTTTTCACATATTATAATTATGTATTAGTTCTGTTATTTTTTTCTATTTTCTTACCATTGTTTTTGTATACTGGGCAGGTACGGCTATGGCACGGCTCCCTGTTACCGGGCTCTAGTTATCAAATCACATTCAAAAAAATAGACCACTCTATTTGAAATAAGAAAGTTAATATCCTAATCGAAATATTATTACATTCTTATGTAATTCTAGATTATATAAACTTCAAAATAAAATATCAACTTAAAAAAAGGCTAAAACAAAAAGTGAAAATTGATGACTTTTATTTTAGTACAAACATAAACGAATACCTATTAAAACGCAATACATAAAAATGCAGAAATACATCTTTTGAGTGTCGTCGACGCTTACTTATGTCATAAAATAAATTTAAAAGACAACCTGTCAACGAAATTCCTTTTTATTTGTTCAGAAAAAGAAATCGAAGTTTTACCTTTATATCATCACAGTTATATAACTGAAAGCTTCTAAATGATGGATACGTTAAAAGAAATGATGACGCTACATTCTGTTAAAAATTCCAATCACTCTGCATAAAACAACAGTTAGATTGAACAAGCTCGAATGTACTTAATATATTTGCGATTTGTAATTAGGAACTTGCTGGTATAAGGCTTTAATGTGATTTTCTATTGGCATCGTTTGTTCCATCCACCGCTTCTATAAACAGTTATTCGGAAAACATTTCGTGTTTTATTGACTTCTAGCCAATAAAAGAAGTAATATCTGAAGGTATCTGAAGGTATATTATATGGTATGTTTTAGTCGCCTGTATTTGTAATTTTATTCAGTATTTTAACTAGAGACTATGGCATATGTCTCTGTTCAAGAAAATATTTTTATTTCAAGACCGTAAAAAATGTATAATATAAGAAAATAATTTTCTTGAAATTTTATTTGTATTAAATAAATATTTTCTTAGGGTTACGAAAGCAAGAAAATCCAAGACACCAAAATGTTTCTTCCAAGTAAATCATTTAGTTTTAAATTAAGAAAATATTCATAGTTCCATTGAGAAATTAGACGACCGGTTTCGTGTTCAAAAGCACATCATCAGGTCATCTACAAGGATATCCAATAAAAGAAAAATTACAATAATGGAAAGAAACCTAAGGTTAATAATTAAAATTAGGAGCATTTTATTTCTTTAATAATATAATTAAATATATATATATAGGCTAAACATTCCATCCGGAATAAAGCCGCTTCTTCACGAAGCTCTTCAATTCTTAAGTTTGCGGTGAATTACTCCGCTTGGCCTCTAATATTTCCTTCAGAAGTTGATATTCTTTATTGTGCTGATTACGCTATTCCATTCTTTCGTGTTTTGAATTATCACGTTTAAATTGTCTATTTTTAGTTTCTTTATGTCTCTTCTTACTTGATCTTCCCATCTTGCCTTTGGTCTATCTTCGGTAGGCTTACAGTTCTTTATCTTCCTAATCGCTGCTTCTTTCCCTCTTCTCTCAATGTGTCCAAACCACCTCAGTCTATGTGCTCTAATGTATTTTACTACATCCTCGCCTCCTATGATATTGTCTATTTCATAATTCAGCAATATTCGATATTCATTTTCTTCATTTCTTTTTGGATCTAGAACCTTCCTCAGTACTTTTCTTTCAAATATTCTTAATTTGTCTTCATCTCTTTGTGTAAGACACATTGTTTCGGAAGCATAGGTCGCAACAGGTCTAATTGCTGTTTTATAAATTTGAAGCTTTGTGCTTTTGCTTATACTTTTATCCTTCAGAAATCTTTGATATCTCCAATATGCTCTATTACCTGCCCGTATTCGTTCATTAATTTCGATACTTCTATCGTTATTGCCATTTACCATTACTCCTAAATATTTAAAGTGTTCCACTTGGTCCACTTCATAATTTCCTACGATAATTTGGTTTGTAGTGGTCTTGGTCTGAGAGCTTGTCATATATTTCGTTTTATTTTGATTTATTTCTAAACCTCTAGTCTGCTACTACCGTTATAAATGCTTCTTCCAAACTTTTCTTGCTTCTTGCAATCAGTGCAATATCGTCTGCGTAGGCTACGGCTTGTATCGAATTACTTGTTATGATAGTTCCTTTAATTCCTGATGCATTGATCACTCCATCCAGCACAATATTAAAAAGTGTAGTTGACAGAGCGTCTCCCTGTCTCACTCCAGTCCTTATTTCCACCTCTTCTGTTACTCCATTTGTTATACCTCTTGCGCTAGATCCTTCCATTGTCATCTTTACTAGTCGTATGAGTTTTACTCGTATTTCCATCGCTTTCATCTCATCTAATAATTTTTGTCTATTTATACTACCGAAAGTCTGTTTAAAATCTATGAAGAGTACATGTAGTCCAATATTATGTTCGTAAACTTTTTCTATTATTTGGGTCATAGTATGTATTGCATCTATAGTAGACCTTCCCTTTCTGAATTCTTGTTGGTATTCTCCCAATTTCCGAAGACTACAAGAACATTGTAAAAGACCTTTTGACTTTGTATGAAAGATTGGGGTACAATATGAGTCTAAAAATTCATTTTTTAGACTCACATTTAGATTTTTTCCCGGACAATCTTGGAGCCGTCAGTGACGAACATGGGGAAAGATTTCACCAAGATATTTTGGACATCGAAAAGCGCTACCAAGGCAAGTGGAGCCCCTCTATGCTGGCAGACTATTGCTGGACACGGATGAGAGAGGTTCTTGACGCTAAATATAGCAGAAAATCATGCATTTGTATATTTTAGAAACATTTTCAGTTGTTTTATAAATAAACACATTATACACGTTGTTCTACTCTTTATTGCGCTGCCACTTAGAAACCCTGCCTGATAGAATATTTCTGAAAGATATGAATTCAACATAAAAAATGCTGCAAGGTTCACATATACTAATTTGCGGTACAAGAAAAAGTTTAAATTTTGTTAACCGATGTAATTAATGAGTTAATATTTAAGTTTATTTATTACTTTTTTATCATTATTATTTATTATATATTTAAAAAAGCTATAGTTGTACGTTAAAGGTTACATCATTGTATGGGTAAGTATGTTTTCTGGTTTGTGTCGCTATTTTCTAGGACGGCATGACTATAACTACTGGCACTAGGTGGCACCTGGAAATATTTCGGTTGCTGTTTTTGAAAATTAGTGGTATAAACTGAGATGTAAGAGCAATGCGGCCAGGAGCAAGAAGCTTTAATACCTTTCTCTTCACATATTGTTTTTGCCGGTAGTAATTTCATCAATACCAGGACCTATTTATATTAGCATTATCTTGGTTATAGTTTCTAGGCACTTTTTTCATGTGTACTTCTACATTAAGTTCACTTTTGTTTCTGTAGATAAAACCTCTACCTTAGCCTTTTTAAAATCACAAGCAATGTGAACAATTTACTGGATTATGTACAGATATGTCGTACTGTTTTAAACAAGGTAAACGCAGTTAATAATGTGCATTTCAAGAATTCTAAGTAAAAAATGCTTTATTTTAAGAAAATTAAACTATTGATTTATAAACAATACCTAAACGCTTTCTGAAATTAAGAATACTATTTATTATCCTTAAGAAAATATTATTTTGTGTTATAATGGCAATTTACTTATACTAAGAATCGCTTTCTTAAAATTTTCTGCAAGATTTTCTTGAATCAATTTAACAAATGTTTTTAACGAAGAAATACAATTATTTCATTACAAGTATATACTTCTCTTAAGCGGAGAAAGAAACGGTAAGAAAATATTTCTTTTGATTTAAAAACAGTTATTGTATTGTAGATAATTGAAACAGTAATTGTCTTGAATTAAGGCAGACAAGTAAACGTTTCTCTGCATGCGGATAATCTTTTAATATGTTTCTATTGAACATACTTTGCATTATTCTGCATTAAATTGGCATTGTAAAATCTCAGAGACATTTAAACAATCTTCGTGAAACAAAAAAGCAATCTATCCAGTTAATCACTTTCCTGACAATAATTCCACGATCATTTCCTCAAATATAGCATCTAGAAAACCGGTCCGGCGATTGTTATATACTTACATATATCGACGGAAACTGACCATTCTTCGCGTAGAAAATTACACTATTTATTTAGCTTTATAAATATTATATCCCCAGTTGCCACCATTTCACTTTCAAATCTTAATTGTTTACACTTTCAGTAGACAAGAGCCTATTCTTATGTTTAACGCGATGACAGGTGTACAGCTTCAGTTCGAGTTTTTCTCATTACCTTTGTAGATGTACGTGTAGAACATGCGTCGGTTCGAAGAAGATAACATTGTCTTCTCTGTACAACTGAGGATTTTGTAAGAGATCTCTTCCATACTTTCATCTATCTTCCCATTATTGTATGTTTGAGTTTTTCTTTTATTAGTGTTAACAGTGAAATATTCATGCAATTAGGCACCTTACATTGTAGTAATGATTAACGAAAACATTGCTATACATAACACAAATGAAGTCTATGGGCAACACTACTTGAGAATGTCGACATTTCATTGTTTATTTATTATTAAAGAAATGATTACAACGTATTAGACATACAAAGCTGTTGGATCGTACATTTCCTTGGAAAATCACGCTATACAGAAGAATGTCAATCTCGCCTGAAAGTATCCCCAACACAGCTTGTGGACCAGTGACGTACAGTTGAGCATTGTAACTCGATAGCTCGAGTTGAACATCCAAATCGGAAACCCCTGTCTATGACGTCATATATCAGGTATCCAAGATTCAATATTACAAGCGATATCTTCCTTATTTATAGAGATATAAGATCGAGCAAGGTGTCGTCGAAAATGGTCTGCAGAATCCTAAAAGATACTTTTTAAATCTACCGCTACTAAACCACCCTCTAAGAAACCTCCCCCAAACCAATATTATAATTGCATTCCTCATTTTTTATATATAACGGTATAAACAAGAATTTCATTTAACAAATCGTTACTAATAAAAACATGTTATAAATTGTTAGTTTAAACTTGGTTGTACGTATCCAGTCGTATAAGTTGTTCGAACAAAAAAGATTCAGATGTTTATTGCAATTTGCGAAAATAGTACCTATGATTAAATACGTAGTGAAGTAGTGCTATAAAATCTATAAGATGCTTTCTAATTTTTCTCCAAATGAATGTGTCAATGAGTTACTAATTTATGAAGGGTGTCATAAAAATTCTCGTCAAGCAGCAACACTTTATGGAAGGCAATTTCCTAACACCACATTTGGCATCTCCACGTGTTGAAGCTAAAATGCGAACGGGCTCATTTCCATCAAATTTAGAACATTCTCCTCATAGTTAGAACGGAAGATATGCAAATAAATGTCTCGGGTGGCCAAATAAGAACGGCAGCCGGCTATATATCAGAAACTAGTAATCACTAAGGTTCGACAAACGCGTGCTACGGCAGAAGCGCCGAGAGGGGATTTAGGTCGATGCGAAGAGTTTAGTCATTCGATAGGCGTGGAAGTGAATGGTCATTCGATAATTATCGGTTTATCGGTGTGCGTCTTTTAATTGATGGTCGTAAGCGAGGTTCACATTTAGCAGTGCATGTGAATAAATATATTAGCCGTTTCAGTGCAAAATTTGCAATATACGGTTGATAGGTCGCGATACTCTTCATAACTAAAAGATTCAATGGCAATCAATGTAACACCAACAACAAATACTCACGGATAGACCCATTAGAAAAAGAATATAACCCTATATAAATCTTACCATGCTGAATATAGGAATATAAATAAAGAGTATAAGCTGCACTAAAAAAAGAAAAAAACATAAAAAACAGCATAACCCAGTTCCTCCAACCGACCAGCCTATTAATAAGCATCATTTCCCCTAGAAGGTTTAAAGAAGGGGGGGCGGCTATATTACAGCAGCTAAACAAAAACCACCATAAAGCTATTGAAAGTATCAAATTAATTAAACCCTTATTAAAAAAAAACCTGCGCCTTCTAGTTCGCTCATATACAATATTAGCCAAACAAAACAATCCCGAAGAACATAACCCATGAGCAATTATCATAACTAAAGCCCCTGGTATCCCTCAATAATTTAATGTCATAACACCCCCTAATACTAGACCTATATGCCTGACGTAAGCAAATCAATGACACAAAAATCCCACCAACTATTCTTATAACAATAAATATAAAATTTACCTTAAAAAAGAAGTATAAACCGTATTAACCCATACCCCCCAAGCTTGAGTATAACCCCGGCCAAAATTATTGACCCCGCCACAGGCGCCTCAACATGAGCTTTAGGTAGTCACAAATGGCCAGAATATATTGGAACCTAAAATGTGTGATTTTTCAATTTAAATCAAATGAATCTGCAGTGATTCGAGAGAGTCAGCAACTTTTTTCCAATTCTGACGTTCAATTTCAAATAGATGAAATTTCCATAAACTATTCTGCAGTTGTACAAGTTATATCGCTGTTACAAAACAGTCACTTATCGTTACGAGACTCGCTAAATACCTTACATAATTTACAAGCCGCTCTAGAAAGCTTGACGGATCCTATAGGATTAGATGTCGTTCAAAAATTTCGTGCAGTTTTAAATAAAAATCCCGATTTACAAAAGGTTCGGTCTATTACTGAAATTGACGTCATCTTACAAACCTCAAAATCATTTCCAGTATTTTCTTTCGGCCACATTTACTAAAAAAAAATTTACCCGAAAGCTCTGTAACTACTAGTTTCTGAAATATAGTCGGCCGCCATTCTTATTTGGCCACCCGGTACAGGCTTATGTTGATTGAATAGACATATTGGACATATGGAAATAAATAAATCAACAGTACTGAAGATACTAGTTTCACAAATATCATCCTTTTAAAATTTAGTTGCTGCAAGCATTAAGGCCTGCAGATTTTAAATGGAGACTAGGATTCATTACTGTAATGCAAGTAATATTAAACGATGATCCCACGATTACTAATAACATTTTCTGGACTGACGAGACACGATTTCATAACAATGCGGTGGTGAATCACCATAATTCCCATTACTAGGCTCTAGAAAATCCTCACTGGATGAGTTTTTTATATAATGATCCTCCGGAGTTAATGGAAAATATTCTATTAGTAGAGCGCAATGATTTGTAGTAGCAACAGGATGGCGCTCCGCCTTATAACTCGCGGTTGGTTGTAGAGTATTTAAATGATTATAATTAATATGAACACAGCAGCAACTTCCAGGGAATTAATTAGTCGGTTTAAAGCGTGAGTTGCGTCAAATGGTGGTCATTTAAAACAATATCTGTAAGTGATTAATTTTATGAATTATTAATGTATTTAATCTATATGTATTTAACTTTTAGTAAAAAATTTTTTATTATTTATTATTGATATGATCATTTTGTATCAAATATTTCCTGAATGCAATTTTCGTTTATACCGTTGTACTCCTTCTAGAACTTCAATCGTAAAGTCAAAAAGATGAGGAGTGCAACTTGAAAAAGGTTTGGTGGAGGTTTCTCAGAGGGTGGTTTATTAGGGGTAGTTTCAAAAAGTGTATCTTTTAGGATTTTACAAACCATTTTCGACAACACCTTGCTCGATCTTATATTTCTACAAATAAGGAAGATATCGCTTGTAACATTGAATGTGGGACACCCGGTATAATGTCGAAATTTAATCTACGTAAAATAAGAGTTTAAGTGCATGTGTATTTCACCCAATATATTTCTCTGAATAACACATTTCTTATTCATTAAGGGAATTGAAAACAGTCCATAAATGAGTTTTAAAATTACATCGGAACAATGTTCCTAATATAAATTACCCAATCCGCGCGCATCAGTTAACTTAACTCAATTAGAACTTACTTTTGGTGATTATCGATACTCGCCAACAGCAATCTCGCCTTTCAAGGTATCCTAGACTGTGTAAGACGTAAGAGTATAGATCTCAACACGACTGTACGCTATTCGTTTACATTCGTGTTTATTAAAACGGAACAAACATTGCACAATCTCTGGGTCCACACCACTGAACAGGTATATATCTCTGTACGATATTATGATACACGCAAAAGTACACCTCACTTCCTTTCGATTTCAATTTCGTCAGTTCACTTCCATTCGAACAAGATGTACGAGTAAGTTCGCGGGAATTTCTCCCAACAAAAAAAAATATATTAAAGAAACAAGGCAAAATTGATCTTTCCTTGCTTTTGTTGTTGCGAGAGAAAAAATGAAATTAGTCTAAAAAGATTGATTCAATACGAATAAATAATAGGTTTAATAGGAGAAACACGTGTTTATAATCAAGAATCTTTCCGATTTGTACTGTATACAAAACGCGAATTACTCGGATCGAATCGTTTCGCTAGTTCTTAACGGACTGGGGAGCGAGATCCAGCTCCGGCCGGGTCCTCCTGCTGCTCGGAGATCCGCGTGGTGAGGATGTGGTACGGCGTGGTGTGGCGCGTCTCTTTCGGACAGTCCGTTTCGTTCTGACCCCGATTGATGTGTCGCTTCATCGCCACAAGCCATATAAAATATATGTACGTATGTGCTGGGTGTATGCCGCGCGCTGATATCTGTGTTTGGCATTCGGCGAAATTGTTCATACCCTACATAACAACATCGCGACGAAACTTTCTTTTAACGATGACTTCGACGAGGTTTTTCAAGCGTTTAATAATGGGTATTAAAGGCCGTTGGCTCGCGCAAGGCTGGTAATCTGTAATCGAGGATGATGGCGTATTTACAAGCGTTAGATCTCTCTTTAAGACTGGGTTATGAGTTATGAGGATGAATGATTTGCTTTATAGAATTAGATATGATTGCGTGTTTAGGGTTCTATTGAAAATTAAAATGAGTCCTCAGCGATGAACTCGAGTCGTGCATTTATAGAAGGCAGGCTATTCTAGTCAATGTGGTAAGACCTGAGTTTATAGATGTAACATCTGGGGTTCTTCACAGTTTACATTTGGGTCCAATCTTATACTGTTTATTAATGATAATACTGTTTTCAATTTCGCTGATTTCTCTTTATGTTCGAGTTGTGTTGGAGGCTGCCAGGTGATGGTGTATTAACTAAATGGTTTCAAAGATTATTGCCAAAAAATAAACTTTTTCTTAACATATATTAGGTTGACTTTAATTCATCTATTGTAGTTAGCTGCGCCACATTTTTTATAGACAAAGATGTCCACTGAGGTAATGCCTGCAGACCGAGGAGGATATACAATCTGACATCTTCCAAAAACACATCTGGTAATATCACTAAAAATAGAAGAAAGGCAAATGATTTGCTTACATCACACAAAATTGTAAACAAGATTGATAACACTGGGGAACAATTTGTAACACAATTTCTGTTGAGTTTGGTTTTTGAGCTGTTTTATAGTTAAGTAGGCATGCTGGTTTCAAAACTGTAGTTAGTTTTCTTCTACCACGTCAAGTTTTATCTCTACACCTTATGAGAATGTGACCACTCTCCGCGAAATCGAGCATGGATCATAGGACGCACTATTGCTCTCCTATTGGCTAACACAAACTTTCTCCGATGGGCGCCGGATAAATGACGCATAGGAGAACAGCGAGAGGTTTATACTCGTCTGGACTTGTCCAGTTACGCCTGAGGTACTGTAGTGAGACGTTGTGTGTCGCTCTGAAATGGTGCAGCCCATTCCGACGTGGAGTCTGAGTTCTTGGCATTCAAAAACATTGTTAAAGACTATCTTGGAAATACACGAGCACAGAATTACGCCAAAATTGTCCAGCAACTCTTGGAGGGCTGCAAACTGCTAGGTTGCAACACGAGCATCAAATTGCATTTTTTACATAGCCATCTTGCTAACTTCCCGGAAAATCTTGCTGCAGTCAGTGATGAGCAGGGTGAGCGATTTCACCAGGATTTGAAGGTCATGGAGGCACGGTATCAAGGTAGATGGGATGTACATATGATGGGTGACTATTGTTGGAGCATCAAGCGAGAATGTCTACAGATTACACATTCCAGAAAAAGCTATAAGCGAAAATTTTTGCCTTAATATGTAATTACCGTTCGGTAAAAAAAGAATTATTTGTATGAACACAATTTAACTTGCAGTAACTATTATAGCCTTTGCATGAATAAAATTATACGTTATAAACAGTATATATGGTAAGTTTTTACTTTATCTTCCTTTATATGCACAATTTGTATGACTTTTGAGGGTATCCTGTAGCTTAAAAAGTTGACGTGATTGACAAAAACTGCGGTTATGTTTGGATCCAAAGGCCAAAAGTTAGTTGACAACAAGTCACAGAAATTGCTGTTCCCCAGTGTAATTCATCATTTCTTTAGAGCACAGAGTTTAATGTTTTGCACGTACGCTCCAGATAGATCTTGTTCAACCGCCAGTGTACCGATATTGATTTGAATTCAAAGATCTCTTTATACTTCTTAAACTTAAAGTGCACGCAGAGAAACGTTTACTTGTATCACAATTTTTCTCAGCACGGTCGTCCTTTGTCAATGTTCCCTCGATTTTAAATAATATACCCACTCGACCACCTCCAAGGTAACATAAACCATAATATTGCCACCCCCATGAGCATGATCTAGTTCTCTGCTGCTATCCCAAAAAAGATAACTCAAGTCTTCTAAGTCGATGTGGTGTTTCCACTTAAGATAGTCATCCACAGTAAGACAACCGAATTATGTTCATTAGTCATAACTATTAAGATACAAAATACTAGGGTTTTCTTTAGTTTTGGGAACAATTACGTTGGTCTTAGTGTGATTAATACTTGAAGTATTAGAAACTAATAATTTCTCGAGTAATGTTAAATAAATGAAACTATTATCGATGACTATCTCAATTTAAAATCCATAACTACAAAGGAGGTGTCATCGGCGTAGTTCATGAACATAGGTTTACATTCTATCGAAGAACGTTCAACAGAACAAATTACAAAAAGTGATGGCCCCAAGGTACTACCCTGGGGCACACCTTAATGAGTAGCAATAAGTAGTCTGGGCAAACAGCGGTAACAGTCAGTGTAGTAGGTATGTGGTGCGGAGTCGGCGATTATTTATTTCACGCGTTCACAGCGTCAGTACTAAATCGACGCTGTATACGAGTAGTTCTGTGTATATGTAGGCTGTCGTAACTTATTTTGTAATTGTACGCTTATGTTTACTTTAAAAATGTCGCAGTTAGGTACGTCGCGAAAACGACCAATGGCAGACACAGTTAAAAACTTTATAGTGGCATGCCGGACTTAATTTTTGAGGCGCTAAAATTCAATGTCTAGTTTGTAAAATCCCTTTAATGTGTTGGTCCAGAAGCCATTGTCAACGCCACATCGAAAGCAAAAGCATTCTTCTGCAAAAATGGCATACGGGACCAAGAAAAATTTACATTTGATTTATGTGTTACTCTTATTTTATGTAATCTATCGTTTCGTTTACTAGACAAAGAAGCATTTGTCTCCTTCTGGAATAAATATGCGGACTATAAATTACCTAGCTGAACATCGATACGAAATGTAGTGCCATTTGCTCGTGAACATATAGAAAAAAGAATGAAAACGGAATTGAAAGATAAAAAACTGTGGTTGTGTGTGGACGAAACAACAGATCGTCAAAAACATTCTGTGGTTAATGTAATGGTACGTACAATGGAACTACATCGGCCGTCATCCTCCTTCTTACTTGCTTCCAAAAGAGTTACAAATTGTACTGCCGATGAGATTTTAAAGGTGGTGTTGAACTCATTGAACAAATTTGAAGTTTCAACTAAGCAACTTTTAATGTTTATGAGTGATGGTGCGGCAAACATGCGTTCTTTGGGCCGATCTCTTAAAGAACACAGTGGTAACTTCTTACATGTAACGTGCAAAATCCATTCTCTAAATCTTGCGGCACAAACGATTCCTACATGTTTTTCACTAGTAAATGCATTGATTCCTAGTACAAAGGCAGTGTTTCTAATGTCCCCAAAACGTACCAGACTATTTCACAAACAGTGTCCTGATTTACCTGAACCACCACAGCCGATTGTTACACGTTGGGGAACATGGTTGCAGGCTGCGTTTTACTACAACAAATATTTTAATCAAATACAGAAGGTAGTTTTAAAATTCAATCCGACAGAGGCTGCAGCAATCAAGAAAAGCCAGGAAATATTTCAAGATAGTCAGGTTAAAAGAGATTTACAAACTATTCACAACAATTACTTCGGACTAGCGGAGGAAATAGAAAAATTACAAAATATTATGTCGCTAGTGGATTCTGTTCAAATTGTGAATGATGTTCACGCACAGTTATGCGCTGTAGAAGGCGAAACAAATTGGTGTGTAATACGAAAATTTGAAAGTGTTTTAGAGAAAGACTTCGATTTTCTTATATTAAGACAAATTTGTGAAGATGCATTAAATTGTTTCAAAGATTATTTTAAATATGCAAATATAATATCGCTAGATGTCCCTTAGGAATCGTTGTAAAGATCATATGTGTACGAGGTAGGCCCCATAAATTCTCGATCTAATGTAGAAAAAATAAACTTGGTAAAATATAACAATTTTTATTTTTCAATACAATCTCCCCTAACCTTTTATTACAATGATCAATTAATAATGTTATACCCCTGTAAAAATAATCTAAAGTTATTCCCTCAAAATGTTGTATTACAGCGTCGTGCAACTCACTGTCGTCCTTGAAACAACGTCCCCTAAGGCCTTTCTTTAAATGAGAAAATAAATAATAATCACTTGGAGTCAGGTCCGGACTGTACGGTGAATGTTCCAATTCTTGAAAGTCGCATTCGCGGATGGCAGTTTACAGTATGGCGGGTGCAACAAGAGAACACCTTTTGCCAATTTTCCTCGACGTTTTGCACGAATATTGCCCCTCAATTTATGCAGCAAAGACACATAATATATGCTGTTGACAGTTGTATTACTACGCTCTTTAAAGTCAATGGGTAAAATATCCTCACAATCCCAGAATATTGTGGCCAACGGTCGTTTTCGGCATTAAAAAACATTTATTCCGCACGTCGTACTCACTTGACTGAAACAGCTATGGAAACATATCTAATGATTCAAATATTTAACAGATGTTACCCTGTTTGTGATTTCACGGAAACGGTAAGTGTTTCAGCACGTTTTATAATTTATTTCTTACCTTCTATTTTATGTGTAAACTTTTATGCGCTCACAACGCCTCTAGCTGTTACCGCATATTTGCCCAGGTTAGTAATAAGACTGAAATGAATATATGTGCCACTGATAGAATGCTTCTTAAGTTAAAAACATGATTTTGGGGTAAAATTGAAAAAAGACAATTGGGAATGTTGGCAATATATTATTTAATTACATATAACATGCAAGTAAGTATAATTTGAACGTATATTTACTAATATTTGCTTGTTCCCCCTCTGCGTTTTATTACTTCCTCAATCCTTTTTGGCATACTGCCAATGCAGCTTTTTATTGTTTTTTTTTTTAATTTCGTCGCTATTATGCCATACATCTTCAATATGTTGTTGTAATTCTTCCTTTATATCTATTTAAATAGATAATAACTACTGAAACAACTGAAGCATATAGTAAGAGTACCAACACCTCATAATCCTTGTTATCACAATTTACATCAACTAAAGAAACCTTCTCAATTAAAAACTAATGTTTTCGTCTCTAATTTCGTTAGTATTAAGCGTCTTTGCGTATTGCATTTACTGCCTTTAACAACGAATTCATTACATACTGCGATTTAGCCATAAGCAGCTCTCGAATTTGAATTGTGCAAACTTTCATTGAGGTCAAGATACGCGGTTGTGCAAGAAACGTATGGCTACCATATTACGGCAAAAATGCATACGGTGAATGGTACGTTATGTGTTATATATCCAACGGTCAAGTATAAATGCGCTAGCCAGCTATTATTATTACAATTTTGTTAATAGAGATTGTTATTGGCATTCCTTCCCAGGAAATGACACAGTGGGAAATTTAACAGCAAGATATCTTATTACGATGGCTTATGGAAAGGCCATAACTCAGGAATTTGTATATAGTTGGTAGGTTAAAAAAATACAAATTTGGTGTAGAAGCTATTTGATATATCTAGAAGCACTATACTAATAGGCAGAAGAAACAAAAGAATAAACATTAAAGAGAGACCTTAATAAGGATTGAAAGCCATCTTTGCCAATAAACAGTTGCTAAGGACGAGACAATCAGCAAAAATACCATCAAATACTTGTGTTACAGGCGTCGAAGAAATTACGGGAGGATTCCAAGGTATCAATTATCAATTTGAACGAAGCTTTGCACATTTGTAAGACCCATCAGGGATTGTTTATTTCCACTTACCGTTTCTACGGAATCTTATGAATCTTTGCAATCCTCTACTGTTAGAAAGCTTCCCAACCAACCTTTAAGATGAACTTGTAAGAGCTGGATTACAAAATTGTTTGTACCGTATTGGTCGTACTATAATAACATACGATTAATTAGACCAAATATTAAAGTGAACAATCTCCATACTCCAATTTAATTTGAAATACGAGAAAGATATAAATTCTTAAATATAAACTTTTCTAATGGCCAAAAGAAATGAAAAGCTAATAATATTATAAAAATCTGAAATATTATGCACTTTCCCTTCTACAAAGAACATTAAAAAAACATATTTATAAATCTTCAAATGATTATAATTACTAGAAAACGAAGTTAATAGCGAGAAATATTGTACATAAAACCGACCAGAAACAGGTAACGATCACCAGCACATACACTACTGGCCACAATTATTTGCCCATCTACATTTTTGCGTGGATTTTAAAAAATTATTTATTTATTGTTATTTAAGGGGTATAATTATTTACCGACAAGTAAAAGAAAGATCACATTAAATAATTCCGTAAAAGACTCCTCTGATACTTGGTTATCGATTGAATGTCCTTAATTCCATAATTAGTGGTCCAGATACGGCCATAAAAAGACCCGAAATGTAATACAATTATCCTTCACTAATAAATATTTAATGTATTGTAGGTAAAGACTACAATTCTCTATTTACCCGAATTAGAATTATGAATTTAGACCTAGCAGTTATTATTGCTTTACATAATCTTGGCCGAAATAACAGAGATATCGCAACAAAATTAAAACTAAGTCGCCAAACTGTTGACTATAACGTTAAAAAATATCAAGAGGCTGGCACGTTATTAAATAGAAAACAAACAGGACGACGGAAAGTGACAACACCAGCAGAAGATCGTCAAATAGTTATGACGAGTAAACGGAATAAATGAAAAACTGCACCAGAAATAACGGCTGAAAAAAGTGTCATCCGCATAAATTACCAGCTCTGTGCCGGGCTCCCTCGGGAGATCCGACATAAACATCAGGAAGAGTTGCGGTCCGAGGAGAGAACCCTGCGGGACGCCGCATCTGATGCTTCGGATGCTCGACTTCGCGGATTGGTACTTGGTGCAAAAGGATCTGCGTTGCAAGTACGACCTAATTAGCCTAACCATGGAGGGGTTAAGACCGGTAACGATCAACTTATGGATCAGCTCTTTATGCCAGACTGTGTCAAAGGCACGTGTAAAAATACACATGAAAAAATAGTGGAATCATTCCCGGCCCTCTGAGATGGCATGGCTGCGTATTCAGTGCTGTTTTTGGAGATCAGCTACATAATAACAACATAAGCGTCTTCAGAACCACGCTGATGACGCCGGGTAGGCAGAAACATGTCTGTGTGTTAGTGCTATTTTCTCTGCTACATTGTTTTTGCCGGGAATGATTCCATCAATACCATGAGCTATATTAGCATTAATTTTTGGTAAAACTACAATTTCTTTTTTAGTTAACACTTCTTTTATTTATGCGTATTTCTTTGGGTTGTAATCTAATCATAGTAAATAAGGTGATATAACCAGTAGATGTAACACATGTATACGCACTTAAATAAAACACCTTAAAATGAGTTGAAACATTTTAATAATTCATTTCCTGCCTTGAAAATTTATCCATTTCATTGTGGGCAAATAATTATGGGCGGTAGTGTATATGTACATAATTTGTTCTGATCTAAATGTTAGAAAAATAATCGAAATCATTCACCGGACCCGCACACATAGATCAACAAACTTTCACATATATAATATAAGCAAATGGAAGGAACATCATTTAAATGCACGAGATGTCCAGCTCAAGCGTTGAAAACATCTTCTTCTAATGAAGACATGCGAGCTCATCGGAGAGGTGATCCGACTAGTTAACCTGAATTTTCGCTTTTTCTTTCTAGTTTATTAAGTAAATCGGCGAGAGAAAATGGCCGTACGTACAGCTAGAAGACGATGATGTATTTGCGATGTAAATAATGTGGAATGGGCTGCTGCGTGTTTGGTTACCAATTAGATTTTTTGGTCTGGAGATCGCGTGTTATGTAGACCCGTTAGGTGTATGATACGTATCGCGGAACGCGTTTTCTAAAGCGAGAGTTTGGATCTACATAAGCATATTTGATCAAATGGTAGCGGACTTTATTTTACATACAAAAGTGTTGTAATGTCAGAACAGATGTGCATTAGACAGACTAGATTCTAGTCGCTGGCATCAAGCCAATGGGCAGGCAGAAAGAGTTAACCGTACCATTGTTCCTGTGATAATGTCATGTATGGTCGAGGAAGATGAATAGAACCAGGAAATTAAAAAAAGTGTAAAGAAACCTAACGCAGCAGAAAATATAACGATAAAGATGATAGCCTATGAAGCACAATATGGATATTCCCCTGAATTCTCGAGGAACTCGGAAGGATCACACACGACATGGCATTCCTCTGAAGACCTGAAGAAGGAGATGGTCAAGAGAATGGAAGAGGAACAGAAGCGATACAAAGGTCATTACGACAAGAAAAGATACTATGGACTAAAGTATGAGTGCGGAGACATTGTAGTAATGTTGCAAGCTACCGAGCAAATGGGCCAACCAATGAAAACACAAGAAAAATATCGAGGACCATTAGTAGTAACAGAATGTTTACTGAACGATACTTATAGAGTATCTGACCTACGAAATTAAGGAAGAAAATATACTACAACCGCACACGTGGCCCAATTCAAGATGTACCAGAATCACCAAGACGACTTAGAAACCAGTAGTGAAGAAACAGATATCGATAGCGACGAAAAAGAAAAATATGGATGATGAACAAGAGCACGCATTCAGTGAAGCGAGTAGGAAGACGGTAAGAGCCAAAGGAGAAGAAGTAACTGTGGGTAGAAGGACTATGAGATACCCCAAACAGTTGGAGGTGTAGTACTATGTATTGTAGTATTCTAGTTTACATCTTTGAACGCAACTGTCGTTACCGGCACGTATAATGTGTTCAGTATGGCCACTCATTCAATGTGAAAATCCCGTGGCTACAAGCTCTTTTTCGGTAGCTTCTACGCCTTTCCTGGCCTCCGATCTCTGGAGCGGGGATGCTAGGGACTTATTATAAGTCCAACCAACGACAAATGTGGGGAATCCGACAAGTATCTACTCTTCTGTTTACATGTACGCATGAGGAAATCTAAAATATTGAAATGCCATTGCCTTCCACAAAGCACACTGAAGAGATGTAAACATCGACACGCACGTCTGTGTATGGTGGCTAGCTGATGGCTTTTACGTTTCAATTAATTAACCATGATGGTTTAAGCCAGTAGCCAAGGGTTGCTGTCGCCTGAGAATTTGGAACAATATGAATTTGTTTAGTTCTGTAGAGGCGTTTTCAGCTATTAACTCGACAAAAATGTACAAATGAGGATAACTTAATTAGATTTCCTCATGCGTACATGTAAACATTTGCTTCGTATATATACGATTTAAAATATTGAAATGCCATTATTTTCCACAAGACACACTGAAGAGATGTCAACATCGAAACGCGCATCTGTGTATGGTGGATAGGTGATGGCTTTTACGTTTCAATCTACTCTTCTGTTCATTTTCTCCATATCGTAAATCTTCAATTTTAATGGAATATTTTCCTACAAGTGACAGCATTAATCCAGCATAATTTCGAATATTAAATATGTTTCGTTAAGTTAGTGTCGTTAACGTTAGTAAAATTTATTATTGAACAGCTGTAATTGGAGTTTTGTATCACAGAGTAGTATAATTTTGAGTCTTCTAGTTGCATCACTACATGTATTCCATCACGCTACTTCTATAAATAAGCTTATTCGTCGAAAAATCATCATCAAATTATATTCGGAAAAGAATTATCAAAATTTGCTGTGTATGAAATAATCGCCATCGCGATTAAAATAAAAGAGTAGAAGGACACCAATTAATTTCTGACCTTGAGTCAAGTTCTCATCTAGATTACACGTGTTAGATTGTGTTCCATTTTCTAAGTATTTACATTTGAAATCATTCGATAAATACGAGATAGAAGTAAAGTTATGTGATTGGAGAATTGGCAGAAATGTTTATGTGAAATCGTCATTATTCCAGGTTGGTTTTTCATTTTTCAGTTTCAATATTCGTTAAATTTCATTAGTTCATATTAAAGTTTATTTAAATTGCCGAAAAAGTGTGTTAGAACACTTTCGAACCTCCAGTTCGTATAATTTAGTAACTAATTTGCAAAAAAAAATATTTTCACACATGTACAACGTTTTAGTAAATTCGTAACAACTTATACATGTTCAAAGATTTTTAAGAACAACTTAATTGTCAGAATGGCCGAATGCCAGCAATTTACGTTAGATCATTTGTAATTCACGGGAAAATAGAAGCGTCAAGTGTAGCACAACACATAAACGAAACCGGGCATAATATTGAATTAGAAAACCTGAAATTGATTAATAACGTAACTTCGCCGCGGGAATTAGAAGCTTACGAAATTATTTACATAAAAAGAAATACAAATTTAATCAATAGAGATAACGGGCCATTACATTACTCCTGTACGGTAAGGCGGTCATTTGATTTATGGTACGTGCTACAATAACAAGAAACCCTTTCATCTATTTTTTTCTTATTTTCGCATGGATTTAACGACAAAAGTAGATACCTGTATATATTTTTCTTGAGAGTAAGGATAAAGCGGGTTTGTTAGAATTAGAATATTTTCTCATATCACTCGGACACGCGGCTGACGATGGAGACCCACGAGTCCTCGAAACGTCTGTTCCGAGTTAATTAATAATTTGTGTGGTGCGGAATATGCCGACACTTACTGTTGTTTGCCATATTATCCCACAGTCCTTACTTATTACAATATTTTCTGTTAACTCTCAAAACTATTGGTCGAACATTGTCCTTTCTCTTAGTGTAACATTGATCCCTCTGCTAAGTACTATAAAAATGTAATTGGAGATGCAACAATGAAGTGTCTTTTGGTTAATAATATTTTGGAATCCTGATGTATTGTTCAATAGCATATCGATATAAATAGATAGGTAGGTTTTATTCATTATTGCAGCTTCTACACTGTACTACCGACTTTCCATTTAGCAATTTCCACAATCTAAAAGATTTTAATTTCTCAACGTTTTAGGACCATCTTTAATTGACCCTTGTTTGCCTGAAGAACTGCAAAATTACTTGTCAATTCATTTATATCGTACCGATTTATAATCAATATTGTCTGAATGGAAACTAAACTACATCCTGCTAGTAATTTATTACTTTCAATCATTTAATTTCATCTAACTGCCTTATATTAGCGAGCATTAAAGAACTATATACAACCAGATGATCGATAATCGTAAGAAAGCAAGAAAGAAATCGTTAGAGAAGGCTTTCGAAATACTTTTATGTGGAGTAATTCAAAGATTTATTACTCTGTCAATTATTTTTATAGCTCGAATCAAAAGGAATTTATTCACCTAGACCGTCTGACATAAATTTCACACCGCATCAATACAGATTGAATTGAATACGCACATATGACGCTTTATGAAAGGGATTTACAGTTATACACAATTAATTTCGTAAATTTTCGTGCTTTAAAACATTCAATATCTCGCATTGATTCAATTCGCGAACGTTTGAAATTAATATTCAAACGATATATGCAATACCGGGTGTCCCAGGTTCAATGTTACAAGCGATATCTTCCTTATTTGTAGAGACATAAGATCGAGCAAGGTGTCGTGAGTTAGCAATACAACGATATAAACTAAAATCGGATTCAAGAAATATTTAATACAAAATGAACATGAACAAAAAGTTAAAGAAACAATAAAGACATTAATAATTCATAAAATTAATCACTTACAAATACTGTTTAAAATGACCACCATTCGACGCAACACGCGCTTCGAAGCGACCAATTAATTCCCTGGAAGTTGCTGCCGTGATCATATTCAATGTAATCGTTTAAGTTCGTACACATCTTCTTTCAAATGCCCACACAAAAAGAAGTCTAGTGGGTTTAAGTTTGGCGAGCGAGCTGGCCATTATACAGGACCGTCAGTACCAATCCATCTATTGGGATATACGTCATTTAAATGCTCTTCAACCAACCGCGAGTTATAAGGTGGAGCGCCATCCTGTTGTTACCACAAATCATTGCGCTCTGCTGCGCGCTGCTGTCATTATGTTAAAAATGTAAATAACGTTGCCCTGTCATAGTTCCTTCAAAGATGTGTGGAACAATGATACCTCCATTAAATAATCCGCACCAAACGTTGACACTCCATATTACCTGAAAATGAGTCTCACGCATCCGATGATGATTTTCTGGAACCCAGTAATGGCAATTATGGCGATTCACCACCTCATTGCTATGAAATCGTACCTCGTCAGTCCACAAAATGTTATTGGTAAAGCCCGGATGTTTGGCAAAATGCCATAAAATGTCATAAATGCCTATTCCACGTAATTCTGTCTATATTCAGGACTAAAGGCCAGTTTTCCTAAGAAATATTAAATAAATAATAATTCCCGACAATTCTTCCTATTTCCTAATTCTAAATAGCATTATATATAATAAACTCTGTTCAATATGGTACAGTCGTCGTTGGTATATCATCGTATAACAACGCTAATATGCTGAAAGAACATGCTTCTGCTCAAACAAAATTAAATAAACTTATTCGCGTGATACAAAAGTGAATTATGAAAAGAAGTACTTTGTAACGCAACATCTTGTGACAGCAAAGCACAAAACTGGCGCTAATAAAGTTGCCGGTGGTAAGAAAACGTGTCTACTACAAAATTTTAGTTAATTTCGCAACGGCAGTCCCAATTTTCCTTTGATTTATGTAAGGCATTTATAGATGCTGATATTCCACTATGGAAACTAGAAAACCCAACGCTTAATACAATCCTCGAAAAATATGCTAAAGAGCGCATTCCTCTGTATTGTTGGTTTACTTATTCTCATATCTTCTGCCACAGTTTTAACTGAAATATGTGGATTCAATCCAACATAAGCCAATAGATTTATTTGCATTTCTTTTGTTCTAACTGGCGTTACATGATGAGAATGTCGTAAACAAAATTCACCCGGAGATATCAGAAATGCCGTGCTAGAAGTTGTCAACGGTAATTCAAAAATCAGAACTGCGACAAAACAATTTCATATTGACAAAATGACGCTGAAAAACATTAATTTCTCTCCGAATCTCGTTACTCCTCAAATATTTACGATTGAAGATGAGCATATGTTGTCGTATTATTCATTAAAGTCGGCAAACCTCTATTATGGTCTAACTACCATACAAACTAGAAAATTTGTGTTTCTGTTTGCAAAGGAAAACAATAAAAAAATTCCTCAGAATTGGACAAAAAATCAAGCAGCGTCTTATGATTGGTTGAGAGGCTTTATGTGTCGTAATTCCCATTTGTCACTTCGTAAATCGGAAGCAACAAGTCTGGCTAGAGCAACGGCATTCAACCAACACAATCTGTCAATGTTTTACAATAACTTGCGTTCTATATATGAAAAGGAAAACCTTGGTCCAGAGTCTGTCTACAACGTAGACGAAACTGGAGTGACCACGGCACATAAACCCCACAAAATAATTAGTCGTAAACGCAAAAACAGGTGTCAAAAGCGACCTCTATCAAGCGTGGTTCACTGGTCACTATCTGCTGTGCAGTTAATGCACTAGGAAACACAGTACCACCATTTTTTATTTTTCCTCGCGTTCGGCAACTGGACTACATGACTCTATGTGACCGAAGCAAACTTTATTGTGTACCTAAATCATTTTGTGTGCAATGTTCTCTAGATAAGAAATGCCTGTTGATTCTTGATAATCATGACAGTCATATTTCTCTACAATCCATCGACCTTTGCAAAACCAATGGGATAATTTTACCTCCACATACAAGCTACCGCCTAGCCCTTGGACATTTCTGTTTTCGAACCATTCAAGCACTGTTTTAATGAATATTCTGACACCTGGATAGTCAATAATCCTAGACAAATTATATCTTTGAGAAACATTCCAGAGCTAGTTGGACAAGCGTACCCTCGAGCATTCATATCAACAATTACTATCAAGGGATTTTCTACTACGAGAATATATATATCCTTTTAATCCCCACTTGTTCGACGAAACAGACTCTTTCAATACAGAAGTGACTAGCTAATTCAACGGAAAATGATATTCAAGCTAGTACAACCGTCGAGGCTACTACATCAAAGGCTATTGTGCTCGAAGGGGAGCCCTCTACATCGCAAATTGACAATACCTCTTCATCGTCAATCGTATTTCGAAGCCCGGAAGTAAATTCCACCTTACCCAAAGGCATCACCAAGAAAAAAGAAAGGAGGAACAAAACCGGGAAAATCCCAAATTCTAACGGATACATCCGAAAAATTTGCCATCGAAGAAGGATATAAAATCAGGACAAACAGAAACTTTGCACAAAAGGATTAAAAAAAATAACAAAGAATGTCTCATTTGATGACGCTAATTTAAATGTTTTAGAAAATTCCGTCCATGAGTTAAGAAAAACTATAAGAGAAACAAAAAAGAGAAAGTACAATGCTGGCAATGACGCAAGAAGACAGTGACACCGAAGCAGGAAACAAAGACGAAGATGAAGATGATGATGTGGCCTGCATATATTGCAATTCATTATATTGTCATTCTAAGTCTCACGAATTTTGGATTAAATGCCATGCTTGTTCTAAATGGTCACATACAGAATATTTTTTGGTGGCATTCGTAAAGACTAAACGTTCTAAATTTTCATGTCTCGTACCTCCCAGTATCGAATATCAAACCAACACTTTGCATCTTTTATTTTAATTCAATGTATTTGTTTTACGACTTATTTAAATCATTTTTATATTATGTTCCTTTGCTAATATTGCAATAAACAAAACTATCTAATGAAAGTTTAAAAATCTTGTTTATTTTGACTTGTACGCCTTTTTTTATCAAAACGTATCAACCCGCCCCTAGGTACGTAAACTATTTTGGCAAATCGAAATAAATATCTGAATCTTTTTTATTCCAACAATCTATACAATTGTATACGTACCACCAAATTTAAACTAACAATTTATAATATGTTTTTATTAGTAGCTATTTGTTAAATGAAATGTTTGTTTATACGGTTGTATTCCTTCTAGTACTTCAATCATAAAGTTAAAAAGATGAGAGGTGCACTGAATCTGGGACACCCGGTATAACTCGAGTAGAATAACACGAAATATGATTTTTTCTCCATCCGATGCTCGGGAATGGCAAACCGGCCTTGAATTTATAAACTAGTTGTCAGCTAATGACCACATCCGAAGAACTAGATGGTGTACTACACGGTAAATGGTCCTACGGTCCAGTTTGTGGTTTCACGACGAGAACAGGCTAATATCTCGTCTCGTTGAGTTGCAGTAGGCTTACAATATTCGTAATTACATACGAAATAATAGAATCGAACGATGAGAAAAGTAAAACTAGATTTTTTTCTTGATAAAAACGTGGTAATAAAACAGAATTACTAGACAAAGATGCTTGGAATTGACGGTGAAAGTGAGACAGGTAAAGCAGAAGATGTATTACTGATTGTGAGTGAAAAAGAAACATTGAAAGAGAAACAACGATTAGACTTATTATTAGAACCAAATGGTTATACTCAAGTTGCCGCAAATTCGTAAGAAATAAACTGAAAATGACGACTTCATAGTTACAAGTTGTTAGCTTTTTATAACATAGTTTAGTTGATCTTCAGTAATAACTAGTCTGGGCAAACGGCGGTAACAGTCAGTGTAGTAGATATGTGGTGCGGAGTCGGCGATTACTTATTTCACTTGATTTTAGCGGTTTAAATACTGAATATATTATTGTTTCAGTTAATTAAAACATAACATTTTACGTTTCGATAAATTTTATTGTCTTCTTCAGAATGTACAGTGAGCGAAATAAGTCTTCGTACACCAACATAAATCACAAAGTATAAGCGTTAATATATTAGTAATGCTTGAAAATTGAACAAAATAATTGTAAGTTGTACACTGAAATGTTGCAAAGTATAGTTACTTTCAAGAAATGTTAGTATTTTTCTTCTAATTTCTTTATTTTATTTTGTTGTTTAACCTTTATTTTGTTGAAAAATCATTCGGTTTGGGAAGTTAGAAATGTTTTAAATCTATTGAAAACGCTAATGTTGATTAATGAATGTAATCTGTTTTCTAATATATTAACTTCTTTCAAGTTGGTGATTATTACAATGTTCTATTGTTAGTTCAAAAAACAAAAAAGCAAACAAAGAACCGTATTACTAAAAACGAATTATTTGACTTGTTACAGTTATGAATAGTCTGGGCAAACAGTGGTAACAGTCAGTGTAGTAGATATGTGGTGCGGAGTCGGCGATTATTTATTTCACTCGTTCACAGCGTCAGTACTAAATCGATGCTGTATGCGAGTAGTTCTGTGTATATGTAGGCTGTCGTAACTTATTTCGTAATTGTACGCTTATGTTTGCTTTAAAAATGTCGCAGTTAGGTACGTCGCGAAAACGATCAATGGCAGACACAGTTAAAAACTTTATAGTGGACATGCCGGACTTAATTTTTGACGGCGCTAAAATTCAATGTCTAGCTTGTAAAATCCTTTTAATGTGTTGGTCCAGAAGCCATTGTCAACGTCACATCGAAAGCAAACAGCATTCTTCTGCAAAAAGTGGCATACGAGACCAGGAAAGACTTACTTTTGATTATGTGTTACTCTTATTTTATGTAATCTATCGTTTCATTTACTAGACAAAGAAGCATTTGTCTCTTTCTGGAATAAATATGTGGACTATAAATTGCCTAGTCGGACATCGATACGAATGTAAGTTGCCATTTGCTTTGTAGAATACGTACAATGGAACCACATCGGCCGTCATCCTCCTTCTTACTTGCTTCCAAAAGAGTTATAAATTGTACTGCCGATGAGATTTTAAAGGTGGTGTTGAACTCATTGAACAAATTTGAAGTTTAAACTAAGCAACTTTTAATGTTTATGAGTGATGGTGCCGCAAACATGCGTTCTTTGGACCGATCTCTTAAAGAACACAGTGGTAACTCCTTACATGTAACGTGTAAAATCCATACTCTACATCTTGCGACACAAACGATTCCTACATGTTTTCCACTAGTAAATGCATTGTCTCTAAAGTCCCCAAAACGTACCTGACTATTTCACAAACTGTGTCCTGATTTATCTGAACCACCGCAGCCGATTGTTGTACGTTGGGGAACATGGTTGCAGGATGCGTTTTACTACAACAAATATTTTGATCCGGTAAAGAAGGTAGTTTTAAAATTCAATCCGACAGAAGCTGCAGCAATCAAGAAAAGCCAGGAAATATTTCAAGATAGTCAGGTTAAAAGAGATTTACAAACTATTCACAACAATTACTTCGGACTAGCGGAGGGAATAGAAAAATTACAAAATGTTTCGATGTGGCTAGTGGATTCTGTTCAAATTGTGAATGATGTTCACGCACAGTTATGCGATGTAGAAGGCGAAACAAATTGGTGTGTAATACGAAAATTTGAAAGTGTTTTAGAGAAAGACTCCGATTTTCTTATATTAAGACAAATTTGTGAAGGTGCGTGTGAAGATGCATTAAGTTGTTTCAACGATTATTTTAAATATGCAAATATAACATCGCTGATGTCGAACGGTCGTTTTCAGCATTAAAAAGCATTTATTCCGCACGTCGTACTCACTTGACTGAAACAGCTGCGGAAACATATCTAATGATTCAAATATTTAACAGATGTTACCCAGTTTGTGATTTCACGGAAGAGTTTTAAAACGGTAAGTATTTCAGCACGTTTTATAATTTATTTCTTACCTTCTATTTTATGTGTAAACTTTTATGCCCTCGCCACGTCTCTGGCTGTTATCGCATATTTGTCCAGGTTAGTAATAACAAATCAAACATAAATCTCTCCCAGAATAGAAAAAAAATCTTTTTGGCGCTAATTCTATATTATGTTCAATCATACTTTGCTTTAAAAACAAATAACAATGGTATAATCATAAAATGCAAGAATTTGAACTACACAAGCCCTATAGGAAATTGCGTCTCATTTAGCGTTATCCACGATGCACTACGTGGAGGTGGGCTAGTTTTACATCCCAATGACTATTATCTGCTTCAGTCTTACGAGCAAATATTAAACATCTTTACTACCAACACCGATCTTTAGCTTTGAACACCATTCGACAATTGACTTTAATTTTCCTCCATTGACTACCATTTTGCTTGAATCTTTATAAACATTTTCCTCCATTGACTACCATTTTGCTTGAATCTTCATAAACATTCTTACTACCAACAACGACCTTTAGGTTTAAACAACATTCGATAATTGGCTATAATTTACCTCCATTGATGATCATTTTGCTAGAAATTATACAACCACATTTACTACCTATAAGGACTTTTAGCTTTTAATACCATTTGACAATCGACCCTAATTTGCCTCAATTCACAATAACTTTACTTGAAACTCTATCAACATCCTCACTACCAACAATGACCTATAACTTTGAAAACTATTCAAAAATTGAAATTACCTCAATTGACGACCATCCTACTGGAAATCTTATAGGCATCTTTGCTACCTACAGAACGACCCTTGAGTTTGAACGCCATGCAACAGTTAACTTTAATTTACCTCAATTGACAACCATTTTATTTGAAACCTTATAGATATCACTAGTATCTACCAATAACGACCTATATTTATTTTACTTGAAGCCTTATTGACATCCTTACTGTCAATAACGACCTTTAGCTTTGAACATTTGACAATTTAATTACAACTAGTTTACTCAAAACTGCGTAGATATCTTTACTACCAGTAAAGACTTTTAGCTTTGCTCACAAGTTCACAAATAATCTTAATTAACACGTTGAGGGCAAGCAACCATAACAACACTTTACACATGATACAGACATATCGACAATGATAAGAAAATATTTGCAAAAAGTGTGCGGTGTGTGGTAGTCACATCTTGTGCTCCTACCACTGTGACTATGAAATCAGCAGTCTGAGTCTCGTATGGAAACATCGTCTTCGTTTAGCCCTACAATACATCTACAATTATCATTAGGTTAAAATGGCAAAAGGTCCACTTTCTTCAATTGTTCTCAGTTTAGATGGAACCTTTTGAATCATGGCTTGGATGTAATCTGGACTAATTTGCTTGATCTTATTGCTAATTCTATATGCTAATTGATTCTCGTTTTCTGCGGCCCAACCCTTCTCATAAACGAGTCGACTAAAGCCCAAGAATCTTCGATAGGACGTGCCTTTAGAATATTTGGAGGATTCATTTCTTTAGGGACGAAAGCGATGTTATTTTCTCTTAACCATGTGGTTACAGTTTCCGCATAATGCGAACTCGCTAGGTCTGGCCAAAAGAGAATATCATCTCCTTGGTGAAATTTTTCAATAAATCGCTTCAGTTTTGGTAGACATTTTGTCCTATACACTTCAGCATTTATTGCTGATTCACGCACACTTCTTATGAGAGGACTTGAAACACCGGCTTTTGAAATAGCAATCCAAACTAAAATTTTTGGCTCAAATTTTGCTTTACCTGCGAATCTCACTTCGTCAGGAGCAGAGTTTTTATTTTTTGTGTAAAATCCAGCATTTCCAGCGATGTTAGTGTTACCATAGGTAAAATATTGCTCATCGTCTAAGATCCACACTTTTTGTGCAACTTTTAGATTGATCCTCATCTTCCTACATCGAACCGGAATAATTTCCATTTCTTTATCCGTATATTTTGGTGCTTTTTGTCTTTTATATTTTAAACCTTCTTTTTTCAAATTTCTTGATATACGAGACTGAGACACTTTAAACTTTGCCGCCATTTGCCGTTGCGATATTCCAATCTTGTTTTCCATCAATTCCTTCATTTTTTGAACTTTACCCTTACTTAGCATTTTCGCCCTGCCTTTTTTTCAAGTTAGTAGTAGGTTTGCCATCGTAAAAACGTTTTATGATGCTATATATGGTGCTCCGGCTAAAATTTTCTTTTGTAAAGTGTCTCACCACTTCCGCCGGGGTCCATCTTCCAAGGGCAGAATAAATACGTTCTCGCAAATTTTCAATAGCAGTTTTCATTCTTACAACTAACAAATAGACGATTTTCTGTTTAAGAGAAACGTTCGTACAAGACAATGACGTTTGACTCATTTGTAACAAAAAATTCTGCAGCCTACCATGCTAATTTTTCAAATGTCCAGCTACTTTTGCATCAGGCCTTAATCTACCTTATTAATTTTAAAGCAATACACCAGTTTTCTTTAAAATTCAGTTCATAACTCAATTTCACCTAAAACTGTCTTTCTTGAGCTTTTCGGTGGTAGAGATAATAAAATACAATAAGAATTTGCAACAAATAATTAATACATCCAATATTTTGCTTACTTATTATTAATAAAAATAGAAATGTGTATTATGTAAGTACTTAACAAAATGAATTTGCCATGTCATAAGTAAACGATACTTTTCTGTCAAACACATTTGTAATTTGTGTTGCTGGCCCTGCTTGAAAAAGACTAGAGACAGCCATAGTCATGACCTTGCCGCTTATAACAAACGTTTCATAGGAGATTGAACTCACAAAGCACATGCTATACAGAAAGTAAAATCGTCGCTAGATAAGATTATCTTCTTACATAGGATACAAATTTATGTTAAATATGCTGATTTTATTCCTTTCGATTGTCGTGTAATAAAATCAAATCATTTTAAAGATGATCTCGTCACGATTATGCTCCACCATATCAAGTAACACTAAAATGAATCATCTAAAAAGATTTGAGGCGATGCCAACCTTACCGGAGGTTCCTCTTCTTGGACATTCCTATTTGTTCTTTCCAGGTGGTAGGTTCACCTTATTTCTTATCATAAATTCGCTTTTTCCTTTAAACTTTGCAATTTTTAGCCAAGTATAAGTTGGAGAAATTAACCGAAGCTGTAGAAGACATTACTGTGAAATTAGGCCCTCTTTTTAAGTTAAAGTTAGGAGGTGCCAACATAGTTATAACTACAAACGCAGATCATGCTGAAATATTGCTGAGAAATGAAGGTAAATACCCAATTAGACCCCCGTTTCCAGCTCTTTTGCATTATAGGAGTAAAACCTACGGTAGCGTTGGAGTTGTCCCAGGAAATGGTGAAGAATGGTATAAATACCGGCAAGGCGTTACACCATTATTGAAGCCAAGTCTTGTCCAAAGTTACCGGGAGAAACATGAAAGAATAGCAAAAGATTTTGTTGAATACATCGCCGAAAATAGGGATGAAAAGTCAGTTTTGGGAGATATATTCCCACATCTAATGAAATATACTATAGAAGGTAAGAATATGCTTTTATATTTTTGCTGATGAATAGATGGATTTAACTTAAAATCTGTGTGGAATTTAAGCTATATCAATTGTCAGTCCTGGTTACCGATTTGAATGCTTATCTGGTGGTATCAAAGATGATGATATCATAAACGCTAGTGTGGATTTCATGGACGGGCTGTATAAAACATTCACTGGTCCTCCAATTTGGAAGATATACAAAAATTATGCTTACAGGAAATTGGAGACTTCACATAAAACAATCCATAGGTATGGTATCTAAGTACATATAGTTTTTTTTGCAATATATGCATATTTATAATTGTAAAGATGTAGATACCCACAATTTATGTCCACGTCGTCTTTAACTTCTTTGGTTTCATAAATGATGAATGTAAAGTGCCATAAACGCATAAGAACCATTCCCAAGGTTCAGTTTTGACCTGTTTCTATAAAAAAAAAAAAACATTTATGTTAGTGCCTAAAACTTCTGCTATATTTTGGTTAGTCAGCAGAAATTTGGTACTTCTGAATTAAGGAAGAGTATAAGCGTTGCGCTTTTCGAATATTCAACACCGATATAACTTACATAATTGTTTCCACATGTCTGATGCAATATTGAAAGGTATCTATGCAGTTTTCGTGCATTTGCAATGAAATTCAATGACAACTTGTTCTGTAGAGAAAAAAATGCAAGAGAAGGAACTACGCTCATGCTATTCTTTCTAACAACTTGCTTATTTCGCCATTTATCTTATTGCATGCTCAAAAAAATTCAAGACTAAGCCCAAATGTCCTCAATTCATTAATTATCTTCGATGCAATTTTGTTGCAGAATTCTCGAGAATCACTTACTTGAATTAAATGCCGTCAATCATAATTCCCTCAAGAACACTAACCCATACATTCATACATTGCTTGAAAATAAATCTTACAATTGGAACGACAAACTGATGCTTGCAATGGAAATATTTCTGGGTGGCATCGATGCTACGGCAACGACAATAGCTGTAACCTTACATTATTTAGCACATAATCCGAAAGTGCAAGAAATAGCCCGAAGAGAAAGCCTAGAAGAGAATTCTCAATTCCCGTACCTAAAAGCTTGCATCAAAGAGTCTTTGAGGATTTGTCCAACAGCCGGAGCAGTTGGTAGAATTACCATGAGTGATTTGAGCATTGGAGGGTATTGTATTCCTAAGAACGTATGTTGATTCATTGCTATCACCAAAATTTATTCAATTTAAAAAACTCTATTTCCTGTTGTAGACTCTGATGAATCCATTTTCATCAGTAACATCGAATAAAGCCGAATATTTTGAGGAACCAAGCGTTTATAAACCGGAAAGATGGTTACGACGTTCAAATTATGAAATTCATCCATTTGCTTCGTTGCCTTTTGGATTTGGAGCAAGGATGTGTCCAGGAAGACGTATTGCCGAACAGGAAATGCTAGTTTTACTGAAACAGGTTTGAAAATCTTAATATACGGGGGTAGTCTGGAAGGCTGCAAGCCTCAACATGAAGATGGCGTTACTCGTCAAAAATATTCTGAAACTTTTCTGACTATCCTGGTATATAGCTAAATTCAGTAGACCGACCAATGAAGAGGTATGGTTGGTATCAGTTTTCTGTGATTGCAGCGAATTTTGTGGAATTAAGGTCAAACGGCGCCAAATTTAATTATAAAAAACAGCCGTAATTTAGAATCTATTTCGAATGAATGTTTTCTCCTAAACAGGAAAATAGAAACTCCCTTATTGCAAAATTCTTTGTGAGTAGGTATATCTAGTGATTCATTTTCTTTGCCTAGGTCATCATTGAAATTATTAAAGTAAAACTGTACCTACCAAGTTAAATTTACAGCAAAAAGCGCAGAGTGAATTAAAATAATAAATAATAGTCTTTAAATAAACAACACCGCAAGCAAAAGCACAAAAATCACAAAATTTAGGTTAGGAAAAATACCTGGAAACACACCCTACAATACAAACTAAATGACATTGATACCAAGATGGCTGCCCCATGTTGTCTACTCAATTGAGATCGACAAACGAATTTGAAATTCGATTGAAATATCCTAGCCGCAATTGCATTAGCATTGACCGGATTGGCTATGGGCTCAATTTTATTGAGCCCCTTTTCAGCGTAAGCTACATACGTTTGAGTAACCAACGGTTTTTTCACCTCTTTTTTAGCGTTGGATTAGAAAAGGATATTAAGTTTTTTTTAATAAACATTTTTATATTAATCCCAATTGACACTTTTTCACTTTCACGAAGAGACCAACCGTTACTTCCGAGAAAACAAAGCTGAACAGCTCTAACGTCAGCAGGCGGTGACGTATTTTGATTTAGGCCAATAAATGCGTTTACACACCGAGACCATCTCTGCGTTTTGAATTGGTTTATCCAAATTATATTGGTTTTATTAAAAAAAATACTGTGTAGTGATATTTCCGTACATTGTTGGTGGTACCGGCAGTGTTTTTGTGTTGTATAAGCGATAAAACCTTTTCTGGTGCGATAAAAACGGGGTACCTAACCTAAGATGGTGTTGGTTGTTTTCATACGTTAGAATCGATTGCGTTTTAAATTAGCTACAGATTCAAGGACCGGTGAAACTATAACTGTCCGTTGTATTTGATGAAAAACCTGAAGATGTTATTGTTCAAATAGTTTTATATTCTTACGTTATATTTAACAAAATTATTTTTGAACACGAAGAGGTTTCACAGCAGTGAACGCAGTACCGTTCCAAATAACTTGGCCGCCTGTGTGCGAAAATATTTTGCCGCTGTCACTCCCCTCCTTATTTTTTATACTTGGAAGATAGTTATTATATATACCGAAAAGTAGTCAAATTCGTTAGAAGCATTCTTTTATCGTAAGACTAAACAGTCAATAATTTATATCCTTCAGATTGTTTTGATTTCTACTTACTCAGTTCATGCTGCCTAACGGCTTGTTTTCCTTGTTGATTACTCGTCACCGATGCCGCCCTTTACATTGGTCGCCTGTGTGCAACGCACACTTTGCGCATCCATACGGCACGACCCTGAGTGAACGTATTACAACAATTATAATAACTTGTTCCATAAATACCCTACTTAAAAATGATTGCGGTAAAAGTAATGATAGATGTAGGTAAAACACCACATAATAGGAAATTTGAGACCCTCGGTTAAATAGCATGTCGTGAAATTGAACAAAATTTCGAATAAAATTATAATTACTGTACCATTTCAACCTTAGTTTCGTCCAAAGACATGTACAATTACAAATAGGTAATAATAATTAGTCGATTAAATATCCACCACAAATACAACTTTCACGAAAACGGTGCTCGGTTACCTGTTTGGTTTTTGCTTTGAAAGTTTGTTTTTTCCTAAATAAAATCAAATGGGATGCGAAGAAGGGCTCAGTTGACGACTGGCATCCTCTTTAAACCGGAAGCTCTTCAAAACCTAAAAAAAGCAAAAAAAATCGATTCTTTTACCGCTTAGGCTAATATCGTACATGGCGATACATCACCTAAACCGGGTGACTTCATCGAAGAGCTGTGAGGCTTTCTAGTTACGCTGATAACTAGAGCGGGCCAAATTGCGCCATCCAACAGAATCGGAATCAGGCGCAACGGCCGCTTATTGTAAATAACGTATATGTGAGTCACAGCAGATATGTGATATTTCGAAATTAATACACAAGAGTAAAAAAATAAAGCTGACGCAATAATAATGTTTAGTAATTAGAACGGATATATATATATATATATATATATATATATATATATATATATATATGTACACGCTGAGGTGTTTTTATTTTCATTATATTTTTTATTTGATTGAAAACGGTATGCGTTGTAAATGGGATGTAATAAGGAAATAACTGAGAAACTGAACGCTTTTTTTATTCTGTTGTACTTAATAATGTAACTGTAAATAAAGATATAATAAATAAACTCTATCCTTCTTAATAATGCGGATAGGCTTGTTTAAAAAGTTGCACCATCAGATAAGTTTCCACATTTGCCTCGGTGAAGGATGTTCGCCGAGACGAAAAAATGTTCTTATATTTCGAAAACGACCGTTCCACGTCTACCGAAGTAAGACAGGCGTAATTAAAATAATCTTTAGACTTAGTCAAGGAATCTGCAGATGCCCCATCGCACATTTGTCTTAATCTCGTGTAGGCTGGATTCTTTTTTAAAACACTATCGAACTTAGCTAAAACTCGTCCACTTGTTGCATCGTTTATACTGTGTAACAATGTATTAACTTCGTCCACAACTTGCACTGATTCTACCAACGACAATCCAGAATTTTGCAAATTTTCTATCGCGTCTACTAACCCTTTGTAATTGTTGCTAATATTCTTTAGATGTGTTTCAACAGAAATATCGAGAAATCCCTTCTGGCTCATCTAATAGCTCTAGCTTCGGCAGGGACGAATTGCAAAATAACGGATTTGACTTCTTGAAAATGTTCATTATAATAAAAAGCGGCTTTTAACCACGTTCCCCAACGCGTAAGAATGGGCTGTGGTGGTTCTCGAATACCAGGGCATAACCTGTGGAATGCCCTAGTCCTCTTAGGACTTTTGAGAAACACTTTTTTTGTGTTTGCTATTAATGCATCCACCTCCGGGTAACACTCTCGAATAGTTTGTGCCACAAGATGTAAAGCATGGACTTTACACGTAACATGTAAAAGTCCTTCACACTTTTCTTTAAGGGAACGGCCTACACTACACATTGTTGCTGCACCATCGCTCATGAACAACAACAGTTGACTGGTTGACACTTGAAATTTTTGTAACGTTTCGAGAACTACGGCCGTAATTGCTTTACTAGTACACTGTTTTAATCTTCTGCTGGCTAATAGAATTGCAAAATTTGGTTTAATAGGATCTAATACGCGCACTATTATATTCAAAATAGATTTTTTTTTGCAATCTGTCGTCTCATCAAGACATAGCCACAGCTGTTTATCTTTTAATTCGGCTTTAATTCGATTTTCAATGTCCTCACGTATTCGTGGAATATCTCTCCGTAACGTTGTCCGAGATGGTAGTATCCACTCGGTATTGTATGTACCCCAGAATTTTCGAAATGCTTTTTTATCAAGTATACGAAGTGGTAGACCACATACCATAAACGTTAAAAGCAATTCTAATTGAAATTGACGTTGTTGTGACACACCATTTCTTTTATTTCTGTGGTCTGCGCTATTTATATGTCTTTCACAATCACGTTTGCTCCAGCACAGTAGTTTCTTTTTACAAACTTTACAGAAAATTGTACTCCCATTGTAGTGTAAATCCACAAATTCACTAAGAAATTTATTAACTTTCGTAGGTAATGGCCGTTTATTTTTAATAGTTACGTTAGACATAATCACTAAAGCGAGCACACCGACGCTTGTTTCTAGTATGCCACGAAGTGGTGCAAACGTAACATCTGCAGACTCGTCATTTGTTGATGAATAGAGCGCGTCATCCGTAAATGAATAAGCGCGCTGTTAGTTCGTAGCCGTCGATGAATGAACTTTTTTTTTGTAGTGGCCCACTGTGAACAACGCCCTATTTATCAACGAACACCCAAACTGCAGGTGTATATTTGCGCGTCTTCACGACGTAATAGACAGTGGTTTTGGTCCTCGTCCTAATAATTACATATTTAAATTACCTATGTTTACATACATATATGCGCCTGGCAGCCTGATTGCGAACCTGGCGCGTGGCGCTCTTGGCCCGCTCTAGTGATAACGGACCAACCCTTTCAGCCTCTCATGAAAAGCCACCGTTGGTAAAATAAAAAACATATTGACATTGTTGACTTTTTTTCTCCAGATCTTAAAGTCGTACAAACTGGAACCATTAGCAGGAGACCCTGAAAAATTAGGAATGGTATACAGGATGAATAGAATACCGGATAGGGAAATCAATCTCAAATTTATTAATACAAATTGCTAAATATTTATTCAATGTACAACAATACATAATATGCATTTGAAAATTATTCTTTTGTTTAATCATTTACAAGTTAATATTTACAACGTTTTTTAAATTTCACTATTATTATCATTATATCATCAATTTTTTCTTTTTTTTTCTTCCTTACTTAATTTATCAAATTATGCTTTGTTTTCTAATTTCTTTTTTTGATATTTCTTTTGAGTTGTTTTTAATATGTATTTGACCAACTGATTTTTTTGTTTTATTGTTAAAATTACTATTTCTTTTTATTATTATTATTATTATTATTATTAAATTTGTACAAGTAGAATTTTAAAAATATTAAAGCTTACGAAACAAACGTCGTATGTATTATTTTTTCTTAAAACTATTGAAACATTTAAAATTGATTTATTTAACCTTATCCATTCATTTATCGAGTCAAATATTATTGTTCGGATTTGCGGTAAATTTGGCTCTATCATCCCATATTTCATTTCTTTAATTTCTTCTTTAATTACCCTTACAAAAAAGCAGTTCTATTGTCAACGTGAATTTTATATACCATTATATAAACGTTATTATTAATTACATTAATGATATATTATGTTACTATAATTAAGGCAAATTGTCTACCATTTCCTTTTCGAAATAAGGTGATATACTTCTAAAATAAGTGCAGTTAGTCACAGTGAAAATAATGCGGTGGTTTATAATTTGTTTCATTGACAAAAATGTAGTGAAATGTAGAGCTATTTAGAAAACAATTAAATAAAGTACATTTTTTACCAGTCTTCAAAACCAGGGATACAAAGTATGTGTATCACTTGGGCGATACACCACGGTATTTCAAACAGAAATATATGCTATACAAACCTGCGCGTGGGAGAGTCTGCGTCGGCGACCGCAGGGTGAGACGATGTGCATTCTCTCTGACAGTCAGGCAGCCTTAAAGGCACTAGCATCTTATCGCATAACCTCCAAACTAGTATGGGAGTGCCTGCAAACCCTAATGGCTCTGTCTAAACACAACAAGGTCACACTGGTGTGGGTGCCAGGTCACAGGGGCATAGCGGGCAATGAAATTGCAGACCAGCTAGCGAGGGAAGGTTCAAAAATGAATTATATAGGCCCTGAATCGGGTCTAGGTATTACCAAGAGTGCAGTGCGTGGTGCAATTAATGAGTGGATTATAACACAACACCAATTAAATTGGAAACATGCAGCTGGACAAAAGCACAGCAAACGGATGATGGGAAAACCGTCGCAACATCTGACTGCTGACCTGCTTGAATTAAACAAGATACAGCTTAGAGCAGCAACATGTCTATTAACAGGACATGGCTGTTTGAGAGGCCACTTGCATAAGATGGGGATCTACAAAGATGAGCCCTTATGTAGACTTTGCAATGAGGAGGAGGAAACAGCTTCTCACATTATTTTCGAATGTGCAGCGTTAGCTCAACGTAGATTCGCTATGCGAAGCGCAATTCAACTACCAATGGAGAAAGATTTACTACATAGGCTGTTAAACCTGATTGCGGGAACTAACCTGTTTAAGTAAAACAAAACCGAAGCAGGAATAATACAATAAGCTACTAAGCTTCAGTGTTAGGGATGTAAAGACCAGCCCTGCTCTGGGAGAAAATCAATCAATCAATCAATCAATCAATCAATCAATCAATCAATCAATCACCAGTCTTCAATTGTATTATAAAAACAAAATAAAATTCATTCCTTGACAGTAACATAAATTCTAAAAAGTAATACTATAATACTTAAATGTTTAACACCACAAAGAAAACGTTTCACTACATTTTTGTCAATATAATAAATTGTACACCATTGTATCATTTCCACTGTGGATCGCTGTAAAAGAAAGCGAAGGAAAACATTGTGTTTGAATTTTTAGACAGTTTTTTTTATGCTAAAGATTTTGATTTATTAATCAGAGTAAGAAGCCAACATCAAAGGTCAGAGTCATACCCGACAAAAGTATTTCCAATAGAACCCATTAAAAAGATAATACTATACAGAATGTCCGGAAAAACAATTTTTTTTGAGGTGAAAAGTACTTACAAATAAATATATTTTCTTAATAAATCATTTACCAGAAATGCATTACTACAAAGTTAAATCATATTTCATGTTTCTAAAACAGAAAATTAATTAAATCGATACTAAGAATTTATTGTTCAAGGAATATCTAGAAATACAAACACCCATTCCATATAAAACATTTCACCTAAAAACAACGATCAAATAGTATTATTTACGTTTAAAAAAAGATCAAATAAAATAAAAAAAAACATCAACATACTATGAACAGCAAAAACAATAGAAAAACGATATAAATTGTATATACAAGTACAATAAGCATAATTTCTCAAATATGCTATAAAATATATAAATCATCGATTTTAAGACACTAGTTTTTTTTTTCTTTCATACTTTACGTGTGTAGCACAAATTTCACGAACTTTACCAAAGTGCATCATAAATTGAAACAAAATTTACTTCCTTTTTTCAATGGTTGGATTGCCGATTTTTACGTACTTACGAAAGAGTTGCGTTAGAACACATTCTATGTATGTATATGTAGATACGAGGGATGATCGTAAAATAAGGTTCCCAAAGCCCTATAGCAGCAATAAGACGTGTTAGGCGAAATCCGACAATATTGGCGTGTGCAGCAGCTCTCCCACTCTATACACGTACCACTCTCGTCTCGCTACGCCACTCAGTGTTCGTCCGAGATGGAACTCCCGATCGCCGCTACCGCCAGGTGCGAAATTCGCGCTGTGATACGTTTTTTAAACAGGAAAGGGGTTTCATCTATAGACATTCATCGTCAATTAACCGAAGTTTATGGAGAAAAGTGTATAGCTGTTCAACACGTCCGAAAATGGTGTAGGGAATTCGCTGGAGGTCGGACGGAAATTCACGATGAAGACCTGAGCGGAAGACCATCAGTTTCAGAGGAAATCGTTGAAAAGGTCGAGAGCATACTGCTTGAAGATCGGAGGGTCATCATTCCTCAACTCGCCCTTCTGATTCCTGAGATTTCCAACACAATTGAAAAGATTTTGACTGGCGGCAGAATTTTACGACATGGGGATACAGAAGTTGGAGCACTGTCTGCAAAAATGCTTGGATAGAAATGGCGATTATGTCGAAAAATAGCTTTTTTTACCTTTAAAAGGATGTGAAATGTTAAGGAAATAAAGAATACTGTCTATTTTTAAAAAATGTGGGAACCTTATTTTACGATCATCTCTCGTACATTCTATTTTTAGGAATGTCTTTCGAGATTCTGTTATTTTTTTTACTTAAATTAATTAAATTATTTGTCGATGAAAATTGAACATGGTTAAACAAGATCTGTTATAATGAGCTTTGGTTGTAAATGTAGCAGTTTCGATTTGAGTATTGCAATGGAAATCTTTTGTAGGATTAGCATTGTAATCTCTTTGAATTCAACCAATAATAGATTCTGAATAACTGCAAGAACCAGTCAAACAAAATACTAACGAAAATCGAAAGATTATTCGCCACTATTTTTGAAAACCTGCAAAATTTAACTGCCATATAATGATTCACATTTTCAAGTTTAATTGAATCATATATAGAAATAAATTTATAAAATTTGATTTCAACCAGAGTACTTAAACCAAAAACCTATTCAATTTATCGAACATTTTACTTTAGATGTCAAAATTTTTTCAAAAACAATCATTTCTATTAATTGGACACCATGAACAGTGCCAAATGAGACCCATGCACGCCAACCGCGGACAAGCACCAATGAGACGAATTTTCTTGCGATCCGTGAGATGCTGCGTACTACTGTCAACTGTTTAATGAAGTGAAACTGGCCTATCGACGAAAAAGGCGAGACATGCCTATTCGAAGTGCGATTCTGCTTCATGACAACGCTCGGCCACAAACAGCTGCATTAACCCAAGAAAAATCGGACAAAATTCATTGGGAAACACGAACATCCGCCCTACAGTCCCGATCTGTCGCCGTGTGACTGCTACATGTTTGGGCCACTCAAAGAAGAACTGGGAGGTCATCACTTTGACGACGACGAAGGTGTAGAAACGTTCGTGCGCAATTGGTTACAGACGCGACCACATTCATTCTTTGATGACGGAATTAAAAAACTTCTGATTCGGTGGGAAACATGTGTGAATAAAAGAGATTATATAGAAAAATAAGGTGTATTCAAAATTTTATTTATTGTACCAACAAATGTTCTAAAACAAAAATCCGGGTAATATTTGATTCGCCCTCGTATATGATGTATTTTAGAATTTTTTGTTTCTTTTAACTTGTACGAGCCTCGCACCTTTTCCTTTAAAATACCATATTAGATTTCACACGGCCAAAGACAGTATACCACATACTTGACTTGTAATTTGACACTTTGTACTGGAAACACATACCAATTACATACATATACAGGATGCCTCAGCCTCACTATAACAGATCTCGTTTTTAAGAAGAAAAGAAGAATATTAATATAACAATATATGATAACAAAATGTTTTATTAATAAAAAAAAAAAATTAAAAAAAAACAATGCAATCGCTTAATGCAGTGTGTACTGGATTATTATTAAAATTATTCATTCTATCATTATTATTACCCTTATTTTAACGTTATAACTTTACTGGTTGGTGTATGTATAATAAATTATAAAGTACATGTTTTACAATTGGTGTGAGGTACAAAACATATATTTACAGTGCTTGAAATCTAGCTTAAATATGAGAGAAAAAAGGGCGATGTCCCCTTATGCATACGATTTTCTAATATTAGATATTCTCTATTTAATATATTTACGTTTTATAATATATAATCTTCCTCTTAAAAAAATAAATAACGATAGTTTTCCTTTTTAATGAACATTATCTCGTTATCTAAGAAAACAAATCTATATAAAATAAATGATATACGAATCAAAATATTATTGTTAATAGTAATATTATATTACGGAATCACAGACCACACTACACACTGCACTTTAAAAGTTTAAGAAAACAATACATTCAAAAACAAAGAAAGATACTTAAGTATTATATCTTATTTGCTTGCAAAATGGTAAGGTTTTTAGTTATATGTAATCATCTTCTAACTATTATTAATGAGATGTATCTCAAGTTTCATTTTAAATTTAAAAGAAAGTGTGATCCTTGAAACAATGAAATACGTCAATCTGTGGTGAATGACGAAAATTAGCCATTTAAAATGAAATTACATTAGCAAATATAACATTAAACTATATATAAATGTATATCCTATATACAGGGTTAAACAAAATTTTCTAATTTGAGTTATACGTTATCACATAAAAATTATATAAAAAAACCAACAATAAATATATTTAAAATAAAATAAAATAAGAAATAATTTAATATGGTCATGGATAAAATTTGATTTTTTCTGAAGACGATTAAAAATATTTTCTTATTTATTTAAAAATATATATAAAAATTTAAGCAACATTTATTTCTGTAAAAATAACTTTTTATTTACAGGAGTGACACCATTTACAATTATAATAGTCCGAGAATCGTTTCTAAATAATCTAAAAAATCTCTGTTTAAACGAAATTTTGATCATTAAAGAAAGATGTGTCAGACTATATTGCACATAGATCCATAATAAAAAATCTAAATAATTGAAGAGTTTAAGGAAAATGCTGTAAAATTATACAATGTCTTTAAAACAGCCTCTACATCCTACAAATACTACCAATGGTGCCCTCTATAAAGTACAGCAAAAAATTCCAACTCCGAATACTTCCCAATAACAAATTTTGTGTAAATATTATAATTATTATAGAGGTTATATAACAAAAGCTAGAACAAAATTGTCACTTTAACACCCCGTCTCGGACAGTATCAACATTAAATCGCCATACTTTGGCCCTAAAAATTTGTGATAGCATTTTGTATATACTTCTTACAGACATCCTATGTATATATACAATGTGCCCTATTCTTGTGAACATTATTTTCAAATTTTTTTTAATCATTCTTGATCAATAGTTTTGCTTAATTTGAGTTGTTGAATCCAGTGCTTAAACTTGCTATAAAACATTCACGGCGTTATAAAAATGAGAAAATGTGAAATTCTTCTTAAGCAAATTTGATCCTAATCTGATGATGAGCTTAATTACCGAGTTGAATGAAACAAATTAAAATGCACAATCCTTGACAATTTAATTTTTTTGAATTCTGAAATAAGGATCCCGTTAAATAACATTTTTAATGGATATTTTCGATAAAAAATGAAATAACGGATGGGGGCTTTGATAAAAGTTGATTTCGCGTTTTTTCAAATTTTTATAACACCCTGTATGTTTTTCGTAAGTTTGACCACTATATTCAACATCTCAAAATAAATAAAACAATTGATTAAGAATTACTTTCTTTCAAGAAACAAAAAAATAAGAAAATTTGCAAAAGGGTACCCCATTGTGAGGCCCAAAGTTTTTTTGCGCATTGTTGCCGATTTCAGTAAAATAAAATGGTAAAAATATGAAAACAATTGAACGAAATACAAAAATATGTTTCTAAACAGACACCTTGTATATTTTCACAAATTTTTATTATTTATTTAATCTGTTTTTTATATAATTTAAATAAATCTTATTATAAATTGAACCACTCCCGTATATTTACATAAATTAAATAAAATGTATACTTAAAAAAAATATCTTTCTTAGATAATTGTAAAATTGAGATAGTATATACTTTTGGATAACCCTATATATTTCTTGGTGAAGGCGTGATATTAGTTTATGATGTGATTAAGCCGACGCGAATGTGGTGCGCAACCCTGTATATATTTTTTAATAAAAAAGTTTCATGCTACGCCTCTGATCCAATGATCAAGCAACAGCCCATACATCAACAAAGTTATTGTTTTCTAATTATCTGAAAGAATCGCAATTTTTTGATCGACTTCACCCCGGTTGACAGTATCGGAAGTCACGTGACAATTCTTATTTGATTAATTGGTAATCTTTTTTCAAGCACCTCTTATCGTCAGGACTTGATTTTCTAAAAATTATAATTTTTTTCCCATTTGATACCGACATTTTAACGGTCACTGTATATAAGTTTTATTTTATGAACAGTCAAAAATGAATAAAAGGATTTGGTCATTAATATAATGTATAGAAGCTATGTAAGCTAAAATTAATTACTTTTATATTTACAATTTGTCTAAAAGTTTCATCACTTTAATACAAACTCGATTAAATTGATGAAAAAATTAGGAAATTTGATCAAATTGACATTTACCAGTAGGCTGACTGTATGACGTTAAATCTTCTGACGGGGTCTAATACCGCCTACTACGTAACGTATATTCCTGGAATATTTTCTTCTCTGTTAGATAGATGTAAGTATCAAATCAGATTCAGTTGACGACCTGTATACAAATCACATCATCAGCTATTATCACGTTAGATAAAATAACCAGAAAAAATACGTAGATAATATATACAAGAAAAAAACTTGATAGAATAGTAACTTATCATATATAAATGTCTTTGGTAAAAGAAAATATACAAAATTTACACTTTTTAATTAACTGATTACTTTTTTCAATTAATATTACTTTTAAAGCCACGACGGTCGCGTCATCGAGTCATACGGTTGCCTCATACTCAGCGCAGGATGGTGGTAACCGGCCGGATACGCCCCTGGCGGTCCCAACAATCCCTGATGCAAAACCCCCGCTTGCAAATATTGCTGATAAAGCGGCGAACTGGGATCCATCAAGCCCGCTTGATGGGGTGGCGGCATAAAAGCGCCACCTAGCGGATAACTCGGCGGTCGTGGCTGGGGCGCGCCCAGAAACGGATAGGTGGGCGGCGGTTGGTTGGTCGTCGATTGGTGCGCGGTCCGAACAGGTTTTTCGGCGGTCTCCGGCGTCGACCTGTGATGAGCAGCCGCGGCCGCGGCCATGTAATAATTCGGCGTGGACCGGAAGTCCTCGAGGAAATTCGGATATGCATCTTTATCGCCGTACAGGCCGGTGCCAAGACCGAGGCCGGTGGGGCCGGGCCCGAAATTGAACGCGCTACCGGGAACGACGCTCGTCGTCTTCAGTGATATTGCACTGGGTTCGAGGGAGCTCGTCGAGTTCTTCAGACCGGCGTACGATTGGAAGCCTTGTTGGTTGGGCGTGCTGTTGGTCGCTGGCGTGTTAGGAGTAGTTTCCGTCGGACCGACAGGTGGTGTAGCTAAAATTTTTTTTAAATTAATTGTAAATGGAACGATGTTAGTACTCGTAAACTAAATGCTCGTCTACGATGATTGAAATAAAACAAAAATTATTTGAGATATAACCAAATTTTTAATTTCCTTTTGCAGCAAAATTCGTTTGCTCTGATTACACTTTCTTACAATAAACAATAATTCTCGTTTCTTCCGTTGCATATTATACGCACTACATCTGGTGCTGATTGGTGCAGTATTTTCTACACCAAACTTTGACCAGATGTACTTGATTAATAAAATAAAATGTTAAACTTTAGTTATTTAATTTTTTTATTGAGTTGCGTATAGAGAACATTTTATTTTATTATGTATTTGTATTGTTTTGTAGATATTGGCATGTTTTGGACCCACGATGGGCGCCAAATTTGAAATGTTTTTCTCAGAGAAAATTGTTTAAAAATTTGAATTTTTGCAATTTAATTAGATTTTTACCTCATTTGTGGGATCAGAAGTATTCTTTGATACTCTTTTGGCAATTATTTATGTATTTTGAAATTAATAAATGAAAATTAACGAATGTTAAAATTGAAAAATGGACTAACCTTGATTTTTTTTAAGTCATATAAACACAATGTTTCCTATGACCTTTACAGGAAATCTGCTTGTTCTAATCTCGAACCTTTCTTATATTTGAATTTATTTTCTAATTTATCTATTCTACACTTTAAATTGAGACCGCTAGCCAAAACGCTAGTTAACTCGACTAAAGCATAACCAGAATTGATGAATTTACTTGCGTCCCTCTTCTCCTTTATTTAATCGCCATACCGATTGTTTCTTTCCACAGCAAATTTTGATGATTTCTACCCAAATATAAATTTTATGATGAATTTCGATAAATGAAGTTATTTATAGAAATAGCATGAGAGAATGAATGTGGTGATACTACCAAATGACTGAAATTAGAGGATTATATGATAGAGAAACTCAGAAATTGCACAGAAGATTGAGTTTTGTCTACGTTACCCCACATTTGTAGTTGACTAGACTTAATTTAATTTCTTAACGTCCAGATTCCAAGGCCAGTCGGCCTGGGGAGAAATTGTGACTTTCGAAATTAACTTTTTCTCCGCTAGAGGGAATTTCCTCGCTACTATAGGGTGGCTATCCTGAATACCCTAACCGTCTGAGATTGACAGCTTATTTCCGATGTAAATATTGAATATAACAATATATAAGAAGTTTCAGGAGAAGTGGGAAGTAGAAAACATCAAAATAAGAAAAATAAACCAATACAACAATCTTGTCCGATTTTCGACCATTAAGATTTTTGATTCAGTACATTTGAAATCAATAGTAGAACAATGCAACCGACTTACGAGAATATGAGAAGTATCCGTGTTTGGAGACAGATGGCGCTTTGTGTCAAAATTTGCATTACGGACTGTGAGTACTATCCTTTAATCGACGTCTGCCAATATTTCGTAGAGATTCATCGAGTAGTGTTGTCTTGAGAGCTGTTGAAAGTGAACAAGTGGAATTATGGGAAAAGAGCAATACCGGTCAGTGATTCGATTTATTTTTTTTTTTGATGGAAAAACATGTGCAGAAATCAAAGAGAAGTTAGATGCAGTTTATAAGGACCGTGCACTTTCGATGACTACCATCAGACATTGGTTTAATGAAATTAAGCGTGGCCGAAGATCCATTTTTGATGAGGAACGGCCAGGTCATCCCATTGAGGCGATTACGGACGATAGAATCAATAAAGTTCATATCGTGTTAGCAGACTACCGGCTGAAGATGAAAGAGAATTACTAAAATGGTAACCACCTCAATTAAACGCGTGCAAAACATTCTTCACGAAAAATTGAGTATGGGAAAACTAACGGCGAGATGGTTTCCGTGTCTGCTGACGATTGACCAAAAACGGAATCGTGTGATAAATTCAAAGTAATGTTTGGACATGTTTAAGCGCAATACGAGAGAATTTGCGCTGAGTTATGAGTGTAAACGAGACATGGATACATCGCTACACGCCAGAAAGCAAAGGTCAGTCGGCAAAATGGGTTTTTCCCGGCGAACGTGCACCAAAGGAGGCGAAGACGATTCCGTCAGCCGGAAAAGTTATAGCAACGATTTAAAATTAGACATTCGACAATTTTATTGGCTGACTAGACAGACAAACGTCCGTTTTTATGTCTTCCTATTTCCTTACCGTAACTCTTCAAAGTAGATTGAATTCTTTTCATGCACTCTATTGTAATGAATACACACCGAACGCAGTTAGACCTGTGAGTCGTAAAAAACCCCACAATAATTGAATACACGGACAATAGAAATGCGTGGCCATGGATTTTCACTTAACAGCTGTTTCTTCTAAACGCGACCGTTATCAATCCATTTGATAGCAGGTCAAGTAGACCAAAATTAAGGCGTTGTTTTCCGTCTACTTGTTAAAGACAGACAAAAAGGTCACTTATGGTTGAAAAACATATCATCATATACGAGCACCTTTACTACAATAAAAGTTTTATTCCAAAACCCTCGGAGAACCATAAATTTACCGTCCAGTCCTGCGCAATATGCTAACTGTATCTCTCTTTTTGTATTACGCACGTACTGGACGGTAAATGTACGGTTTCCCGAGGGTGTTGGAACAAGCCTAAAATGTGCAGCATCTACGTACCTGTTTTATTACTTTTTCGCTTCTTCGTCTTCTTCTCCTGAACCTGCGGCATACTGACGGGTTTCTCCTGCTGCAAAACGTTCGCGTTCTGCAGTTCGGTCATCTGCCTACCGTACAGCGAGCTGTTCACCTGCTGCATGTTATCCCTGTACGGAATCGTAATGTTGGGTTGCGTGAACATCGGCAGAGCAGAAGCGCTCGTCGCGATAGGTTTACTGAGCATATGCGCCGGCGCGAGCGTCTTTTCCGGATAAAATGCCTGCGCACTAGATTGCAAACCTAACATTCGCTCGTCCGACGGAAACCTATCGACGATATGCGAAAGATTGCCGATATTCCCCCTCAGATTCAACGATTGGTCCATCTCGAGTGAGCTCGTATTGTAATTCGGACGCGGCATACCGGAGACATCCAACGGTTGCGATAAGCGATTTACCATCGCTTCGCTGGTCGATTGCACGGTTTGTAAAATGTTGGTTCTATTCAACGTCGATAATTGAGGTGCCGTCATGTTGCTATTTACGACAGCGGCAGCATTCATTTGTTTATAGTTCACGTTCGGGTTCGGATATCGCATGACTAAGTTAGGTGACGGGATATTTTGATTGCTGTTGGTAGCGCTGGTTTGCGGTAAACTTTGAATCGGGGTAGTAGTGGGGGTTGATCTTGCGAAATTCAAATCGGTCCTTGTATAAGGGCTAGTCCGTTGGAACCCGATATCACCTCCCGTATAACCCATATTGGTATATTTCGTCATATCAATGGTTCTATCGGTATCCAACGCCCTCGTTGATGGTATATTCAGTGGATATGCAACGTTACTATTGAAATTATAATTACCCGCGGCTAAATAAGAATTATTCTGAGCAGAATTCTGATTTTCCTCCGATTGATTCACCTCTCTCTCCCCGATACTCTGCGGAGTTTGCGGCCCCTGCCGCTGCTCCGGTATATTCTGATGAACATAGGGCTTCGGCGACTCTACACTGGCAGGACTTAAACTATGCTGGGAATTTTGATTTTGTTCCAGATCATGTCGACCGATCATCAGATTCATATCCATATTCCTAACAAATTGTTCTTGCTGGTTCTTCTGCTGCTGTAAATCGTATCTCCCAGGACTGCTGGCCGCTTCATTATCGTTATAAGCCCTTTTCTTAACGGGAAACATCTGCTTCTCGGGAATCCTATTTTCGAGGTTGGGCGACATCTGCTGTTGAGGAATCGGTGAATTCGGTTGCGGAGAATGCATCTGAGTGTTGGACACCGGGGAATTCGCGTAGTTCGGAACAATCTTCATCGGGTATTGTGGTTTATTGTAGGAATAGGCGCTGTTACTCGTGTCCATATTCGCTTGACTCGAGTAGCACGGGCTTTGCGAGTAGCACGGGGGATTTCCATAGGAGTAGGAGGAATTTTGCGTTGGCGGAGTGTAGACGTGTTCCGAATATTGCGGGTAGGGCGATTGAGGGTTATCACGTGGACTACATGATTTATCTGGGCTGCTCTTAGTCGAAACGGTATCTTGATAGAAGCCAACTCGCATTTGCCCGTTAAAAGCAGGATATGATGTCGATTTCGGTGAAACATCCGGCCTAGGAGATGCCATTATAGGTGAAGCGCCCGAAGGAGATTTATGTAGAGGAGAAGGATACGGTGCTGGGTAAGATAAGCGTTCATCAATGCCAACCCGAGGCGAATCCATGTCTTGGGAAAACGAAGAGCGCTCTGACATGCTGCTTCCGGTACTGATCCTCCTTTGTCGGCTTATGGGTTGGCCGTGGGACATTATGGGGCTATCCGCGCTTGGTGAGGGATCTCCTGGAGGGACTACCTTTTTAATCTCATCCTTTTTCTCGTCGACCTTATCTTCCTTAGCGTCCGACTTCAGATCGTTTTTCTTCTGCGCGGGTTGTACTTTAGGGGCACCAAAGGCTTTAAACCAGGCACTTAGATTTGGTGTCGCTTTACCAGGGCTTGAACCAATCTTCACGGGATTTTTTTCCGCTTTAGATGACGCTTCTTCAACTTTCACTTCCTCTTCCTTACTTTTGCTTTCGAAAACACTATCTGTCTTTGGAATTTCCTTTTTAACTTCCTCTTCTTTAGTCTCCTCCTCTTTCTTTTGGTCATCAACGAATTTATGCGCGCCAAAACTATCTAACACGGATCCCAAACTCAATTTAGGTGCCGCATCGTTAGTTTTGACAATCAACGCATTCTTAGTATCTTTTATTTTAGACAAAGGACCCAATGGGAATAATTCGTCGGGTTTATTAGTGTTTTGCATGTTGGATATTAAATTCCCTTTACTTTTACCAGGTTGTAATCTATCGATGGTCCTCTGAACCTCCCTCCTTCGAAAGAACTTCGAGGGATCCCTGTTGAACGGTTTCTTTTTCTCCTTGGGAGCTTCCTTTTTGGGGAAAATTTTCTCGGTTTTCTTTCGAAAATCTTGTTCTATTTTAAGTTCGAAATCGTCCAAGCCTGAGAAATGAGATGGCGAGTTGCTAGCGGAACTGAATTCAGAAAATTTTGGCGTATCATCTAACCACTTGTTGATATCTTTAAGAGTTTGCTCGGTGGCTAAAGTTAAAGCTTCCATGGATGTCGTTTTGGCACTTGTGTTGTTGCTTGTGTTGGTGTTTTTCTTGTCTTGCTTCTTTGAATCTGATTGGACGCTATCTGCTGTGCTGCAAGCATCTTCCAGATCGGTATTCTTGGCAGTTTTATGTGTGTTTTTGGATTTGGTGCTTTTATGTTTGGGCTTCTCTATATTTTTACTCTTATTATCATCCTTGTTCTCTTTCATGCGTTCGTCCTTAGTTTCTTTTTCTTTGACTTTTTTAGCAAAATCACTCTTCGCCTTCAATTTCTCGATTGTCTCCCTTAATTTATTGTGTTTGTCTTTATGTTTCGGAGGTGAAGCTGAGCGCTCTTTCAAAAATTCCATGTCAAAATCCTCCTTGTATACTTCTTTCCACTTGTCATGCTTCGTAAATGTATTGTTGCTCTTTTCACCATCACTAAGGTTACTATTTACTTTCTTCTTATTTCTGTGCGGTGAAAAATCGAATCTACTATCGGGAGAAGATGGCGGCCAAGATGGGGGAGGTGAACTGCTCCACCTACCCCTACTAGGACTCCTGCTAAAACTCTTGCTTCTGGATCTAACTGGACTTGGGGATTTTACTTTGGGAACCTTTTTCGTTTTGGAGTTTTTTTGATTCTTCTTCTTCGTAGCGCCAGTCTCACTTTTACTCTTAGTAGCACTACTACTTTTAGATTTGTTTTTCTGATGTTTCTTATTTGACTTCGTGCTTTGATTATCCTTTTTCGAATGTTTCTTACTAGTTGTATTCGTACTAACGGTGGTATCGGTTGCAATAACCTTTTCTTCGGGTTCTCCCACATCGCTGTCCTTACTACAGGATTCCATAGAACGGGATCTCTCCCTTTTATCATCTGTTTCCGCTGCTAATGTTGGTTTCCGTTTTATGCTCGAAGTGGAGTCGCTTTTCTTGCGTTTGTTGTTCAATTTACCGTCTTTGTTTTGGTCCGGGTATTCCACAGCGATCTCTTCATCGGTTGATGTAATTTCATCAAGATATCGCTCTGTAATACGTTCAAAGACCTTTTGTAAGTTGTCTACCATTTTGGTGTATTCTGAAAATTGAAAAAGTAGATTTAAATTTATAAAACATATATCATGTGTCCCCGGATTAACGTTTGGATAGGTAAGACAGACAGAAAATTATTGAGTTGAAATTTCAACTTTTAGGGTTTTTATTTTGTTGCTGATAGATCTCGGAAATGTTACAAAAAATTTTTTCAATTAGGAAAGTGTATTTTCTATAGGAGATACGATAATAGGGTTATTAAAACACAATGTTCAGAGTGATAAATTATGCTAGTGCTTACAGTCCCTGGATATCGAATTAGGACCGCTTAAAAATGTTAAGGTTTTAAGGTAAAATAAAATTTAAAAAACGGTTGGCAATATTATTTAATTACATATAACATGCAAGTAAATATAATTTAAACATATATTAACTTATATTTGCTTGTTCCCCCTCTATGTTTTACTATTTCCTCAATCCTTTTCGGCATACTGCCAATGTAGCTTTTTATTGTTTTTCTAATTTCGCCATACATCTTCAATATGTTGTTTCGTGTACTTACGATGTTTTTCAAGACATTCCACACATTTTCAATTATATTTCAAAGAGTCTTAATTTTATTTGTGTGCGTCTATTTTCGCGGTCAATTATTATTATAATGAAACAGTTCACTAAAACCCTTACCACAACACTTAATTCGTACTGGACGCACGTTTCGATAGCCAAGCTATCATCATCAGCAGCAAGACTGAACTAACAAGCTAAGAGAAAAACAAACCTTATAAGGAAAATAAATTATGCAATATGTAAATTTAAAATCGTAAAATTAATGAGCCGCTTCATTGCACAGGACTATAAATAGCCTAAAGGTAAATGAGCCGAATGACGTGACTTAATAAATCCTAGATTACAATGAAGCGGTTCATTGCACATGGTTAAAATTACAACTATAAATGATTAAACATGATGTAACAAAGGATAAAGGCTGGAATTTAGTGGTCCTAAATCTGAATTCATTAAGTGAGTTTTGTTTTTGTAAATTTCCATGCCTTCATAACAATTTAATTGAGAAGTACTCCTTACGTTTCTAATTAACTTTATATTATCAACATTATGGTTATTTTCAAGCATATGTAGGGCAACGCTAGATTTATCAAACCTTCTGAATTTGAGATGAGCCAAATGTTCTTTGTACCTAATTTTGATTGATCTTTTTGTCTGCCCAATATACACTTGATTACAATCTTTACATGAAATTTTGTAAATTCCTGATTTATCCATGTTATCCACTGGGTCTTTGGAATTTCCTAAAAGGTTTTTAAGGTTATTGCTCGAAGAGAAAACAATCTTGCGGTCAATCTTAGAAAAGATTTTTTGAAGACCCTTGGTGTAACATGGATAAAAGGGTAATTTAACATATTTCTTATTATTACGGCTGTCAATGCGTTCTAATGTGCTTACATTTCTAATTCTTAATCTATTCTTATGTTTCCTAATAATATTATAGACGACATCTTCAGAGAATCCGTTAAAGTTAGAAATATTGATGATTTCTTTTAGTTCATTTTGATATCTATCTTTCGTTAAAGGAAAATTGAGTAACCGGTGCACCAAAAAGTTAATAGCCGAAAGTTTGTGTTCATATGAGTGATTAGAATCCTGTAAGATGAATCTATTATTACTAGTAGGTTTCCTATATACGTCTATTTCTAACATATTTTTATTTCTTATTACTAACATGTCGAGGAAAGGAATCCTGTTGTCTTTTTCTTCTTCCAAATTAGTCACCACTAACAAACCAAAACCTGCCGAGATAATTAACCCAACTGCATTAGTTAGAAACGAGTCACATGAGTCTTTTAGCAAAGAAGAGATCGACTTATTAAACAAAGGTTTGAAATACAACCTGAAATTAATATGCCTCGGTTGAAGAAATTATAGTTGCCATAGAAAACGCGACATTTAGTATTTGTTTGATAACAAAAAATTTTATTCGTACCGCTTGCAAAAGTCAAATTTTGGAAAATATGCAAAGGAATGCAACCTGAACATTGCCGAAAAGATCAAATCATTGCTAGAAGACTAAAAAACAAAAATTGTTTTTATTTAAAATCCGACAAGGGTAACACTGTAGTCATTTTAGACAAAGAATTATTTTAGTCGAGTCAAGCACCACTTTGTCACAAAGTTTTATTCAAATATCAAAAAATCCTTTGCTAAAATGATTCAGAAACCAAAAAGACCATGTTAGAATGTAAGGCTGTCATTAGCGACAATTAAGATTAGTACATAACGGTATCAAACCCAGTACTACCTAGATGTATTGTTTACCTAAAATACACAAGCCGGAAAAAGCATGAGACCATTGTTTCGAATATCAACAGTCCAACTTACTTACTTTCCAAGTGTTATCTGACAAATTGAACCAGTTACCTGTACAATTCCGGTTTTGGCTATTAAAAATTCCTACGAGTTCATTGAAAAAACTAGGACATTGAGCTTACTGACAAAGAAATTTTAGTATCGTTTGACGCAAGTTCACTTGTTCCCCAGTGTCCCAGTTGATTTAACTTGGATATTTAGAAACACTTTTGTTAGATAACCAATGGATAGAGAGGAAGTTACTAGCTTCATTTTCTTGACAAAACTTTGCATGAACAAAATTTTTTCCAAATTAACAACACTTTTTATCAACAAACGGAGGAACAGCAATGGTAACAGCTTATCTCCGTTTATGGCTAACCTCTTTATGGTAATTTTGAAACTGACCTTGAAGAATACTTTCGCTTATTTCCCTCGGCTTTGGATCAGATACGTCGATGACATTTTTTGCATCTTTGACATCAGTAAATGTTCAATAACGGATTTCTAGAACAACTTAACTCAAAATTTCCCTCTATCAAATTTACCACGAAGAAGAAAAAGACAACAGGATTCCTTTCCTCGACATGTTAGTAATAAGAAATAAAAATATGTTAGAAATAGACGTATATAGGAAACCTACTAGTAATAATAGATTCATCTTACAGGATTCTAATCACTCATATGAACACAAACTTTCGGCTATTAACTTTTTGGTGCACCGGTTACTCAATTTTCCTTTAACGAAAGATAGATATCAAAATGAACTAAAAGAAATCATCAATATTTCTAACTTTAACGGATTCTCTGAAGATGTCGTCTATAATACTATTAGGAAACATAAGAATAGATTAAGAATTAGAAATGTAAGCACATTAGAACGCATTGACAGCCGTAATAATAAGAAATATGTTAAATTACCCTTTTATCCATGTTACACCAAGGGTCTTCAAAAAATCTTTTCTAAGATTGACCGCAAGATTGTTTTCTCTTCGAGCAATAACCTTAAAAACCTTTTAGGAAATTCCAAAGACCCAGTGGATAACATGGATAAATCAGGAATTTACAAAATTTCATGTAAAGATTGTAATCAAGTGTATATTGGGCAGACAAAAAGATCAATCAAAATTAGGTACAAAGAACATTTGGCTCATCTCAAATTCAGAAGGTTTGATAAATCTAGCGTTGCCCTACATATGCTTGAAAATAACCATAATGTTGATAATATAAAGTTAATTAGAAACGTAAGGAGTACTTCTCAATTAAATTGTTATGAAGGCATGGAAATTTACAAAAACAAAACTCACTTAATGAATTCAGATTTAGGACCACTAAATTCCAGCCTTTATCCTTTGTTACATCATGTTTAATCATTTATAGTTGTAATTTTAACCATGTGCAATGAACCGCTTCATTGTAATCTAGGATTTATAAGTCACGTCATTCGGCTCATTTACCTTTAGGCTATTTATAGTCCTGTGCAATGAAGCGGCTCATTAATTTTACGATTTTAAATTTACATATTGCATAATTTATTTTCCTTATAAGGTTTGTTTTTCTCTTGCTGCTGATGATGATAGCTTGGCTATCGAAACGTGCGTCCAGTACGAATTAAGTGTTGTGGTAAGGGTTTTAGTGAACTGTTTCAGTGTTCCAGTGCCACAGTTTTAGAGTATCCGTTTATTATTATAATGGGAAAGAAGGATATAACCAGAAGAGAAAAAAGCACGAATTTCTGCTCTTCTAGAGACGGGAGAGTTCTCTCAACGTGAAGTTGCACAAAAAGAGGGTGTACCACATCAAACTGTTCTAAGAATCGCGAAATTAATTAAGGAGAATATTCCTTTTCATGCAAGACAATGCACCATATATGGCAAGAAGTGTAATGCGATACCTTGTATCTAAAAATCTGCGTGTACTACCTTGGCCAGGCAATTCACCAGACATAATCCCAATTGAAAATGTGTGGAATGTCTTGAAAAACATCGTAAGTACACGAAACTCAGCTACAAAGGAAAAATTACAACAGAAATTAAAAAAACAATAAAAAGCTGCATTGGCAGTATGCTAAAAAGGATTGAGGAAATAATAAAACAAGGAGGAACAAGCAAATATTAGTGAATATATGTTCAAATCATACTTACTTGCATGTTATACGTAATTAAATAATAATATTGCCAACATTACCGTTTTTTCTTAAATTTTACTCCAAAATCATAATACTTTTAAGCGGACTGTAGTGCGTAAACGTTTTTACAAGATCGCAATACTTTTATTTAAATTTAATAATTTTCTGTCTGCCTTACCTATTCATGTGATAATCCAGGGACACACTGTATATTGGCGCAGTAATTAGGATTTTAACTATTTCCATGCAAACCGGATACGAAAGAAAGGTCGGGAATTTATAAAATCGCATGCGGTGACTGTGATAAAACCTATATTAGACAAACGAAATGGGCGATAGGCACCTGACTGAAAGAACATATAACCCATTACCGCCATGGCAGAATCGAATCGTCGGGAGTAGCACGAAACACAAACGAATCCGGGCATAATTTAAATTAGAAAACTTGAAATTGATTAAGAACATAATTTCGCCGCGAGAATTAGATGCGTACGAAACCATTTCTATGAAAAAGAATACGAATCTGTTAAATAGGGAAAAGGGTCCACTTAGCCACTCAGCTCTGATGGATTTATTGGTGTAAAACGAACACACGTTTACGTTTTGTGTTACAGGCAAGAACCTTTGCTTTTAGTTTCGTATGTTTCGCATGTTTTAGGGTAGATAGATGATAAAAGTATGTACTTGTAAATATCTTTTAGCGTAGGGCTAGAACAAGGTATATTAGAATCATTCGGTTGACAATGGAAATCGACGAATTCTCGAAACAATTGTTCCGAATTAATCAAATAACTTAAAGAAAATAGGCACCCTCTTCATGAAAGTAATTAAAATTTAAGGAAAGCTTACCATTATCCGCTCCGTTGTACAATCTACAATTATCGACGATCAACTGAAAATCATCTTTAAATTTCGAATACGTCTTGTAGTGACCTCGTTCAAGTCTTTCCTCCATACTTTGAAGATCCATCGGCTTCCTGATTACCGAGTAATAATTCGGCGCGTATTCTTCGTCGACCGGATCGATGAAAGGCCAAGCATCGCTGTGATCCTTAACGTGATCAAGAATCTTATGCATGCCCGTCTGAAGATCTTCGTCTGTCTGGCGAAAGCTACAAGATAAATTCCTTTGAGAAAAAAAGAATACAATCATATTCAAACGATACGTTCTACCATTGACATTTAAGCACCACAAAAAAAAATGAAAAACTAAGCGAAACAATAACCAAACGCAAGCGAAAATCCTAAATTTGTACAAATATTAATAAAATATACCAACTTACATGGATGTCGTTCGGGATATGTACAAGGATAGAGATTTTATTGTTTTTTTTTTTTGTATTTGGAGGGTAGGTTACAAAGTGCAATCAAAAAAAGCCAATTTCCAGTTTCTCAATGAACATTTTTATTTTCCGACTACCAAAAAATATAGACAAAAACAATATGCCACCACATATCTAATTTATCGCTAAAATTAATTCCATGTATATCTACGAAAAGATCTGCCTGTGAATGCTTGTTACGATCGTGTATTGTTTTATTTTGTTTTATAAGCTGCGCACACTGCACTTTGACATTCGTTGCACTGTTAAGTGGGGGAATTTCTGGAAATTAGGACACCTTTTACACCATGCAATCTTTTTTTTACATACATTGATCGAGATAATAAAAGCTACGGGAAAGTAATATTAATAAATTCATTAATTGTATTCAATAAACAACTTATTTTTATGGCAAACATTTTTATATTCTACAAGTTGGATTGTTACTGTATTTCAATGAGAGTTAAAGGAAAAATATTTACCACAATATTCACCGAGTAAAAATTATTTACAAATATGTACAAGATTTCTATGTGTATTCCAAAAGTAGTCACGGCTGATGGTGACGTAAATGGGAGGTCAAGGACAAGACTTTGAGACCCTCGTGTATTTTCTTTGCATGTCGTGTGCATTGTAACTGACAAAATAATTCACTAGGAAATCGAAGCATCGTTCTTGCCCTCCCATTTACGTCACCGCCAACCGCCACTTTCCAAAAGATGGAAACAGATTTATGTGCTATTATAATTATTTTTACGGGTACCGTGCAAAAAGATATCACAATTTGGTTTTTTGACCGTAACTTCTCTCAAACCTCGAATGTGTCATGCAGTGTGTATATTGGTGCGAACAAAGACAGTGTTACAACTGTTTTATATTATTATAATTTTTTGGTTTTTGCTGTTATTGTGCTGTTTGTCTGAATTGACCTGATAAATATGGTATAGTTTTTTCAAACAAATTCAAGAAAGCTTCCAGACCATGAGGCGATCACGTGGATCATGTTCGCTGACCATAACGACTATGGAGGCTATTCTGCGAGGTCACCGAATGGGAAGGGCTCACGCCGAGCTATCGCAGCAATTCCGAGTTAGTGTTTCTACCGTAACCAAGCTTATTGCTCGAACCAAAGCTCGTGGAGGTGTAATAAAGCGAAAATCTCCTAGGAGACCAAGAAAAACGGATTCATTGATTGATGGGAATATCTTACGGACGTCCCGGACGAATCCTCGCTTCACTGCCCGTCAAATTTATGAAGAAATTATTGGTCCTGGAATGCCAAATCTTTCTGTGGATACGGTAAAGCGTCGTCTGAGGGAAGGAGGTCTAAATAGCCGTCGTCCTGTAAAAAAAAACTCTAATTTCTGCCAAGAAGAAGGCCAGAGTGCGATGGGCTAAGGAACACCTCAACTGGACCCGTACTCAATGGGAATCTATTATATGGAGCGATGAAAGCAAGTATCTTCTGTTTGGAACGGACGGCATAACTTGGATACGACGCCCCATAAACACTAGATATGAGCCTAAGTACTAACTACCGACTGTGAAGCACGGCGGAGGGTCCTGTATGGTCTGGGGATGTTTTAGCGCGCTTTCCATGGGAGCTCTTCATTGGATCCAGGGCAATATGGATAGATTCATGTACAAAGACATTCTTGAGAACCAGATGCTTCCATTTGCACGAAGAACTCACGGGCTTCATCTATCAGGACGATAATGATCCGAAACATCAATCAAGGCGACTGGTTCGCTCAGAAAAAAGTTCAGCGGATGGAGTGGTCCAGTCAATCCCCTGATCTAAATATTATTGAACACGTCTGGAATGAACTGGAGAAAAGGCTTATCGGTAAAAAAGCCACAAATGTAGCTGATAAATTTACCCAATTAGTGGAAGAATGGAAGAAAATCGACCCTGTTTTCATTGCCAAACCAATAGACAGTCTACCCCGCAGATGTCAAACTGTTATCGACGCAAATGGTGCTGTCACCAAATTTTAGGTCTATTGTGTAATATTCATTCGTATTTAGTGTGTCTCAATCGACTTTTCCATTGTTATGAATAGTTAGATTTATTCGTCAGATTTTCTGATTTGAGAAAATTCAAAAATTTTGCTATTTTGTTAAAGAAAAATAAGTTATTATTTAATAAAAAATATTAAAAAGAAGTGTATTCGTGTTATGTATACGTGGTAAAAATTTCACCGAGATCCCTTGAGGTTGAGAGAAGTTACGGTCAAAAAACCAAATTGTGATATCTTTTTGGACGATGCTGTATAAACAATGAAAAATTGTAAATGATATTCGGTAGAAAGAAAAAATAATTATAATAAATACCTCTGTAAGTTTAGTATGACAAGTGTGTGTGTGTCTGACAAAAGTGTTCCAGTCATACAACAATAGATATATTTTTGTTCTATTAGATATAATTCGACCGTGAAGTTAATCTTGTTTGTCAACATGCGCGTTAGCTATATCAATTAATAATAATAAATATGTTCCGTCGTTTTTAACTACACAGTATAAGTACTGGGTGTGAATTTAATAAAGAACGGAAAGTTTTAGAACGTTAAACACACAATAACTATTCAAACATTGTAAATGTAGATGGTGTAGAAATTACCCTTTTCAACAAGATGACACTAAAACACTAGTTTCATAAAAAAATGAATTTAGGCAAATTTTATTTGACGACGAAGATATGTATAATTAACTCTACATTTTTGTAAAATTTGAGATCCTCACTTTGTAACTACTATACATATTATAAATTCCACAAGTACTCTATTACACTTCGACATGGGAAAACACCAGAAAATGTTTACTATTTTAAGCGTTCCTACTTTTTTAAGCGACAATGTATGATTGGTTTTATGTTATCGTACTAAGTTCCGTTCTTTATTATTCATGCACACCCTGTATAAATAGTGTGTATTCAATTCAATTTAAAGATAAAATATTTACCAAAGATAATTTTGTTTTTGTTTAGATATTTTTAAACTTACACTTGTGACGTTTTTAACTTTTTTCTATGCGGATTCGAGACGGGCTGTATCACGATCTGACCGGTGGCGCACGCCAATGAATTGTTGGTCTGCCTGCCGACGGTCGTTGTGTTCGTCGTAGCCTTATCCTCTGTTCGCGTATTGCCTTGGTTTGAGCTGTGATTACTGGTGTTTGAAAAGACCGAACCATGATCTATAAAGAGCGTGTTTACAATTGCTGAGTTCCAATCTTAGCCTAATGATGTATACAGGGTGATTTATAATAAGTCTAAAAAGCTTTGACTTGTCCGGGAAGTCATTTAAAACAAAAAATGTTAAATAAACATAGGTCCTATTTTTCTGTGTGGCGCGGCGCCCCTGGGCGCTGTAGACAGTAAACAGGGGCGCCGCAAAGAACTCCTGCGAACGTGGGCAGACATAGCGGTCTGGAACATTCTAGAATGAACATTTCGAAACGGCTTCAAAGTTCATGGAACTTTTTAGATCGTTCCCATAGCTTGTAGAACTTTCTAGAATGATATGGAAAATTTTCGAAGCACATAGAATATTCCAGAATAGTATGGAACTTTCGCGAAGTCTATAGAAGTTTTTAATAGACTTACGTAGCATACTATCGGACATTGTCGAAGTTTCGCGAAAGTTCTAAGTAGGTAAGGCGGCTAGTATAAATACGGCACCGCTTCGACGAACCAGTTCAGTTCCTAAATAACAATGGAAGTGTAAACATCTGAGAAGAAAAGTAAACGGCTTTAAGACGCCCGCACCAGAGCGCCCGCTTTGTGTTTTCGTAAAGTCATAGGAAAATAGAATGATTTTTATTAAATAAGCAAGTCGACAGTTCAAGTGAGAGTGATCAAGCATCGACAAGTGGTGGGGTAGCAACGAAACGCAAATAACGTAAATACGATGATAACTGTTTGAATTTTGGTTTTACTTCAGGAGAAGTAAACAATGAAGAGAGACCGCGTGTGTGCTCTGTTTAAAAGTTCTAGAGACCGAGTGTATGCTCCCAAGTAAGCTATGGCGATATCCCGAGACCGATCACTCTAACATGATTGAAAAATCCCGCGAATTCTTTAGTGTGTTTACTAAACAAGCCTCGGTACCAAACAACGCACTGCCAGCATCTTTTAAGGTCGCATACAGAGTGGCGAAGTGCAAAAAACCTCACACCATCGCAGAAGAGCTTTTTCTACCGGCTGCTCTTGACATGGTTAATATTATGCTGGGAGAATCGGCGGGAACATTAACTTCAAGGGTACACAGACTATTACATTACCTAATCTAAACTAAAAATTAAATTCATTCATTTTGGGAACTGTCAATTTAATTTTTTCAAATTATGTTGTTCAACTTTTGAACACAAGCTACTAGATGACCTAATCTATATGCATGCAATAATAATATTAATTAATATGTTTTGCAGAGTTGGAGAGGGCTTTTGATAGTGCACCTAGGGAAAAAATATGGGAAATATTGACAAGTAAGAACGTGGAACAAAAGCTTCTAGGAATTTAATAAGAACACACAATCAGATATCAAAAGTATTTATCACCAAGGCAGGAGTTAGACAGGGCGTAGTTTTGGGCCCACTACTTTTGCTAAAAAAAAATTGCTAAAAAATGTAAAGAAGACTAAAATTGGCACATTTAAATTGAAACAAGTATTAATATCGGAACTGATTTATGCTGTTGATCTGGTAATTGCGGCGAATACGGAAAGAGAAATGCAGTACAATTTAGATGCCTGGAATGAAGGTTTTGAAAGAGTCGGCACATTTTTGCTTGTGAAAATCAATAATGGGCAAGCGAAGCTGCTAGTTATTTCCAAAAATCAAGAGGTATGGTGGTCAAACGTGGACTCTAAATGAACGAACCAAAAGCAAAATACAAACGAGTAAAATGAGATACTAACTAAATGGGATCGCGTAAGAAATGAAGTGGTACGTAAACAGTGTGGTATCGAGTCGGCGTTGAAAGGACTGGAAAGGAAACAATTAATATGATTTGGTCACGTGGTAAGAATGATTGATGACAAAAAGGTGAAATGTATCTGGAAGATAGGGATTGATCAAAAGCGAAAGCGCGGTAGGCCGGCAAGAACATGGACTGGAAACAGGTTGAAATAATAGCGCGTCACCAAGGGGCTTGGAAACGTCTATTAGCATATAATAATACCTCAGGACCTTAATAGTATAAGAGGTTTCACGATTAAGTAAATAAGTAATAATATTAATCATTTTTAAATCAATAACATTCAAAGAAACCTATGTTTATATAACATTTTTTAGTTTAAATCCTTTCCCTGAACAAGACATGAAAGTCTTTTACACCTATTATAAATCACCCTGTATTGCCTCGCGTTTTACCTTTACTGCTCGTAGAACTCTCGGAATTCTGACGCTGCCTGGTTTTGGACTTTTTAACCCTCGTCTTGGCACCTGCCATGTCATAACGGTTCTCGGAATTGTCGCTTTGCGAGTCGCTCTGCTCCTTGAGCTTCGTCCGCCGCTCATAGGCCTCTCTTCTGCGTTTCTCGATGCTTTGCTTCTCCGTTTCTTCCTTCTCCTTTTGGAGACGCTCCGTCTCTTTTTCAGTCTCCAACTGTTGACGAACTGCCTCCTCTTGTTCGGCAACTAGTTCCTAGATTGAAACGTTTTACATCAAAATACATTCTGATTTTAAATTTCGTTTAACCTTTACAGGCCCAAGGGGGTGTTTTTGATACCCCAGGCGGACATTTTTGTCGCTCATTCGTTTGTTTAATATTTTATCGCATTGTCGTTTTATCTAATCCCTCTTTATATGTTTTATAGTAAGTATACCGCCGTAAGTATAATTCATTTCATATTTTCCTTTATATTTTACACAATTTTTTAATGTCGGGTACTTATAAAACTTCTTGGGTGTTTACGTTATTCTTCTTCTTGACAGATTTTCGGGGAATTACCAAATTATCTCGCTTGTTCGATTATGTTATTCTCCTTCTTGACAGATTATCCCGAAATTACTGTTTTATTTCATTCATTCGTTACGACACACCAGCCAAATATTGAGATTCAGTTTCATACCCACTTGTGTGTAGTGTACATGGACATTGTAACAACAAAATGTAATCAGCAGAGACGAAAGTCAGTTAGGGTCTAGGCGTGACTGAGCGCTTAAACAGGAACACGTCAGCGTTAAGGGGGTAGAGAGGCAGTATCGCGTATGCATTCGCGTGATGTACGTGATCTAGTATTGCATGTGCGATGCCGCCTCTTTACCCTTACTAATGCTGCCGTATTCCTTTTTCGTCAGTCACGCCTCGAACCTAACTGACTTTCGTCTCTGGTAATCAGTGTAGTACATAGCCTTATATGTATGTATATTATGTAGCAAAAACACCTAAATAACACTTTAGTTTCATTTAAGAACGTTCATAGCACTAGAATACAATTTTTATATTGGGGTATTCAGAACACCCCCACTGACACTTACGGTTGCAAAATATCTTGGGCCTGTAAGGGTTAATAATAAAAAAATACACAAATAAAACGTAAGTTCTTTAATGAATTGAAAGCATTTCGGCTTAACCACGCGTGCATCTTAAGAAAAGCTATGATTGTGATTCAAATTACAAACCACTTGTCACGCTATCTTTTCTAAACAATAAACACTTCGCTCAGAAGAAAGATTACGTGGAGATTAATAGAAGTTACACATGAACAATAATTGCGACGGATTATATTAGTATTTAGTTCACTACTTATACTTGATCGAATATTACTTTTTAACAATTATTAGTAGAGTAACCAAAACTTGCGGACTCGCATAGGCGTCGGTATTACGGGTTAATATAAGAATACGAAAAATTCATAAATAAACTTACTTGCTAATTATTCAACAAATTAGAGGCATCAGGATGTGAACTACTGTAAACTTGCATCATTGCATATGTTTCCACAGTTACTACTTTAAACCTTGTGCGTCGATAAGAAAAAATATTCTTATACATAGAAAACGATCTCTCCACATCTAAGGAAGTTACATTTGCATGTAGAAACTGTTTTTCAAAATCACTTAAAAGTTCACTATTCTTACACTTATTATAAACGGCCTCTAAAGTATTAAAATCGGGATTTTTCCTTAAAACATCTGCCAACTTTTGACTAGCGCATAATCCTCGCGTATCATTTAATCTGTGTAATTTATTTTTTACACTCTCCACTACGTCTAATGGTTCCTGCAATGACAATTCAGTACATTGTAGTTTTCTGATGGCATCTAGTAATACTGTATAATTGGTACATATTGTTGTTAAATCTTCTAAAAGTTGAGGAATTTGAAATTCTCATTGACTTTCTCTAATTGCTTTGGATTCATTCCGATTAAATCGCATTATAACTGATTGAATTTGTTGAAAATGGATCAAATAGTAAGAAGCTGCTGTTAGCCAAGTACCCCATCGCGTTAAAATTGGTTCAGGAGGTTCTGGAATACCTGAACAAAATTTACGAAATTCTTTTAAACGTTTAGGAGATTTACGAAACACTGCTTTAGTACTTCCAATCATCCGATCAACGTTTCCGTAATGTTATCGAACAACTTCACCAACTAAATGCAAAGCATGCAGCACGCAGGTTATATGTATTAGGTTAGGAAATATATGTTTTAAGGATCGCCCAACACTTAACATCGTTGCTGCACTATCTGTCACAATCATCACAACTTGATCTTGGGCAATTTTAAATTTTTTCAAAGCGTTCATTATCACTTTTTGAATATTTTCCGCGGTACATTGTTGAACACGTTTGCAAGCTAACAAATATCGAGATGCTGTCTTCTCGCTGGATAAAACTCGAGCTATTACATTCACGATACTGTTTTTCTTTATATCGGTCGTCTCATCCACGGTAATCCATATTTTTTTGGAACACAAATCACGTTTACACACATTTTCTAGCATCTCTTTCATTCGCGGCAAATGATCCTGTAATTGTGTTTGTGAGGGTAATGGGTACTTTGGAACGTATTGTCGCCAAAACGTTTTAAAAGCTGCTTTTCTCACCAACGACAACGGAAGATTACAAGAGGTAAACATAATTAATAAATGTATGAGGAATAGTGTATAAGGTATTTCAGTTCTTGCATTTCTCATTTGCTTAATACCATTGACATGCCTCTGGTAATCAGTTCTGTCCAATGCAGCCAAACGAACAATGCATATTAAGCAAAAAACTGCACTACCGTCATATTTTAAATGGGGAAAAAGTGACACATACTTATGTACATTAGTAGCAAATCTATTAGGAGGCATTGTTTTCTTAGGTATGTAAATATTAGTTCTATATGAAACGATACACTAATTATGTACTTGGTATAATACTACAACACACAAAAAACACCAGCCATACTTTCAAAAGCGACACGTAAGTACATAACCTTGACCGTTCGACTAATCTCTGCAACAGCTCAACCGGTACTAAAACGAAATCTCTCTCAGCGCGGTTTAACATGATTTATATTCAAGGTCGACACTACATGCCTGCTTCTCTACCGGTTTAGTTTATTTATGAATTTTTCGTATTCTTATATTAACCCGTAATACCGACGCCTATGCGAGTCCGCAAGTTTAGGTTACTCTAATTATTAGTATTATTACCCTTATACTGATTCATATTTTGTTTTTGTTTGTAGCTCTGTAATTGCATTATTTTGAAAGATTCAATAAAAATCATCATTATTACATAAATGAGAAAAAAACAGGGAACATTTAAATTGTAAATTAGCTCAAAAAGAATGTAAAAGGGAAATGTTAAAATATCGTGTGATATCCTCTAAAGTATTTGCTTGATTCACTGAAAGGATATGTGCAGCGTATTTGTAAAATACGGAATAAATTCTTTACTTCTCAAACTAAACGTATTTTGGAAAAATCCTCAGATGGGTTGATTTCTATTTTTTGCGATCTAACTTTTGGTATTATCGGCAGTTCAATTGCATTTCCAGTATCACCAGAAATTATGCCAGATTTCTATCTTAAATGGGACACCCGGTGTATGTTTACGTGTTTTGGAAATCGAACCTATTGGATAATATGCTGTGTAATCACGACAAATAAAGGGATAATTGTTGCCAAACAGCGTCCATCTTGTGTTTAATTTGCGTAACCGTATTGCCTTTCAAATGCAAGAATTTAATAATGACTCGATATTCGATCTTTTTTTCATTTTTACAAAAACACCAACATCAGCTGGCAAACGACTGTTAAACAACATCTGAGCGCCCAACATGGCTGACAGTTTCAAAAGTATCTTTCAATGCGCGCGCATTGACAAAATAGATAGGCGAAACATTCCTGGCTTGTGATTGGCTAATAGACGAGGCAAATTCACACACACAGAAAACATTCAGTAAGAGAAATTAAGTGGGATAAAACGAAATATCACCGATATCTAATGTAATTTGTCAAACATTTTTGTTGGTTTCGGTTTGTCTTGTATCTTTCAATACATGTGCCATTATATTGCCAGAATATTTTTGACGGGTAACGCCATCTTCGTGGTGAGGCTTGAAACTTTTCAGGTTACCCTCGTATTGTATTCCTAAAAAATATATAGTGTGGAAATAGACGATTCGATCAGATAAACTATGATTTCCAGGTTCAATGAACAAGTAACTCTATTCATTCGAAATAAATAACTTTATACATACAAGAAGCCTTTTAGTATTTAATAAAAACATTTAATAAAAGATGAATCATTGGTTTGAATAATCCTTCTCTTTGATGTCCGATGACTCTCTCACGTTTATTTATTTAGATAAAAATGCCGCGTGCGGCAGTCTCGCAGTGCAACATTCATCTATAGCGTTCGGGTTGTTTCCAACCAGCCGGTATGTAAATAACGACACACTACCGAAATTAGGGGTGTTAAAGCAGAAATGTACAATTTAGAATGAATTATAAAAGTTTTATTTCCATATTCCACAAAGTGCTAAGCGATTTTAATGTAATTTTCATTCACTACATTGTGGGTCTTTCATAAGGCAGCGTAACTTGAAATAGTTGCTCCTGTACACTATTGGTTTATCTCCACTTAATCTTTCTTTTTTCTAATTGAATTTGGTAGACGTAACAAACAATGCTGACGTCAATATTTTAAAGAGTAATATACAACATGAAAAGTAAGCATTGTAGATTCTAACATCCCCACATAGTGTACTTAAAATGAGCTTTTATCAAATCAGGGATAAAAGCTCATTTTAAGTTACTTGCCTTAATAGACATTTAGCAAGAATTTGGGAGAATATTGATGACTATAATACTTGGAATGATATTACCCAACTTTGTGGTTATTTTTAGAACAATTCTCGGTCGTCAATAACTCTTGGTTTCCGAGTTGGAACCGCGTCTATAGTAGCTTCTGCCGACGTTTCGTCCACATTCTTATGGAACATCCTCAGGGCTGTTACTGCACACTAACTGGGGACTATTCATTCAAGAGCGGTTTATATAGGGCTTGTTTCGGGTCAATGGGGCGAAGAAGTTATGGATCAATAAAGCGTGGCGGTTGCTAGGAGGTTTAAGCAGTTGGGATTTCCACGCGTGAAGGGGTAACCATCTTCGCGATTTAAATTGTTGGGATGTTGAAGATCTTTATTGATTCACAGATTTTCCTACTAGAATAGTGAGGGTTGCGAGACGAGATGCGTAGAGTTAAATTAGATTTGGTGGCCAATTTCCAGTATGTGCTCAGCCAGTGCGGACCTGGCTACATGCAACAACCGTGTAGAACGCTCGTGCTCAATAACACGAGTGCTGATCAACCGTTTTATTTCACTACCGCACGAATATGGAATCTGATAGACACTAGGGACTTCCAGGCGATTGCGGCCTTTGTTGGGAAAGTTGTTTGAGAGTTTGAAATTGGGGTTGAAGATGGTTTTTATGCTGTTCCTGAAAATAATCTGGCTGATGTGATCGGTGACACCTTTAATGTAGGGTAGATACGCTTGCTTACGGAAATTAGGGTTAGATGGGAGGAGTTGCTGTGAAGAAGGGTTAGTGTAGTGGTTAATAGTAGTTTAGATATCTTTCCTAGAATAATTATTGCGGATCAGAGTTTCGATGATGTGGTTCAGTTCTTGAGGAAGCGAATTGGGTTCAGATATGGAAATGGCCCTTTGGATAAGAGATTGATAACACCGCGTTTTTTGGCTGAATGATGGTGTGAGAGGCCATAGAGATATCTGTCCGTGTGCGTGGGTTTTCGGCATGTTCGGAATGCTCTCGTACGCCGGAGTCCTGACGATGCGACGTAACAATCCTGAAGATATCCCATAAGAGTGCGGTCGAAACCTCGGCAGAAATTACAACGATGCGGTTCCAACCCGGAAACCAAGAGTATAGTCTTAAGTAAATTATACTTAAAAAAATTATAAAATTGTGGTTTAGGTTAGAATGCAATTTCAATTTTTCTTCTCAAGGTTGCTTCTGTTTATACATAATGAAACACTACGAATTACATTTAACATCATCATAATTTCTTTTAATAACTAAAATTCCAACTGATACTGTAATAAATAATAATTTCTTACCTGTTTCCTTATTCGGCTCGATGTCCTCCTAGGTTGATTCTCCAACAGCCTCTTCCTCGCCAATCTTTCCTTCTCGCGAAATAATCTCGGTAACTCCGGCAAAAAATTCTCCGTTAAAGTATTATAAAGTTGCTTCTCGGCCTTCGATATAGACTTCTTGAACTTCTTCGCCAGTTGAAACCAATCGTCTTCCGTAAAGCAGATCACTTGCCATATAGATTTCTCTTTCTTGCTGTTTTTGTTCTTGAAATCCTCCCGATACAAACGTGTCCCATAGAAGTACCAATAGGCTGATTGATTATCGTCATAACCCAACGGCTCTACCCGAAGACTATCGGCTTCTAGATTCTTGAGTCTGTCTAGAACGTCGTCGGCATCCAAACGAAAATCACATAAAGCATGTAAAATATCAACCTTTGTACGTAACGGTAATAACTGAAAATCAATATCTGTGTTGAAAGGATTATATTGATCGTGTTCCTGGCATTTCTGTCGAAATAAACGCCTCAAAAACATCTGATAATTAAAAGTGGATATTTCATTATTCGGCAAGCAACCGCTAAGTAATCTAACTATAAGCTCTTGTAACCATGATGATTCTTCGGTTCCATCGGTTAAAAGGGCTTCTTCGAGATCCTAAAATTATTTACTTCGTTGTTAAAGAGAATTGGAACGAAAAAATCAAATAACTGGTGTAAGTTATATTCTATAATATCATGTTGCATTATTACGAAATATTCGATGAAATAAATTTGTTTTTGTTTATAAGATGCAATATCGTTAAAAAATTACATGTTATAATTTAAATCGATAAATATCTACTTACACCAGGTGTTCTAAACACAATTAGTTGTTTTTCATCATTAATATGTATACCTCAATATCAAAATCCAAAAGGTTAAAAGCAGTTCGAAATAACGAACAAAAGTGTGCGACACTTGGTACCTCCCACCATGATTGTATATCTAAAACGAACATTTGCAAACGATATACGAAAAGTATACACAATAAAAGTTAATTGCACGATAAGATATAAACAAACTACATAAACACACCTAGGATGCTTATAAAAGTTGGAAACATAACCTATACTGTAATCAATATATACGAGTAATTTTCTTTTAATTCATATTAATTTCCCTTCGTATCGTTTAGAGATCAATATAGCGTATCATCTTGCGTCGGAATATAATCCTCGATAAGTAAATGCTCGCTTTAAAATATTAATGTTATCGAAAATAAAGCCATTTCTTTTCAACAAGCTTTGATAGGCTTCCCCTATTCTGGGAGTAACTGGCTGATGAATACACTGACTGCTTTATTCTAATGGTCAATTATTGTGCGAACATCCATATGTTTTCGTAAATCGTACGAAATAATTCATACACATTTTAATAAACTACTACGCAATTGTCACGAATGTCAACTGACATTATACGAAGCGTACACAAAAATGTCTTTTGAAAACCGGAAGCTAATAACTGCTCTGGTTGCTTTTACCGCTTCTTGATACAGACTTATCTACCAATGAAATACGGTGATTTTAAACAAATGAAAATAGAGGAAGCGCCTTTTAAAGCTTTTCGTTCAGCCAAAACGAACGATTCTTATACAGCTATGTGCATATGTTTTGGATACCCTCTATGAGATGAAATAAAACTGCAAGTTTAAATACAGAATGGGGCAGAGCAACTTGCTTATTTAGAAATTCAATAAAAAAAAAAGTAATGAATATACGAGGTGTAGCAATTAAATAACCGGACTGGTGCTACTATCGGCAAACAGGGAGCACGCCACGGCAGGTTTGAACATGTCTGTGCTTGTAGATGCTTCCCCCAGCCTGAGCTCGGTTGTACGTCGTTCAGTCTCGCTGTAGCAATCGTCCTTTCAAGTCCATAAAATGCAGTGTTCAGATCGAGCAACGAGTTAACCACAAGATTCTTGTGAAACCGGGAAAAACTGCTACAGAAACTCATGCCATGTTAAAGGAAGTGTACGGAAGTGCACAGAGTGCTTATCGCCCATACAAGTTTTTGAGTGGTGTAAAAGTTTTAGGGAGGGACGTGAAACGACCGAAGACGATCTGCGTTTGTGTGTTCGAGCTCTTGTTGAAATCTCAGAAATTAACAAAAAAACTGTCCGTCAGATTTTGCATGAATCATTCAACATGCAGAAAGTTTGCGCAAAAATGGTGCCAAAACTTCTCACTCCAAAGCAAAAGGAATCGAGAATGAACATTTGTGCTGACCTTTTAAACAGCATTGATGATGATCCAGAATTGTTAAACAGAGTGATTACTTGTGATGAATCGTGGTTTTTTACTTACGATCCTGAAACAAAGCGCCAATCGATGCATTGGAAGAGCCCAAGCTCACGACAGCAAAAAAAAGTCTAAATTCAAGGCCATGATGATTGTTCTTTTTGATACGCGTGGAATTGTCTACGTGCACTGGGTCCCCGTAGGTCAGACAGTCAATCAACATTATTACGTCGAGGTACTAACTACCCTTCGTGAACGAGTGAGAAGACGAAGACCCGATTTGTGGAAAAGCAAATCCTGGATGCTCCACCAAGACAATGCGCCAGCTCATTTCGCCTTGTCTGTGAAGGCGTTCTTTGCGAAATCCAGCATCACCGTGTTGGATCGCCCACCGTACTCGCCCGACCTGGCCCCCTGTGACCTTTTTTTATTTCCTAAAGTAAAATCGGAGCTTGAGGGGACAAGATTTCACATAACGTTCAGAAGTCACCGAAACTGCCCGTTCGTTTTCTTCAACAAACCATGATCCTAACTAAACCAAGCAGAACGACAACTTTATGCCCCGCCCTCTCGAATGTGCCAAACTCCACCCTCCTCTTCCGCTTCAGGGTGCCAAATTCAAATAAGCAAGTTGCTCTGCCCCACCCTGTTATAAGACCGAATTATTCGGTCATACGGTTCGCGATGGAGACCCACGAGTCCTTGAAACGGCTGTTCCGAATTAATTAATAATTTGTGTGGTGCGGAGTGTCCCGATACTTAGTGTTGTTTATCGTTAGACATATGCTTTTTATACAAATCGGCAAACTCTATAGCTCATAGCTTGAGTGCTGATAGCGAAGTCCAAATTCCAATTTTATGCTTTTGTACGAATTTAAAGATTCTTAATTTAATATTTCTTGTAATAAATATGGAGTGAATCGTTAAATAATTGATTAATAAATAACCTATGTGAATTCCTAGGAAAAGCTTTTTTGTACTCACAAATCGGAAACGCTCACGAACCGCCATTGTGTCATTACTAAACACAATACACTAACAGAAAAATCATACACAAATAATAATTCTCGTTTCCCAATTTGTAACCAATTTACTAGCACGTTCTTTAGTCTCCAGAAGAAATTGATAATTGAAATTACATATTTGTACTTAAATCTAAGAAGTAAAAGAAAGAAACATTATAATCCTGGTTTACATTTTATTATAATCGTCTAAACATCCTCCTCAGGGGATTTAACTTACAATTTGAATAATATCAATAATACGAGATCTTCTCAAGGATGCCTCATAGATTTGCACATAGCTGTACTAATAGCTTTGTTCACAGAATGACTAATCGGATACGCGTTCTGACTGATTTGTAATTCTCGAACTAATTATAATTAACGGAGTCAAATAAAAAACTTTAGATTATGTAACTTTATGTGGATTTGCTTGACTTTATTAATTAATTACTTTTGTAACAAATTAATTACATGTAGTGCCAAAGCTAGAAATTTTGCATCAGACAGTCAAGATAGTTTTAAGAAAATTAAATACAAAACTTCACCACAATATCAAGATGAACGTTTTTTAAATATTTTATTCAAAAACAATATAGCAAATGAAATGGATTGTATCATCACATAATTACGTCAAACAAGTTGGTAAAAATTTTAATTTTTAATGTGTTCAGCCATTTTCCTTGTTAGTTCCAAAAAAAATTCCAATGATTGGAGTCGCTGTAATCGGCTGAACGTATCTATATTTGTTACCTTTTTCCACTTTGTTGTGTTATGTATGCTCTATGTGTAGTTGTTTGGCTTCGTGCTGTGACACATTTGATTAATGAAATTAGTGATATGAAGTGCAGGTGGAATAAACACTAGAAACTTACCCTGTTATCAACAATAAAATATAAAATTTTCGCCTTTACTAACGTTACTAAAAACATTTCGGTAAAATGTCTTCTGGTAGATCTGAATTTCCACTAGAAGCAGTAAATATTAATGGCCCCCTTTATTTAAAACATGCGCTTACAAGTTGTACAGATCCTCTCAAAGCCATCGAAGAATTTCAGGTGAGCATAACCTCTAAATTTCATGTTTTTACTATCGTATTTAATTACAGATTACAAATGGCATATTGTTACCTTCGTTAAGACCTATGTTACCCTTACTGGATTTACATGGAGTTAGGAGATTAGATTTTCACACCTCTGTTGTCGAAGTAAGTCATTTAAAGGTTTTTACATTTGTTTATTGTTACAACGATCCTTATTTCACATAGGCATTAAGGGACAAACTAGTGCAGCATATAAATGAAATTGGACAAAAAGAAGGTAAAGAAAAGGACAAGAAACTCAAAGAATTGCTAAACAAAAGTTTCCCAGTGGTTAAAGTGAAGGCGCTAAGACCTATCGTGATGTGTATTTTACGTAATACACCACAAATCGATGATCAGTACTTGAAAATATTGGTTAGGGATCGGGAGCTTTATAACGATACCGATACGGAAGTTAAAAGACAGATTTGGAAGGATAATCAATCCTTATTTGGTGATGAAGTATCGCCCTTATTAAGCCAGTACATTAGTGAAAAAGAAAATATTTTATTTGATCATTTAAACATAACAACACAGTTCTTTGGACCTTCACCGAAGGTAAGTACTTTTAGCTATTTTCAACATTATTCATATTAACATATACATATATATATATATATAGTTGCTCTCCTTCTACCTTTCGGTGTAGGGGTGTCATATTAATATTATTTTCTAAATTCGTTAGGTTCGGAGGCAAGGCGAAGTCGTACAAAAATTAGCCCATATGATCGGAAATAGTGTGAAATTATACGATATGGTCTTACAATTTCTACGTACTTTATTCCTCAGAACTAGAAATGTCCATTATTGCACTCTTCGAGCAGAGTTACTAATGGCGCTGCATGATCTTGAAGTACAGGATATAATATCGGTGGATCCATGTCATAAGTTCACTTGGTGCCTTGATGCTTGTATTCGTGAGAAAAATGTTGATATAAAAAGATCGAGAGAGCTACAAGGATTCTTGGATAATGTTAAAAGGGGACAAGAACAAGTTTTGGGCGATTTATCGATGACGCTGTGTGATCCCTATGCTATAAATTTTTTGGCTACATCCGCTATAAAGATCCTGCAAATGTTGATTAATAACGAAGGAATGCCCAGGGTAATTTGATTTTTCCTCTTATTTTTTTTATCAAAGTGGATATTTTAATATTATTATTGTTCTTTTTAGGATAACATAATTCTCATTTTACTACTGCGAATGTTAGCGTTAGGTTTGAGTGCGTGGGTTATGATCGACTCCCAAGACTTCAAAGAACCTAAATTGGACAGTCAAATCGTCACAAAATTCCTTCCTGCGTTAATGTCCTTGATGGTTGACGACCAAGTTAGACAATTATCAACAAAACTCCCTCCAGATGAAAGAGATGCTGCTATTACAATCATCGAGCATGCAGGACCTCTACCGGACGCTGTAGAGGCTTATATTCAAGAAAGTTCAGTAGCTAGCATTTTAGCAATGTACTATACATTACATGTGACAAGACATAAGGATAGGGTGGGTTTATTAAGGATATTAGCGGTCTTAGCTAATTGTAAAGACGATAGAGCGTTTGAGGATCCGTTTTTGCATTCTTTGGTAAGTATTTTGTGATATGCCTTAACTTACTTTCTTCATAGCGTTGCCGGATTTGGATTCGCGACTCATTTCTTTCATTCTTCTCTTAAGTTCTTGTACTGTTTTTCCTCCTTTTTGTGCTATTTCGATTATTCTGTCTTCCATCCTCTTTCTCGGTCTACTCACTTTTCTCTTTCCTTGTCCCTTTGCTTCTGCCACCTTTTTTGTTATTCTCTCTGGTGCCATTCTTTGTACATAATCAAACCATTTTAGTTTTTCTTCTATTATTTGACCAATCGACTTTTGGCTGTCTCCGATTTTTTCGTTCTTATATCTGACTCTTCTTGTTTTCCCTAACTTCCATATGTTAGGCTGGTTGGTTGGAACCACTACTGCCTTATACATTCTGGTTTTTGTTTTGTAGATATTTCTTTCTTCCCGAAGTGTTTTGTATATTTGGTAGAGTTTTGTGTTAATTTTTTTGTTTTGTTCAATATTTTTATATCTGTTATTTTGGGTTTTTCGTTTTCACATATTTTTAGTCTATCTATGTATATTATAAATGGAAGTGGGTTAAGACTGTCTCCCTGTTTTAACCCTTTCTCTATTTAAAACTTGTTATATGTTCTTCCGTTTATTGTTACTTCACCCATGACTGTTTTCTAAACACTCTTGATTACCTCTATATTCTACCTTATTAGTACTAATGGCTGGCTTATTGCTTTGTAGTCTGCACATTTCTTTTTATTACCTTTCTTGTACAGCGAATTTTTGTACATAAATTTGTCTCCAATGCCTTTGGTATTCTAGTTTCTTCCTATGCTTTTCTGAATATGTATCCCAAACACTTTTTTTGTCATACTGCCTCTCCATTTTATCAACTCTGACCCCATTCTGTCATTCCCCTCTGCTTTCCCTATCTTGGTCATTCGTATAGATTCTGAAATTTCTTTGTCTATTACCTCGAGTTCCTCTTCCCTAGCTATTTCCAGTATTTGTGTGATATCTAGGCATTCTTTCTTAAAAACAATCTTATAACATGTCACACTTTTTACTATTGAAAACGCTAACATGTTTCTTCGCACCTATCGTTTTCGCCATTTTATATAAAAAAATCATAGCATCTTTGATAGTTTATTAAAAATGTCATTAATTTTCGTTTTGTCTTGTAGGTGTCGCTGCTAATCCATGTCCCAGAAGAATTTGCAGCAGCTGACTTTTGCACGGGCCTTTTCGATGAATTTTTCTTTGCTGGGCTACAAAGAGACAACGTTGCTAGACATTTATTGAAATTATTGTGGTATGTGTACCCTAAACTACCCCACAGCCGTCTTCATACCCTTATGAAGGCTCTACAACCCACACACCAGCATAGTGAGAAAGTGCACGCCCTCTATCAAGCATTACAAGAGAAAATCAGTTCCCAAACGGAACCGATTATACCAACCGATATGGATATTGATTTGAATTCGCCTTTGATGAACGTTCCTACGCCTGCACCTTTCCATCATGTGCTGTAAAATAATTCAGACGATTTCGCTTGTTTTATGCCTCTTATTTATTGTAGATATTGTTGATTTAGGACTTTTTTATAGGATGTTATTTTATAATGAGAAAATATAGGTTTTTTTTTGTTACTGATTGTTTTTTATTACAAATAAAAAATCATTTTCGGATAATTTTTGAGGTAGATTAGATTTGTAAGGGTGAAACTTGCTTTCCTTCAATGTGCGATGTATCGAACCCATACTTATACAGTACTGCTCAAGTCGCTACGTAAATATATGAAACGGAGAATACGGGTGGGAACATGAGTGACGCACACTGCGGTTATATTCTTTCTTTTCGTCATTTACGTAGAGACGTGAGCACTACTGTATATCCGCATAGGCTCATGGTTTCAATCCCCTTTACAATCGTTCGCCATTTCTTCCTATCCATTGTTTGCTCTTCCCAATTTTGAACCCCGACATGACTGGGGTCTTCTTTCGCTGCTTGCAACCACTTTCTCCTCTGCTTCGTTTTCCTCCGGAACCTTCTAGAAGTGCTCAACCAACTGGCCCTCTAAGTTTTCACAGCTTGTAATTGGGATTCTGGTGGATGTCCATAAGTTCTTTATTTGTTCTTCTTCCCCATTGTCCGTCGTCTTGTTTCATCCCCCTTAGTATCCCTCTTAAGATCCTTCTCTCCCAAATCTCTAGTTTAGCAGCATTGTTTTTATTGAGAATCCATAACTCGCATCCGTGCAAAACATGCTCTGATTATTGTTCCGTATGCTCTCATCTTTGTTTTTCTAGAAATAAATTTTGACTTTTAGGTGTTAACAAAAATAAAAAGAATTTTGTACCAACAAATTCTTGTTTGTCACATTAAAAAAAAAAATGGACAATCTGTACTATTATCAACTCTAAATGAAACGTTACAACGCGACAGAAGCCGGAGTGCGTTAAGCAGCCCATGAGCTGTTCGGTAGGTGGTGGGCATCTGCACTCCGGTTTCCATTGATACTTTCTAGGCGGTATGATTATATCTCTTGGCACTAGGTAGCGCCAAGAAATATATTTTAGTGTTTGGTGGTATAAACCCGAAAGGTGAATAACAACGGCGAGAAAGAATTGTGCTCGGAGTGACGCTGATGACGCCGGGTAGGCAGAAATATGCCTGTTTGCTAGCGCTTTTCTCTTCTCATGTTGTTTTCGCCTGGAGTGATTCCATCAATACCATGAGCTATATTAATATTATTTTTGTTATATTATATAGTTGGGAATGTCAAAATGTTCCGCGTGAAACAAATATCTGTCCAAATGCCCTCCCATTATATTAATGTTAGAAGTAGATTTTTTAGCAAATAAAAGTCTAAGTTAGTTTTAGTTTTTTCACAAAACTTCATTTAAGTCTGAATTCTCGGGTTAGATGTTATTCGGTTGTATAATATAACTAAGGTGCGGATCGATGCGGTCCCTTTTCGATACAGTCAGATGTGTGGACAGTGTCGTGCACTATCGACAGCTATCGATTAAGCGAAGACTTATTTATGCTTGTCTTGGGTTTTTATTAATCAAAATCAGTCACTCACTTCTGTGCGCTAGTGGTAAGCTGAGTTTTATAAACGCATCCATCGGGTGGAGTGGAACAAGTTGATATTAGCTGCTTTCTATTTGATCCAAAGTATTGTACTGAACCGTTCGTACGGTACAAATTTCAAATATGTGTGTTCCATTTGAAAAGAGCGGATAGTTCCTACCCGTACTTTTTTTGAAATCCCCTTTCCCTTCGTGTCCCTAACGAATATTTGGTAGATTCCGTATTGTTCTATTGACGCATGCGCAAAACATAGGTTTATTGATATTCTCCACATTATTACACTCACTGAGGTTAGGTTTAGGGTTACACCTGTGTTTATAACTCGAAATTTGATTTACAATACATACTGACCTTATCTATAGCGAATTTCTTTTTATTTACATTTCTCAATATAGAAAGATAGGTTAGAATTATTATATTTATGTCCAGCCCGACGAATGCATGTTCCTTTTAGTTCAGTGTAAGTACAGTATTCTGAGGAACGATAGGGCAGTTAATAAAATAAATCGAAAGCAACTATTGATAGGGCTGCCGCGTGATTCATTTGTACGCTATAAATGGCTTACTGTCTCGACGCGTCGTGCACTATTCAAGGGACCGCGTCGATCCGCACTCTAAATTTAACGATACATATAATAATTCTAGCATACCATGCTAAACCATCAATAATGGTAATGTAATTATCGATTTTATCGAAATAAATAAATTGGTTTAAATATTAAACTCATGAATTTTACAATGAAACATTTATTTATCAATCAAAATTACATAAACAATCACCGTCTCTTACGATTCTTCTTCTTTTTATTACTTCCCTTATTTTTAAAGTTACGTTTTGAATTAGAATTCTTCTTCAAGTAAGACTTCAAATTTAAATGGTCCGTCACCGTACGAATCTTTGATTTGAATAAATGCTTTGATTTAAGAGTATGTTTCACTCTATTAGACTCCATGGCATTCTTCATAACTTCAATCGCGTTGGTTTCTTGAACACCTTGAGATAATAAGGTATCTGGACCCAAATTCAGCGGATATTTTCCGGAGAAATTCTTCGGAAAAATAGGCTTTTCAAGTAGAGAATTTAATTGTTTCCTTTTAACGTTAGCGGCTTTCTTGTCGAAGCTTGAGCTCTCGTATTCATCTAGATCTTCTCGCAGATTATCATCAAGAATGATATCCATTTCTTCAGCAGCTTTTTGCACCCAGCCAATGCTGGATTTAGACTTTTTCATTCTAAGTTCTAACTTATCGATTTCCCTAGATAAATTCACTCGTTTCTTAACGGCATCCAAATAACTCTCTTGTACAGGAAACAAAGGGAGGTCTTCAGTTTTTCCTAAGGTCCTGCAAAGACGGAGATATTGCTGAAGTTCTCCGGGTTCGACTAACAATACTGTGATGCCCTCATTTGATCCCCTAGCAGTCCTTCCTGACCTATGAACGTAGCTCTCGGTTGTTCTCGGTGTTTGGTAGTGGATGACGTGTTGAATACAGGAAATATCAAGACCACGGGCAGCGACATCTGTCGCAATTAGGATGGAGTTATCGTTTTCTTTGAATTTGTCCAGATTTTTCAGTCTTTGACGTTGGTGTAGTGATGAGTGTAATGCTGTAACGTTAGAATTTAATATCGATAATATTGTCACGAGTCTCCTAACGCATCCAATCGAATTACAAAAGATTAAAGTCTTTCCTGGGTGTTTCGTAATAAAATAGTACACGTAATAATCTTTCTCTTGAGCAGTGCACGTTATTTTACATTCTGTTAGTGTCGTAGGCATGCCTTTACCTTGAGTTATATCCACTACTTTAGGATTTGTTATATTCAGGGTCTCAACGATCACATGAAGCTTCTGTGCAGGTGTTAAGTTAGATATTCTGCTACTGAATTTAATTCTTTTTTTCATTTGAAGATATTTAGGTAGTTCGTGGACAAGGGTTAATGTAGCCGAGAATACGAAATTTTGTCGTTGATTCTTATCGGCACCCTCAACGTTAATTCGCTCTAAAATCTTTTCGAGTTCTTGAAAATGACCCCTTTCTAACATACGATCGGTTTCATCAATTGCCAAGTATTTTATATTATTTATTTGTAATAAATGTTGATTACCTTCTTCAATGAGCTCCCATAATCTACCTGGAGTAGCAACAACAATTTCCGGCCCTTTACTTAGTAATCGTAACTGTTTCTCGACGGACATTCCTCCAATAACGACAGCGATATTGATATCAGTATATTTTGCAAGCTTTTTTAAATGTCGTGTAACCTGTATAGCCAATTCCCTTGTCGGAGTTAAGATTAAGGCATATAAAGGCTTTTGAGATATTTTCTCATGTTTGCCATGTGTAATATGATTTGTAAGATCAATAGCTTCATTTAAATTGTTACAATCCATTTGGGCATCATCAAAATCATCTTCATTTTCTGCCATTTCATTCGATACATCTATTGTTTCTTTCAATTTTAATATTCCATGCAATATTGGCAATCCAAATGCTAATGTTTTACCACTACCTGTCTCTGCTGCTCCCAGAATATCACGATGGCCTAACATTGCTGCAGATAATGTCAGCGATTGAATAGCTGTTGGTTTTTCAAATTTTAAAGCTGTTAAAGCTTGTAATAGAGATTCTTGTAATGGTAAATTCGACCATGCCACTAAATTGACTTGATCTTCAAGTGGAATCTTCGAACTCCTAAAATTTTTAACTTCCGTGAATCCCTGTTTAGATGGACTTAAATCCAAAAGCAGCTTATCTGCTTTATTCTCGTTTTGCAGTTTACTCTTCTTCGTTTTCTTCTTTTTTGTTATACTCTTGGATTTCTTAGTAACACCATTCGATTGTTTGTTGAAGGAATTTGTTCGTGGAGTGTTACTTAAAAAGTTTTCATCATAGTTTGTACATTCTTCGATGCTAACAAGACCTTCAGATAAGTTGTCAAAGCCGTTAACAATTTGTACTGGCTTCCAAGTATTCATTTTTATGTAATTATTGAGTACTTGTATAAATGTACAATTTTTATTTAAATATAACGTAAATATATCTTACAAGTTAACATCCCACGTGCCAATTTGCTTCAGGACATCCGCTTTGCAAATTAACATAACCACAAAATTGACATTGATTGACATATGTAGTGTGATATTAGTGCTAGATCGGAAAAAAAATAAAATTAATAACAAAAATGGGAAAAATAAAAAATAAATCTGATCAAATATGGTCTTTAAGTTGCAAAGCATTATTCGTTTTTAAAAATATATTTTAAAACAAGTTATAACAATAATTTCTAGCAAATTCAAAAAAAATATATGTAGCTAATTTCGTAGTCTTATTTAAAAGTGAACGTATACAATTGTATAGAATGGCGCGAAGTTAATGAACTGCAGACTGAATTGATGTTAACTAATCCGACTGGCAAATAAAACACAAGGGATAATAACACAATAAGTAAAATATGGGACTGAGGGCAGCTGGTTTTATTATTTTTAAACGAGTTTCAAATAAAATCGAATATCTTTTTCTAAAAACCTCTTATGGTGAAAAACATTGGACACCTCCAAAAGGTAGGTGAAGAACAGCACTGATATGAACTCAAATCTCTTGAATAATTGTCTTTTTCTTTGTAAGGACACGTAGACCCCGGTGAAACTGATGAAGAAACTGCTTATCGTGAAACATTCGAAGAAAGTGGCTTAATAAAGGAAGATTTAAAAGTGTACGAACAATCTAAACGTACTTTGGAATATGTCGTTAAAAATAAGCCAAAGGTTGTTATTTATTGGTTGGCAGAGCTAATTAATCCGAGTGCTAAGGTTAAATTGTCCTCCGAACATACCGAATATAAATGGCTCAATATGGGTAATTTTGAAGATTATGCAAAATATGAAGATATGATACAATTAGTACGAGACTATAATGAGTTTATAAATCAAAATAAATTATAATTTATTGGATACTAACTGTTTTTTTTTCTTTTGATTAATTATGAGGTGTTTAAAGTTAAAAATGTATATAGCTATTTGGTAAACCTGCAGAATGCTTGAATAATAGTATACAATTACATAATGTTAAGGGTCGAAATCGTTAAGAGTGAGGTAATCGTCTCTGCGATACATAGGCGTTTCACCGAAGTAGCGGGCTGCTAATGCGTAATTTCGATGTAGCCCGCCAACCTATTTGATAACGTTGCTTAAAAGAGTGAGTGTTTCACAACTTTTCAAATATTATAATTTTTGATTGGCTCTGTTATTATTATTCGATTTATTACTTATTTTTTGATATTGTGCTTACTGAAGGAAGTGTACGCTTGTGCTGCGCAGAGACATTACCTCCCTTTATTAATCATGCTTTGTATAGAATTGATAGAATATAAAATGCGCTTTCTGTAAAGAAAACATATTCCTTTTTAAACAATTTACGGTTACAATTATTTCAAATAAAAACTCGGTTGCACACGTAAAACTTGTATGAATTTAAAAATTACTTTATTACAATAAAACCAAAAGCTTTTGTATCAACTATAGTATGTTTCTCCAAGCAATGGATTAGTAAAAAAACGCATGGTCAGATGCGGGCTTTTCTGTGGGTGGTTAATTTTTTAAATTGTAAGCCGGTCCCAAACGATATATTTTATATCTGACACAATAATATAATAGTATCCCTGCACTCGTTACATTGATTCTTGCACATCGCATCGTAGTCAGAGAAAATATTAGGTTTGTTCCAACGCCCTCAGAAAACCGTAAATTTACCGTCCAGTACCTGCCCCAGTACCCCGTCCAGTACCGTCCAGTACCTGTCCAGTACCCCCAGTACCTGCCAGTTAACTGCAGCTCTTTTTTTGTATTGCGCATGTGCTGGACGGTAAATTTACGGTTTTCTGAGGTTGTTTGCACAAGTCTATTAATTATGTATATGTTTAAAAATCCTAAAATATGCTAGGATACGCGACTTTTAAACTAAGTTAATCACAAGTATTAATACAATATAAATAATGAATTGAGTGGAAATGGAAATTAGATTACCAAAAATTTTAAACGTGTGCATCATTTTCTCATTATTTGAGTGATTGGTTTTTGTTTATATCGATTTACAGTCTTGCTCGTGTCAATCATGGTTTTTTTCTTCGCTTTGCTGCGTTTTCCATCCGTTTTGTTCATCCAGTCTTTGTCTATTACGGATATTCGTATTTTTTTAAAGACCTCGTTGGTTTCTAGCGATTTTATAGAAAATAAAGTCTAAAGTCTATCCGATGGTATTTCTATTGTCGGGAAATGCCTGAGGTCTACTAAAAAATAGGATCGTATTTAATTGCTTTTTTTATGTGACGTCAGTAGATATTACATGGTTAGTCCATTGCTTGGTGGAATATACTATAGTTTACTTGGCATTTTTTCAAGGATAGGTTTCTTTAAAAAAAAAGCAGCCTCATCTTACTTTAAAATCGCATTTTCCGACCTTCTGTAATTATTTCTTATAAAAGCGTAATTTTTAAACCTTATATAGGATGGTCAGAAATTCACGGAAAATCCTCAAGATTCTATGATTAATTTTGAGTCGACAATTCTAATTCAGAAAAGTTGTATGGTCATTAGTCATTAGTTAAACCATACGGATTACTTAAAAGAGTTTACATTTGGCAACACCATGACAAGATTACACTGACAAGGCTCGAAATTAAACAACTAACTATTTTTAAATTACAACCAAACATTTTGCTGGCTCAAGGTTGCCATATGCATTTTAAGGTAAAAAAAAACAGGTAAGGAAACGTTAAAAACACTAAATTAGACATAAAATGATTAATTACACCAGCGTAGTGTTGCATAATTCACACATTTTGACACATTAATCACACATTTTCAACTTTGATGGCCATGTGTGCCACAATTAATTAGGTTATATATAATTTATTTAATTAGATTTCTTGTATAAATAATGTGATACTTGTAATTGATTATATTGATATGATACACAATAATAGACAACATAAACGATACATTAGAGATGTAGAAAATCCTATGGAATACTTTAGAAATCAAGAACTTAAAATGCGATGTCGTTTTTCCAAAGAAAACATTCAGTACATTTTATTGTTACTTGTTAACGAACAATTGAAGGGGCAAATGGATGAGGGGGTTGTCATATTTTTTTTAAATAACTGTTGTAACAAATATTTATTATTAATCCACAACCCCTTCTTACTAACCATACAAACTGCACTTGATTTAATAAAGGATAGCAACACTATTAGGTTTGTTTCTGCAGCCGATTTGTGATAGTTTGATCAGAGGTTAATTTGGATTAATCTACGCATGCGCAAACTAAAACTGATTTGAAACTGATTTAGCAATTTAACTGCACGAACGCTTTTTTTACAATTATCAGGCGATATATAAGTTACAAGCGTATTTAATAGATGTAAGAGAGAACATATACTCAAATATGCAGATGAAAACAATAGATTAATCTTACACTCAAATATTACAAAAAGAGATAAGCGAAAACAGAAATAAACGCGAAATGTTTAGACAGAATTACAAATTCATTACAACCTTAAAGTGGTTTTAATGAACTGGGTGGTTTTAGTGAACTGGGTGGTTTTAGTGAACTGGGTGGTTTTAGTGAACTGGGTGGTTTTAGTGAACTGTTTCAGTGTTCCAGTGCCACAGTTTTAGAGTATCCGTTTAGTGTGATGGCTTCCCGGTCTAGTTTACTCAACCGTTTCTTTAAGGTAAGAAGTAAGATTAGTCTAGTTAATGCTGATATTAAATTTCTGAAAGATTGTAGAAAATTTAATGTTTTTCCGAATTTCATTCAAATTAACTGCAAGAGTAAATCAAGTTCGGCTAATAGAGCTATTTCTTCGGCCAAAAGTTGTTGGTTAAATTCAGAAATTAAGTATCAGTATTTTAAAATTAGTCAACTAGAGTTAGAAGCATATAGTTTACATTTACAACATTGTAACAACCTATGTATTTTAGAATATTTTGAATGGATTAATTATCTCAACAGGATTGAAGACGTTATTGCTAAGAAAGTTTCAGATAAAGAAAAGGTTCTCAAGAAAAAGTTTTCCAAATTAGTCACCACTAACAAACCGAAACCTTCTGAGATAATTAACCCAACTGCATTAGTTAAAAACGAGTCACATGAGTCTTTTAGCAAAGAAGAGATCGACTTATTAAACAAAGGTTTGAAATACAACCTGAAATTTAATAAGCCTCCGGTTGAAGAAATTTTAGTTGGCATAGAAAACGCGATCAGTAATTTTGATGATAACACAAAAAATTTTATTCGTACCGCTTGTAAAAGTCAAATTTTGGAAAATATGCAAAGGAATGCACCTGATATTGCACGAAAAGATCAAATCATTGCTAGAAGACTAAAAAACAAAAATTGTTTTTATTTAAAATCCGACAAGGGTAACACTGTAGTCATCTTAGACAAAGAAGATTATTTTAGTCGAGTCAACACCACTTTGTCTAAGTGTTGTGGTAAGGGTTTTAGTGAACTGTTTCAACCTTAAAGTAACTGTTAATTCCTAACAAAACCACAGACATGAATAAGACACGCGTGAAGTGTGAACAAATACAAAAAAAACCTATAATACAACTTTTCACTTCACAATATAACAATGCGCATGCGTCTGATGGATCACTGGACGATAATCTTCAAACTGGAGCAACTATCAGCAAACGGTTAGAAATTAATTTGGAGATTTGCACGAACGCCAAATTACGTCAAACTAATAGTCAATGAAACAGTTCACTAAAACCCTTACCACAACACTTAATTCGTACTGGACGCACGTTTCGATAGCCAAGCTATCATCATCAGCAGCAAGACTGAACTGATGATGATAGCTTGGCTATCGAAACGTGCGTCCAGTACGAATTAAGTGTTGTGGTAAGGGTTTTAGTGAACTGTTTCAGTGTTCCAGTGCCACAGTTTTAGAGTATCCGTAATAGTCAGTGTTTGGCGTTGTAACTGCACGAATACTATTTTCGTAATGCGCATGCTCTAATGATTTCGAACGATTTTAAATCGCCGCAGAAACAAACCTATTAAAATCTAATTTGTTCAGGAACAGTTTTTTATAACATAACTCCGTTCGATTGTCCCTTCAATTACAGAAGATTCTGGTTTACCTCGGTTTACCTATATCACCACTTCTGTGAAGCTAGTAAATGGTGGTCAGTAGCTAATTTTATAGCAGCATGGTTTAATAGAAATCCTTTCATCAATTCTGCAGAATGCATCTTTATCCGAGAATGACCGAAGTAAATCGAGATTGCAATTATGAAATACAAACTTGTCCTAAGTGTAAGGTGTCCTTACCTAAGTCGAGTTTTTCCTTGAGATTTCATATTGTCTACGAATACGTCAGTTATTTACCTTTTTTCCATACACAGGCTACTTCAAAAAAATCCAACACAGAAAATACTTTTAATATTTATTTAACATTTATTAAACTTAATCATTCTTTCTACATATACCGTAAGAGCGAGCGTACTATGATCAACCAGCATAATCGGCATTTATCGGAAATACGAGAGTAAAATCGGGCCTTACACGTATATGTGAACCAATATGCCGTTTATCACGTGAGCAAGGTGTTTTCGGAAATGCAAGAGCGATGTCGTGGTTTGCATATGTACGTGAACGAATACACCGTTTATAACGCGAGCAAAGTGCACAAATAAATTTGCGTTTACGCAATTTTGTCAAGCGACATTCAACACAGCACACGTTTAGCAGCGCCGAGTTCGTGTAAAATCGGGTGATCATGGTACGCTCGCTCGTACGGTATGTTTTATTTGGTTGTGGCAGATATTATTTTAATTTGACTAAATGGAAGGTATACATTTAAACATTTATTTGCGTTTTCATATTTTTTATTCTTTACACTTATCGTATTGCATTAACAGATCTTTTACAAGGGGAAACAATTGTTTCCGGGAAGGATGAAAATCTTGTGTGAAATACCGTACTTCCTCCAAGCTGTTTTCTTCCTCTTCTTCAAGGCGAAGTGCCTCATTTTGTTTTAAATTGTCGACGATGAAGCTCAACAGTTTACATCCTGTTTCCAACGAATAAAATCCCAAATCTCTTTCGATTCCACCACCCTTGGCTTCAAGTCCCATTAAAATTATTACAGTTGCATTTCTCTCGGTACAAAATTGATTTAAAGCATCGGGAACATTCGGTAATTTTAAATAATCTTTTACAAGCATTGGTAAACCAGGTATCAGTATTGTACTGATGAATTTCAAGTCTTTCATAAGAAGCTGCTTAGGAGTTAGATGCGATACGTTATTATGTTCAGCCCAAAGTTCTTTGAACAGTGTTTGGTGATCTGGTTGTTGTATTTGAAGGAATCCCTCTAATTTCTTGATCATTTCGAAATCTAATTCTTTTACTTTGCCTGCCGTAGGGCTCAAGCCGATTGTATCGAAAATGATGGTATCTGAAAGAAAATTGTAGGTTATCCAATGGATAAAACTCAATAATAACATACTATAAAGGATTTCCGCTAAGGACCGACACATAACACTTGAATCGTTAGAAATTATTTCATTGGTGATTAACGTCGCACATGAACCAACTAATTTCATTTTGGTATCGACAGCATCAGGCCAATTAGCATTAAAATCAAGAGGTCTATGATCGAATATCCCAACTACATACGGCTTCAAATACTCTTGCCCCAAAGCTAATACATGGTGATCAACTAAGGTAACGTTCACCTTATGTTTATTAATGAGATCTTTCATATCTAACGTGTCTCTAAAGGAGATTATTATAAAATGACTATAACATACATATGTTCTTTATATATACTCACCTGTAAAATAATGTGCTTCTATTAACTCCAATTTTGTCTAAAACATAGCAGTTTTCAACACGTAAATCAAATTCTTCTTTCTTAACATTTAATAACGGTAATGCTACAGAATCCTCTAACCTATTTTGGGTTTCGTGCATTAAATATGCTAAAGACAAGGCTGAAACTGTAGAATCTAAATCGCAAGATTCGTTACCCAGTATGATATGAACATTTTTGGGTAACTGCAGTAACTAAAATCAAAGATTTTTTAAATATAAATACAATCAATTTTGAGGTTATCTAAATTACCGCAGTGATCTTTAAAATATATCTAAGAAACGAATCCATAATTGTTAGCGTTGAGAGTCTTCAAAATGGAATGAAATGAACTTTGAATATTGATATCCATTTTTTAAATAGTCGAATTTGAATAAGTATGAATCATCCTAACGATATTCAAATTCGATTATTGAACCACAACAAACGCATAAATGAACCGCGATAATGTCAAGGCTGCCAATCTTTGGTAAACCCCATCCTTTTTGTGGAAGCTAGATAAGTTTGTACGTATATATCGATAAATAATTTGAATAACAATTTAATAAAGTTTGTGATCAAAACGATAAATTTAAAATATAGTAAAGATTAATGAAATAGTATTTCGGGGAATTTTAATTTACCCTACCATTACAGGGTCTTCCAAAATTATCATACCATGTATTACTGTGTAGTTTTTTTTTAATAATAATGATAATTTTGATAATAAATGTATTAACCCAACAGAATACAACACTCCAATTACATGGTAATATATATTTTATGACGATGAAACGAAAAAAAAAAAAAATAACAAAAGAAAATATAAATGAAAACAAAATACAAGCCTAATTTTAAGTTAATGTAAAAGGGAATAATATTGCAAGGAAAATCCGGTAGAAATGACTAATTTTTCGACAACATTTTGCTTTTCTTTGTTTGTATATACTTGAAAGAAAAATATTCAGTTTAATTTTATTCATCTTTTTCTTCTCAATAATTTTTTGGTTAATCTAATGGCAACACTCTTTTTACTATTGACCTCCAGCTTCCAGCGGGTCAACCATTGTATTAATCCATCTAGGGCTCTCTGTAATCAATTTAGTCTGGGCAAACAGCGGTAATAGTCAGTGTAGTAGATATGTGGTGCGGAGTCGGCGATTATTTATTTCACGCGTTCACAGCGTCAGTACTAAATCGATGGTGTACGCGAATAGTTCTGTGTATATGTAGGCTGTCGTAACTTAGTTCGTAATTGTATACTTATGTTTGCTTTAAAAATGTCGCAGTTAGGTACGTCGCAAAAACGACCAATGGCAGACACAGTTAAAAACTTTATACTGGACATGCTGGACTTAATTTTTGATGGCGCTAAAATTCAGTGTCTAGTTTGTAAAATCCCTTTAATGTGTTGGTCCAGAAGTCATTGTCAACGTCACATCGAAAGCAAACAGCATTCTTCTGCAAAAAGTGGCATACGAGACTAAGAAAAATTTACATTTGATTTATGTGTTACTCTTATTTTATGTAATCTATCGTTTCGTTTACTAGACGAAGAAGCATTTGTCTCCTTCTGGAATAAATATGCGGACTGTAAATTACATAGTCGGACATCGATACAAAATGTAGTGCCATTTGCTCGTGAACATATAGAAAAAAGAATGAAAACAGAATTGAAAGATAAAAAACTGTGGTTGTGTGTGGACGAAACAACAGATCGTCAAAAATTTTCTGTGGTTAATGTAATGATACGTACAATGGAACCACATCGACCGTCATCCTCCTTCTTACTTGCTTCCAAAAGAGTTATAAATTGTACTGCCGATGAGATTTCAAAGGTGGTGTTGAACTCATTGAACAAATTTGAAGTTTCAACTAAGCAACTTTTAATGTTTATGAGTGATGGTGCGGCAAACATGTGTTCTTTGGGCCGATCTCTTAAAGAACACAGTGGTAACTTCTTACATGTAACGTGTAAAATCCATACTCGAAATCTTGCGCCACAAACGATTCCTACATGTTTTTCACTAGTAAATGCATTGATTGCTAGTACAAAGGCAGTGTTTCTAAAGTCCCCGAAACGTACCCGTCTATTTCACAAACTGTGTCCTGATTTACTTGAACCACCACAGTCGATTGTTACACGTTGGGGAACATCGTTGCAGGCTGCGTTTTACTACAACAAATATTTTGATCAAGTAAAGACCGACAGAAGCTGCAGCAATCAAGGAAAGCCAAGAAATATTTCAAGATAGTCAGGTTAAAGGAGGTTTACAAACTATTCACAACAATTACTTCAAGATAGTCAGGTTAACTAGCGGAGGGAATAGAAAAATTACAAAATGTTTCGATGTCGCTAGTGGATTCTGCTTAAGCTGTGAATGATGTTCACGCACGGCTATGCGCTGTAGAAGACGAAACAAATTGGTGTGTAATACGAAGATTTGAAAGTGTTTTAGAGAAAGACTCCGATTTTCTTATATTAAGACAAATTTGTGAAAGTGCGTGTGAAGATGCATTAAGTTGTTTCAAAGATTATTTTAAATATGCAAATATAACATCGCTAGATGTTGAACGGTCGTTTTCGGCATTAAAAAACATTTATTCCGCACGTCGTACTCACTTGACTGAAATAGCTGTGGAAATATATCTAATGATTCAAATATTTAACAGATGTTACCCAGTTTGTGATTTCACGGAAGACCTTTAAAACGGTAAGTGTTTCAGCACGTTTTATAATTTATTTCTTACCTTCTATTTTATGCGTAAACATTTATGCGCTCGCCACGCCTCTGGCTGTTACCGTATATTTACCCAGGTTAGTAATCATCTCGCCAACAATCTCTCCTTCCAACAAGGAGTTTCCTCTCTGTATATTATCTAATCTGTGTTTGTATACTGTTCAACTCTAAACACACTAATAATTTGGTAACAAATTTATACACAATAAAAACCCTAGATTTTCTTACTACCAACCCTGTATTCTTAAATCAAGGTTTATTAACTATGACTACTTTATGAATGGTGCCACGGAAAATATTTTAAAACAGTTTAATATTTAATTGAGAGCTTAGTTCTCTTTAGATTTAACTACTGGTGGTGCAATGGGCATTTGACGTCGTAATAGAAGTAATAACTAAGATATCAATCTGCCTTATTCTTTAGTGGTTTCCTATATGAAACATTCTATAGAACAGGAGTTGCCTAAGTGGGCGCCGTAGAGAGTAAACCGGGGTGCCGCGAGACACTCCTGCGAACGCGGGCAGACATAGTGGTTTGGAACATTCTAGAACGAATATTTCGAAACGGTTTCGAAGCTAATGGAACTGTCTAGAACATCTAAACTAGATCGTTTCCGTAGCTTGTAGAACTTTCTAGAAAGATATGGAACATTCTCGAAGCACATAGAATATTCCAGAAAAGTATGGAACTTTTGTGAAATTTATAGAACTTCCTAGTAGACTTATATAGCATACTATTGGACATTGTCGAAGTTTCGCGAAAGTTCTAAGTAGGTGGGATGGCTATTATAAATACGGCACCACTTCGACGAACCAGTTCAATTCCTAAATAATAATCGAAGAGTAAACATTTGAGAAGAAAAGTAAACGGTTTTAAGACGCCTGCTACCAGAGAAGCGCCCGCTTTGTTTCGGTGTATCGTTTTGCGTTTTCGTAAAGTCGTAGGAAAATGGAAATAGTTTTATTAAATAAGCAAATCGACAGTGCAAATGAGAGTGATCAAGTATCGACAAGTGGTGGGGTAGCAAAGAAATGGAAGTATCGTAAATACGATGATAACTATTTGAATTTTGGCTTTACTACAGTAGAAAAAAGTTCTAGCGACCGAGTGTATGCTCCCAAGTAAGCTAAAGCTACATCTCGAGATCAATCATTCTAACACGGTTGAAAATCTCGCGAATTCTTCAGTAGCAAGTTGCAAGATTTAAAAAAGCAAAAAAGAGTGTGTTTACTAAACAAACCTCAGTATCAAGCAAGCTGAACACACACTACTGCAGTTCTCGATGGCTTTCAGGTGGCAACATCTTATGCCGTGCATTCGAACTACATCAAGAAATTCACATTTTTCTACAAGAGGAAGGTCATGAAAACTCCAGGTACTTTGCCAAACTCGCCTTTTTGCTGAAACTCGCATATTTGTACGATATATTTGACAAGCTGAAAGCATTCAATCTGTCTGCAGGGGAATAACATGTACATTTTGAAACTTTTGGAGAAGGTTGTTGCGTTCAGGAAAAAGCTGCTGCTGTGGATAAGAAAAATTAATGGGGGTGGCGGTCAAGATCGTTTCTCTGAATTGCAAAAATACCTGGTCTGTAATAAAGTCGCTGTTTCACAAGATGTGTTGTCCCTTTTCAAGGAACACCTCCCATTGCCTCGCTGACTAGTTTTCAGAATACTTTGAGGAAGACAATGTCAAGAAATTTGCGTGGATCCAAGATTTTTTGGATATCAGATCAAAAAAGGAATATCCAACTCTGAGTTCAAAAGCTGTAAGAATCCTCATTCCCTTTTTTACCATTTATTTCATATTTTAGTTTGATGGTTCTTGTGATCCAATTTTAATAAATGTGAGCTTGACATTGCGAGGTTTATCCTAAGAGTGAAACACAGAAATGAAGACAATTTCTGTGCTTGATTTATGTTATTGTACACATATTTTGAAAAGGGATAAAATATTAAACCTGTAAGTGCGTCGCGGACTCATAAAGTTTGGGAACCCCTGCTATAGAATGTTCCGTTTCAAGTTTAATCTCAAAAAAGTAAATATGTTAAAAATAAAATAGTATTGGTCTAGGGATTTTTTTGTTGCCAACTCTGGACGTTAAACGATAATTTACGAAAATAAAAAAATGAAAGCCAGTAGCAGACCTGGTACTTGTTATATTTGATATTTTAACGTCAAAATTGTCAAAATTGGGGCAAAATTTTTAGATTCACATCGCGTAAATTATTTATAATTTCTTGTATTGGATCAAAATTTTCGCATAGTTTTCGGCTTTTTGACTCATCATTCGTAAAATATGGCTCCCAAAAAGGCTGTTGGCAAAAAAGATGGCGGACCCAAAAAGCAGGAACTGGCGTTTGAACCGGTGGTCTACGTAACAGATAGAGCATCTACAATGATTGATCTGTTAGATTCGCCCGAAATTAAGGTGGTGCTTCGCGTTATTGGAACACTCAACAAGTCAGCGACAAACAACGATATGAACTTGGATTTCATGCTGAGTTGTGGGATATTCGCAAAATTAATCAAGTTATTGAACATGGAAGATATCTATATAACTCGATTTACTTTGTCCATGATTGAAAAAGTGGTTACCAAGCCGGAAGTGATCGCTGGAGTCCGTTTAAGAGAGCTATTCCTAGCAGCTAATTCAGTTAAAGAGAAGTATTTGAAGATAAGAGACGATATTGTTCGGATTTTATCAACGGATATCTTGCTCCATTTGGCTAAGAACGATACGAGGATAACCGAACATATTTATTCAGCGGAGGTCGTCGCTAAGATTATGGAAATTTTAAAGGTCGAGAAAGATTTAGATTTGGCTTTAAATAACTTGCAATTACTATTCTATATGTTGGATTCCAACAAAGCCGAAAAGGAGATTTTGCACTCCGAAGATTTCTCAGTTCCATTCCTGGTATGCATGCTTGACTCTAACCAGGAGAAGCTGAGGTACTGGGCCGTCCATATCCTACATAAAATAACGATGTGGAAGATTGGCGAGACTTTACTCACCTTAGGCAAAGAGAAAATGATGCAGGCGATGATGAGGTTGATTCTCGACGGAGAAAATTTGAAATATTCTGGAATGTGTTTCGAGGCGATTTATACTTGTCTAACTGAAGCGGAAAACACGCTAATCTTCGTCAAGACGTTAGAATTCGTGAGATTCCTCGAATGGGCTAAGACCTGCCCAAAAATTTTAGTTGGACCGTCTTCGATGATCTTGAAAACCCTTTCCGATCACGAGAATCTGCTTCAGGTCCTCTTCGATTTCTCCGCAGAGATATCAGCCATCTCGCTTTTTCGCCACATCAATGAAACCGTAATTTTAAATGTATGCGGTGTGATTATTAACATGATGCGTCATAAGTATTGCATGGAAAACATGGCAAGTCCGCATCTCATGAAGATCTTCATGGAGATCGCCCAAGACGATAAGGTTTTCTCTAGCATTCCTTACGGAGAGAAAGCGTTACATGCTTTATATAGATTTTTCCAATGCCACCCTAAGACTGTAAGGTTGATCTATGAAAGTGGTTCCATGAACATGCTAGTGGATATTTTCGAGAGAGCCAAAGCCAAGATGACAAAAGAAAGTTACGTTCGCATGATAGAAATGGTCCAATTCATCGTTAAATCGGAATATTCCCACGCCGTGATGGATATCGGAATGATCCAGTTAATAATCACTCTATATTTCGAAGCTACTTTCGAAGAAGAAATGATTATGACCATAATGGAATCCTTCGTTGAGAATGACGAGTTTCGTGAGATCTTCTTGGAACGCGGCGGTTTAGATGTGATGATGGAGAGGATAAAGAAACGTAAAAGCGTGGAGTCTTCAACTCAAGTCTTGTTAACCTTGCGGAAGCTGTTAACTTATCGCAAAATCGGAAGAGCTTTCGTGGACGGCGGATATATATCTCAATTGAGGTATTTTAAGGAGAACCTTAAATTCGATACTCCGATTTTGGAAGAGATCATTGAGATGATCTACGACTTCTGCTTGACGCTCAAGTTCTTCTACAAGAAGCGGCTGGACGAAAACGATAGGATTAGGGATCAATTCATCTTGATCCCAGATGCGATATGTGCGATGCCTTTAAGCGACTTCAATGTGAAATCTAAAAAGCTTTCCGATCGTTTCCCGATCTACACGGTTTTCCTGCACGAATTGATAACATTTGAGAAGGAGTGCAAGGCGAAATCGATCATGGATGTCAGCGAGCAGGAGAAGCAGTTGTTTGCGGGAAGCGCTTGCAGAAGGAATGCAAAGAATGAAGATGAGCTATGTCGCTTCCGTTCTCTCGCCATGCCTCCGTCAAGAACAAGTAGAACTTCTGATGATGCCGTCAGCGTGGCGATGCAATCAGATTGGTATACGGAGGATACAACATTGGTTAAGGTTGTGATGTCTATATAACTTTTTTTTTCAGTCTTGTTCGTTGCGTTACTATACTCTAATACTACTTAAGAGTTGTATCTGCTTTTGGTATTTATGTGAACGTGAAATGAAAGTTTGGGACACATATCTGCGCTTGAAAATCCGAATATACTCAACATGTTAAGAAGGTGCGAATTGATACATTGAAAATGAATATAGTACAGAAGGTAATCTGAAAAGTTTCAGTTGTTGTTTAACAGTGGTTTGTTGGTGTTTTTGTAAAAATGTAAAAAATCGAATATCGAGCCGTCGCTAAATTCTTGCATTTGAAAGATAGACGATTACGTAGACACTGCACCATCATTTGCCACAGTGACGTTTTGAGTTGATCGCTCAAATGGTCTTTACAGACAACTTTGTTTTAGGGGAATAAATGTACTAGCGGAGGTAGATGAACAAGTGTTAGAGTGCCATGAACAAAGTGAGGGTCTGCATCCATATCATTATCGTAAGGTGCAAGATTTGCTTGAGGCAGATCACTACCCTCATCTAATTTATTCTAACTGGATCTTAAGACAGTCACGTCTTGATTTTAATTTCTGCAAAACAGTTCTCTGGATAGGCGAAGCTACCTTAACAAGAACTGGCGTCACAAATACGAGAAACCTGCAAATGTGTGAGTTAGAAAATCCGAAGGCAATACGCACATCGAGATTTCACATTAATTTTATATTAACGTGTGGGGTGGCGTAATCGATGATTTACTAGTTGGTCCGTTCGTTCTTCCTGCGAGATTAAATGCAAACAATTACCTTCAATTTCTTGTTGAGGAACTGCCATCACTTTTGGAGGATGTGCCATTGATTTTAAGGCGAGACGTGGTTTCATAGGGATGGTGCACCGGCACATTTTGGAATTGCCGTTCGGAATTTCATTAATACCAGTTATCCAAGATGGATTGGTTGAGGTGGTCCTGTTGCATGGCTACCTAGATCGCCGGACCTTACTCCCCTAGATTTTTATTTATGGGGGTATATTAAAGATTTAGTACATGCGCAAGTTTCATATACTAGGACATACCCATTCCATTTTCTTCAAACAAAGAATTCGATTAACATTTAGTACCAATGTATCCTTTTGCAGGTTATCACTAACATCTACGAAGAAATTCATCAAATCCATTCCACCGCTTACGAGAAAATCTCTTCAAGGGTCAGCTTGATAGCCTTGAACGTCGATAATTTCCTTTCCAATTGGCACATGTCTCACATTCATCCGGGGCACGCTTTTGAACATCATATTCGAAACTTGATTAGAAAATCTGGTTCCAACTTCATACCGATTGGACGGTTGAAGTTGGGCAATCAGTGCGAGAGGGCGCTGATGTTCAAGGTTATCTGCGACCAGACCAAGGTCCCTACGACGTTATGTAAGCAAGGCGATAGCTATTTCAATGAGATTGCGTTGTTCGGCAACAATAAGATTCCGTCGAAAAGACCGGTGGTCCAGAGGAGATTCATTGTAGATTTGATGGAAGATATTGGGACGTTGATACCGCAAGAGAGCGAAAAGGCTAAATATTACTTGGAGAAGTATCGGACCCAGTTTTAGTATTTGTTGTGAATCAGGGAATAAAATTTAAAAGCAATATCTGGTATTATTTTTTTTTTAAACGAGTTCAAAGATCCATATGTTTGACTCAATCAAATCCATTTTGTTAAAATTCGCAGCCTGCGATGAAATGTCACTTTATGAAACTTGTTTTTTAATTTATTTTGGGTGTCAAATGTCAATTATCAAGTTAGAAAATATACGAGGTAGGCGCCATAACTTCTCGGCCTGATATAGAAAAAATAAATTTGGTGAAATATAATAATTTTTATTTTTTAATATAATCTCCCTCAACTGAAATATTTATTACAACGATCAATTAAAAATTATATACCCTTGTAAAAATAATCTTTTTACCTAAAAAAGTTGTATTACAGCTGCTTGCAATTCACTATAGTCCTTAAAACGACGTCCCCTAAGGTCTTTCTCTAAACGAAAAAATTAATAATAATCACTTGGAATCATGTCCGGACTATACAATAAATGTTCCAATTCTTGAAAGCCGCATTCGCGGATGGCAGCTTGTGCAATGGCGGCAGTATTGACGGGTGCATTGTCGTGCAATAATCAAACACCCTTTGACAATTATCCTCGATGTATTGCACGAATATTGTCCCTCAATTTATGCAGCAAAGAGGCATAATACGTGCTGTTGACAGTTGTCTTGTGCTCTTTAAAGTCAATCAGTAAAATATCCTTACAATCCCAGAATATTGTGGCCATCACCTTTTTCCGCTTCCGGGAGAGGTGTAAGTTAATTACACGGGGTAGCTCTGAGAAACTTCAACTTCTAGACGAGATGTTAGCTCTCAAAAACACGACGCATGGGCTACCATAGCTAAGGTGACGCATAGAGAAGATTGCCACAGGCAATATAGAAATTTGAAAGGAGAATATCTTTCCATAATGACAGAGCTGAAACAACAAATGAACGAGGAACTTGTATTGGGAGTCGACAATAGAATGAAAGCCATATGGAAGGTGATCAATGCTGAAACAAAAGGATTTGTTTCATCCAGTGAACCTACCGTTTCTAATTTATCTAGTGAAGGGTTGAACCAATACTTCTGCGAAATAGGTGAGCAAATTTCTAATGGGGTACAGTCTTCTGTATTAGCCACCGATCTGCAATACAATTTGGGCTACACAATACGAAGTCGTTCTTCTTTACGCCTATCACCTGGCTAGAAATTGATGAAATATTAAGTGAACGCAGATGCAAACACTCTAGATGTTAAAAGAAGTGAAATCCGAAATTAGCGCTGTTTTAGCAAAAATCTTCAATGCTTGCGTGGAACAGGGGATTTTTCCGTCGCAACTTAAAGTAACAAAAGTGATTCCTGTTTTCAAGAAAGGTGACGCAAATGAATACCAAAACTACCATTAAAAACGAAGATACCTTAACGAAACATATTTAATGTACGAAATAATGTTTGAAGTACCTTTCACTATACCCTGCTGTTTGTTTTACGAGAATTTTACATTAATTTTAAAGAGTTACGAAAGTAGGAATATGAACCAAAGTGGAATAATTGCACGTTTGCCGTTATCTGGACTTAAATTAATGATTTTACGTCCACACTCCAAGACCAGCTGGCCTGGGGGGAAATTGTGGCTTTTGAAATTAGCTTTTTCTCCGCTAGAGGGAATTTCATTACTATCGGGTGGCTATCCTGAGTATCCTATACGTCTAAAACTGACAGCTGATTTCCGGTGTAAATATTGAACATAACAATATAGTGTAAGCCTGGCACATGTGCAACTATGACGCAATAGAGTTTGAACACACCACGTTTGAATCTGTGTCCGGCCTGTCAGGCCGAGAATTTATGGCGCCTACCTCGTGAATCAAAACATGTTGTTATTTTTGTCTTCAAATGATAACCCCACTCTGTATATTGTGTTCATTCGCTCTGCAATGAAAGTGATAACGGATTGGTCAATTTGTCTCTAGCGCTAAACCAACAAAATCGATAATATAAAAGTTGAATTCGGATCAGAAAATTGACGATAAGAAAACGAAGAACGGAGGATAAATCGGCGTGTAATTATTCGCCCTTAGGGAGGGTAAACGGATAAAATACCCTTACCATTGTTCGCGTCGTTTTCGGCATAATACCGCAAGATTAATGCCTGCTAATAATCAAAGATCATTATCTTTTCCCTTGATGGGCGGAGTTGGAAAGGGAAAAGAAACCCGAATCGAAAACGGAGACGTAGGACGTCGATAATTAATGACTAATTTAACTTTATCGTTCCGAAGGAATGGCGTCTTTGAATTCTGATCCGAAGTTTTTGATAATTACTAGTTAGTGGACTTTTTTGCTTTTAGGAACCTTTATAAAACCTCGATACAATTCAGAGGTTTTATTAATTAAAATAACGAAGATTTAAAATTCACTGCTACGCGTTCTCCTCTTTTTTGCATTGTCGTGAAAAAACAAATTCGAAAAATGGAAAAAATCATATTGTCCGAAGTCAAATGTTATCAGACACAGATTCTACACGTGAAATATATTTTCATATGTGGCCCTAGCACCGAAAGGACGACAATAATTAATGACTAGAGCGGGCCAAGAGCGCCACGCGCCAGGTTCGCAATCAGGCTGCCGGGCGCATATATGTATGTAAACATAGGTAATTTAAATATGTAATTATTAGGACGAGGACCAAAACCACTGTCTATTACGTCGTGAAGACGCGCAAATATACACCTGCAGTTTGGGTGTTCGTTGATAAATAGGGCGTTGTTCACAGTGGGCCACTACAAAAAAAAAGTTCATTCATCGACGGCTACGAACTAACAGCGCGCTTATTCATTTACGGATGACGCGCTCTATTCATCAACAAATGACGAGTCTGCAGATGTTACGTTTGCACCACTTCGTGGCATACTAGAAACAAGCGTCGGTGTGCTCGCTTTAGTGATTATGTCTAACGTAACTATTAAAAATAAACGGCCATTACCTACGAAAGTTAATAAATTTCTTAGTGAATTTGTGGATTTACACTACAATGGGAGTACAATTTTCTGTAAAGTTTGTAAAAAGAAACTACTGTGCTGGAGCAAACGTGATTGTGAAAGACATATAAATAGCGCACACCACAAAAATAAAAGAAATGGTGTGTCACAACAACGTCAGTTTCAATTAGAATTGCTTTTAACGTTTATGGTATGTGGTCTACCACTTCGTATACTTGATAAAAAAGCATTTCGAAAATTCTGGGGTACATACAATACCGAGTGGATACTACCATCTCGGACAGCGTTACGGAGAGATATTCCACGAATACGTGAGGACATTGAAAATCGAATTAAAGCCGAATTAAAAGATAAACAGCTGTGGCTATGTCTTGATGAGACGACAGATTGCAAAAAAAATTCTATTTTGAATATAATAGTGCGCGTATTAGATCCTATTAAACCAAATTTTGCAATTCTATTAGCCAGCAGAAGATTAAAACAGTGTACTAGTAAAGCAATTACGGCCGTAGTTCTCGAAACGTTACAAAAATTTCAAGTGTCAACCAGTCAACTGTTGTTGTTCATGAGCGATGGTGCAGCAACAATGTGTAGTGTAGGCCGTTCCCTTAAAGAAAAGTTGTGAAGGACTTTTACATGTTACGTGTAAAGTCCATGCTTTACATCTTGTGGCACAAACTATTCGAGAGTGTTACCCGGAGGTGGATGCATTAATAGCAAACACAAAAAAAGTGTTTCTCAGTCCTAAGAGGACTAGGGCATTCCACAGGTTATGCCCTGGTATTCGAGAACCACCACAGCCCATTCTTACGCGTTGGGGAACGTGGTTAAAAGCCGCTTTTTATTATAATGAACATTTTCAAGAAGTCAAATCCGTTATTTGCAATTCGTCCCTGCCGAAGCTAGAGCTATTAGGATGAGCCAGAAGGGATTTCTCGATATTTCTGTTGAAACACATCTAAAGAATATTAGCAACAATTACAAAGGGTTAGTAGACGCGATAGAAAATTTGCAAAATTCTGGATTGTCGTTGGTAGAATCAGTGCAAGTCGTGGACGAAGTTAGTACATTGTTACACAGTATAAACGATGCAACAAGTGGACGAGTTTTAGCTAAGTTCGATAGTGTTTTAAAAAAGAATCCGGACTACACGAGATTAAGACAAATGTGCGATGGGGCATCTGCAGATTCCTTGACTAAGTCTAAAGATTATTTTAATTACGCCTGTCTTACTTCGGTAGACGTGGAACGGTCGTTTTCGAAATATAAGAACATTTTTTCGTCTCGGCGAACATCCTTCACCGAGGCAAATGTGGAAACTTATCTGATGGTGCAACTTTTTAAACAAGCCTATCCGCATTATTAAGAAGGATAGAATTTATTTATTATATCTTTATTTACAGTTACATTATTAAGTACAACAGAATAAACAAAGCGTTCAGTTTCTCAGTTATTTCCTTATTACATCCCATTTACAACGCATACCGTTTTCAATCAAATAAAAAATCATAATGAAAATAAAAACACCTCAGCGTGTACATATATATATATATATATCCGCTCTAATTACTAAACATTATTATTGCGTCAGCTTTTATTTTTTTACTCTTGTGTATTAATTTCGAAATATCACATATCTGCTGTGACTCACATATACGCTATTTACAATAAGCGGCCGTTGCGCCTGATTCCGATTCTGTTGGATGGCGCAATTTGGCCCGCTCTATTAATGACATTACCCTTCTAAAGGAATGGTGTGCTTGAATCTCGATCGGAAGTTTTTGATAATTTCGAGTTGTGGAGTTCTTTGTTTTTAGGAATCTTCATAATGTATGAATTTGATGCTCTAATTGATGTTTTAAAAGGTATTTGTAAGGATTCTCTGTCACCTTGATCCGCACCTGAACAAAAAATCAATAGATTCAAAAATTTTGGGTTTGAACGTAACTCCCGGTATAACAAGGCCTAACTGCTCTAATGTCAACAGGCTGTGACGTATATTGGTTTAGGTAAACAATCATCCATATTTATCGACTTGACGTTTACACGTTCAGATCGTTTTTCGCGTTTTATTAGTTTATCAAAATTATATTGGTTTTATTTTAAAAAATACTATGAAGTGATATTGCCGTACTTTGCTGGTGATACCTGTAATGTTTTTCTAGTGTTGTATAAGCCATTGTGGGAAAAGTAATGATAGATTAGGTAAAACACCATATAATAGGCAATTAAAGACCCTGGTTAAATAGAATGTCTGTAAATTTTCTCGCGAAATTGAATAAAATTTCAAATAAAATAGTAATTACTGTATCATTTGAATCTTAGTTTCGTCCAAATACATTTACAATGACAAATAATAATAATTAGTCGATTAAATATCAACCACAATTACATCTTTCACGGAAACGGTGCTCGGTTACGTGTATATAAATGTAAGGATTAACTGCAGCCCATGCGCGATATACTATAAATCGGACGTGGATATATTCACTACGAAAGGGATTACAGAAGTATGCGATTACACGATATTTCGTCAAGCACATTTTACCTACATTTACGCGTTCGTAGAAAATAAGGTTTCATTATAAATCTTTATCTGGTTAGACAACAATGCTCCCTTTTTATCTAGAACGTGCTGCATGCACTAATAAAGACGGCGTGTTCTGATTAATTTAGTCCATTCGCATTTGTATATATAAAGATTGGATATAACAAACAACTCGTTTTTTCGCCTTGTTTTTCGCTATGCGACAGCAAATAACGTGATGTTCGACGAAGGGAAATCGGCGGATTCCCGTTCTAACGCCGTTAAATCCGTTTCAAGGGGCTAACTCGAAATTCGGGCCAGCCTAATGCAAGCTTCGAGAATGGGCCCTATCGTCGGGCCGCGTTCCGTGTCGCTCATAAGATGTCTAGATAGCGATTAGCGATGCACAACTTTCCCCATTCCTTTCCCCGTTCATCCTCTATTCTATCTTTACGGAGACGCAATGCTCAATACTGAAATAGAGACGACAGCTATTACTATATTATAATAATGAATTTCCCAATTCTGTATATAAGCACCACTTCTAGCGATCTTTTTGTTATGGAGATTTGTAAATAGTAAATGATGTTGTGTATGACCATCACTACAACCAAATTGAAAGGATATAGAAATTGTGTTGTAACATTACGACATTGAATGTTTTCAATTTACAATAATCTTGTGAATTTGTTTATTATTGCTTATTAGTTGTTAGTAGAGTAGAAGATGCAAATGTGGAATTCCATTTTGTTTTATGAGTATATCATCGTTGTAAATCGAGTTATTTGAAGTTCAATTTCACTAGAATATACTCAAAACAGTTACGGATCAAGATCTTTACTTAGATTTCTTGTGGTCCTACACATTCTCGAAAAACAAATTCTTGAAAAAAATGTTTTCTGACTGCTGTAATTGCCAGACACATTTCTTCTTCACTGTACCGCTTTCTTTTTTTTTACAAACTTGACGTTGACTTCTGCTTAGCATTCTCAGACAGAAAGAGAATAGCTTTCATAGAAAACATATGTAAAGAATCGAGTTTGCAAATATAGAATAGTGGTATTCCATATTTCCAACAACCCACATTGTAAACATTTTAGATTAGATTTCGTCACGTATTAAAAAATAACAAATGGCAGTAGTATTTTTGTAAAACCCACTTGACGTATTAATCAACAGTAGCAGACACTTAAATAATAATAAGCAGGTAGTTTAAAATATCGCTTCTGCTAAACCGTGGAAATGCTAAATTTGTTCACGGGTCACTGTAACCTTGGTTACGTGTTTGGTTATCGAATGGGATGCGAAAAAGGGCTCAATTGACGACTGGCGTCCTCTTTAGACCGGAAAACCCTTAAAACTTAAAAAAGAAGTGCAAAAAAACGACTCCTTTAGCGCTTAGGCTAATATCGTACATGGCGATACATCACCTAAACACCGTGACGTCATCGAAAAGCGCTCAGGCGTTGTAGTCTCGGCTTGAACCGTAATTTTGTTTCTAATTAGTTTCCCTACTTCAGTAACGGAATAAATGAAGTTAAGGAAATCCAGGAAGTAAACTAATAAAGTTCAAACGAAAATTTATGACGAACGATGAAAATCATCTTTTGTCGCCATCGTTAATTAAAAACTTCCGCGATATTCTAAAGTAGGTATACACTCCCGGTCATGGGAGTTGGGACAGTTAAATATCCTCTTATAGAAGTGTTGTACCAACACAAAATTAAAAATAAAACACAATGTTATTTTGATACAGAAAAAAATAGTTTTATTGATGTAAAATGGTATAAAAGAATTATATTTATCCAATAAAAATGTTATACTTTTTTCTCATCAAAAAATCCTCCCTTTGCGTTCAAGACTGCCCGAATAATTCTCGGCACCTTTTCAAGTTTTGTCGGTGTCTTGGCTGGCAAACTGTTCCACTCTCGTTGTAAAATGTCCGAAAGATGTTGTTTGCTAGTTGGAGCTGCTGTTTGTATCCGTCTATCCAGCCCATCCCACAAGAGCTCTATTGGGTTAAGATCGTACACAATAATGCTGTGTGTTTAGGATCATTATCCTGCATAAAAATGAAATTATCCCCTATCAATCGGTGACCAGAAGGAACGGCATTGTCCTCTAAAATGTTTCTATAGTGCTCTTTTCTCATGATACCTTCTATCTGTACCAAATCTCCTACTCCTGAGTATGAAAGACAACCCCACACCATGAACCTCCACCGTGTTTTACAGTGGGTGCTATGCATTCGGGAAACATTTTTCTGCCTTCGACCTTCGAACGTAAATTCTTCTGTTTTGTCCAAAAACTTCAAATTTAGATTTGTCGGTCCAGAGCACATTTTTCCAGTTCTCCACTGTTCAATCTCCATGTTCTTTTGTCCAATTTAGTCGTTTTAGCCGATTGCCTCGTCTTAGTAGCAGTTTCCGTTAGCAATTTGTCCGAATAAATTTTTCTCTCGCAATCGATGTTTGATTGTGCTTACCGATACAGCGTTTGGACGATGGCGATTGAATTCTGGTGCTATTTGTGGAGCGGTTAATTTGCGATTTCGTTTACTAATTAAAACAATTCGCTGATCGTCACCATTGGTAGTAATTCGAGACGGACCTGGTCGATCACGGTCGTTTAAACTATCCATTGCCCCGATATCGTTTTATAATATTGTTCACACTAGAACTTGCTATATGCATTTTATCACCAATTTGTCGAACAGAATACCCTTCTTTGTGAAGTGTGATTATGGAAGATCGTTTTTCAACACCGATGGACTTTCAACGAGGCATTTTAACTTTTAAAACTTCGAAAATTTATCCACTTTCGCTCTGTGCGTATACCGAGACGTTTGCAAGTAAACTGGATGGCCGGGGGTAGTGACAATAGACTACTGACCGTAAAATCGTTCTGGGAAATACTCTGGCAAACTTCTATGACAGAGAAGGCATTCTCCTTAAATAAATAAATAATTCTTTTCTTCAATAGCTGTAAATCCTTGTAAACGATTAGTAAGTGATTTGTCTTATCAGGGATTAGTTTTAATGTAAAAAACGCAATATTCCTAATGATGCTATATTATACCATAAATTAGTACAAATCACAACGCAATAGAATTCGTAGTGTTGTCTAAAATGTTGAATTTTTATCGCATTACTTCCTTATTTTACTGAAGTGCCCCATCTCCCATGACCGGGAGTGTGCATATAATTTGTTGTATGCAGGTTGCGAGCGTCCTTATTTATAATTGAAATTCAAATATGTGATTGCAAATTAAAAGTTTCACGTTACGCATACAGTTAATTAAAAGTTTTCCTCGTATATATTTATTTTTTTTACAAATACTATATTTCTAAAATATTTTTACCTAATTTAGCAATTCTTTTTTCCAAAAACACTTTCATACGAGTTTATCGTGTTATATACTCGCTACATAACGGGGAGTAACATGCAGGGAAATAAATTAGGCGTCAAAAATCGAACGTTTGGTGTCGTCGTACAATAAAACGAAAGTGTTAGAATTTATTGCTGCAAGACGTCGGTAATCTGAAGTTCATCGACCGAATGAAGGATCAACATGTTTACAGATTGGTTCTACCCTATCAATCGTCGGTCATGGACCTTATCTGTCGACGATATTTTAAAGTGATGGGAAAAAGAGGACCATGCTGATGATGAAGTGCAGTTGACGGAAACTACAATAAGGATAAAATTCAATTTGTTTGAAAAGTAGCGAAAAACTCTGGGAATAGATTGGAAAAAGGAATGCTTGACATTTTATGAGGTAGGAGGTGGCTACTGGGATGACAATTCATTGAAATATGTGAGTGAACGATGGCATATGGGGGGTTGCGTGTTTTTCGCTGATTTAATTTTTCAAATTAAGCAAATAATTGTGATATTTTTTTTTTGTAATCAAAATCGAAACGCGAAAAGAAATAAAACAATGAAACAGAAATTAGAAATTAAAATAAAGTTGACCAATTTCTGAAGCGTGGATATCGTGCAATATAAATACTCAAGGTTTACATATTTGTGTACAGTCCCTGGTCATCGAATTAGGACCATTTAAAAATATGATTTTGTGGTAAAATTAAAAAAAACAGTTGGTGATGCTGGCAATATTATTATTTAATTACATATAACATGCAAGTAAGTATAATTTGACCATATATTTACTAATATTTGCTTGTTCCTCCTCTGTCTCATTATTTCCTCAATCCTTTTTGGCATACTGCCAATATAGCTTTTTATTGTTTTTTTTAATTTCGTCGCCATTATGACATACATCTTCAATATGTTGTTGTAATTCTTCCTTTGTAGTTGAGTTTTGTGCACTTACGATGTCTTTCCATACATTTTCAATTGGGCTTATGTCTGGTGAATCCTCTAATGCCATATTATATATATAACTTACTCAACAATATACTGTGATTTACTAAATCAAAAGCTTTAGTTAAGTCGCACGCGATACAAGCCACTTTCTGTTTTTGGTTTATATTATGCGATATATTATCAATGATATTAGTTAACGCAGTGTTTGTAGATTTATTAGTTAGGAACCCGTGCTGATGCGGTGTAAATGCTAGTAAAATAGAAATATAATTTTGTGGGTTAGATTTTTCTCCTTTTTTAAGCAATGGAATAATTTTTGAAATTTTAAAGGAATCTTGGGAATTACCTGCTGTTATAGAACTATTAATAATATTTTCAAGAGGTAGACTGATGGTAGTAGCTACTGATTTCAAAATCTTAACAGAGATACCATCATGCCCTGTCGCTGATTTATATTATATTATTTAAGCTCTTATTTCACTTATTTCTTCTTCGGTTACCGGTTCTATAAACATTGAATTGCTTGCTGAAATTGACGGTATTCCCGGATATAGATCATTTAATGACTGTTGAACTGTTTATTTTACTGAGTCTTCGAACCAGTTGTTAAAAACGTTACAGACATCATCAGGTTCACTTGAAATGATATTATCATGTATGATTTTAAAATTAGAAAAAGGTAGACTCTGTTTAATTTCTTGGTTTATAATAGACCATGTAGTCTTAGTAATATTATTTGAATTTACTATTGTAGTGTGGACGTGTATTTTTTTCGCGGCTTGGATAGCTTGTTTTAATATGCGACTGTATTTTTTATAATAGTTAAGCAGCACCGCGTCGGGAAACATCCGCGACCGCATGTGCAGCTCCCTCTTCGTTCGGCAGGAATTTCGGAGTCCCTGAGTCATCCAAAATCTGCCATTATTTAGCTTTCGTTTTTTGTATGGGAAGCAGTAACTAACATGTTCTTCGATAATTTTGTGAAAATGAGAATATTTTAGTTCAGGATTAGTTTCCGATAAAATAATTCCCTAATCTATTGAATTCATAAGCCGAATAAAGATTTCAAAAAATTTTTTAGTGTATAAGCTCTTTTAAACTCATAATTTACAAATACTTGCTTTTTATAATTAAGTGACATTATTTGGTAATTATGATCTGACGTACTTCTATTCAAAATATTGTCAATACATGTGCTAGACGACCCAGAGACCCTAGTCGGTGTACTAAAAGTCATATTTAAATTATGAGAGGTCATCATCTGCTTAAATTTATTTGAAATGCTATTTCTTTTTAAAATATTTATGTTGAAATCCCGACATAAAACTAAATTTTTAAATTTTTTATGGTAATCAAGAATGCAGTCCAACTTTTCAAAAAACAAAGAAACATCTGAACCTGGTGATCTATAAAGGGACAAGACTATTACTGACGGTTTTTCTAATTTAATGCCACAATTATATATACAAATATATGGCCCTTGAGTCAGATCCAATGAACCAATATAAGGTATTAAATGGTTTTGTAAAACTTTTTTATATTGTTTCTGTTCCATTGTTCCATTAACGAAATATAGTGGTCCCGGTTCTTCTGTCGTAATACACGACCAAACCATTAGGGATGAGGAGTGTTTAATAGATTTGAAGGACGTGGACGAACAAATTGGCTTCTCCCCGTTAATACTTCCAGCGTGTGAAACTTCACGTTGAGACAACTCTCTCATACAAGTCTCCAATTCGAGCACAGTGTAAAATTTCAAACATATTAAATTAATTTACAGAATTTGCAATATATTTTTGTGTTTTAATTTGTTTCCTCAACCTTGTCTTCAGGCTAGTATTTTCTCTCTTAATAAATTTTCAATTTTCATTATATCTGGTAACCATGGTGGATTATTGATAGGGTCACCATATTTTTATTAAAAAAAAAGGACAACACCCATCTGTTTAGATTTTATAATTTTATATTGGCGCATTCAAATAAAATAAAAGAATCTGAAAATTATAAGTAGATTATGTATAGGACGATTTATATAAATAAAGGACAAAATTGAATTGTTACAGACTAAATAAATCCTGAGGACAGTGTTTCCAAATAAAGGACATCTTCACAGTAAAGGACGTATGGTTAGTGTAGAATAGCCCTTTGCAAAATAAAAATTCGTTCCAAGTTTGTGTAGGATGTATCCATGTCCACTTTTGGTCAAAATTTAGTTTGATACGGTTTTGTAGTGTTCTTGATCGTTTCTATCGCCTACAGTGCATAGAAGTGTTCAAAGTCAGTTCTATCCCATAGTAATCTGGGCCTGAATGTCGACAGTTCAGTCAAAATCAGACATGTCCACCTTTGAAAATTAGTACATCGGTCAAAACAGGACATATCCACTCATAGTGAAAATAACTGTAATATACACAATAACACAAAAGCAGACATATCCATATGATAAATTCTGTGTATGTATGTATGGTGCCCTGTTTGATTTAAAAAAAAAAACGTTTTTTACACTTGATTTAATTCTTTTTTCAACATGTTCACGAGCAGATGGCACAATTCTTTGTAACGATGCCCGACTTGGTAATTTGCTCTCCGAATATTTATTCCAAAAGAAGACATGCGCTTCCTTGTCTAGTAAATTAAACGATAAATTACATGCAATAAAGGTAACACATAAATTAAATTTAAATTCGTCATAGTGTCGTGTGCAATTTTTTTTTTTGAAGAATGCTGCTTACTATTTACGTGACGTAGACAACCCCTTTCGGACCAACACATTAAAGGGATATTACAGGCTACACATTGAATTTTAATGCCATCATAATTTAGGTCAGGCATTTCTGCTATAAATTCTGTAACGTTGTCCAACATTGGTAGTTTTCGCGACGTAGGGAACATTTTTAAAACAAACGTAGAAGTACGAAATAGTATTTACGGCAGCGTACATGTATACACAACAGATCTGGTTGAGACTCGCAGTTATCGTATGCGAAACAGGAAAAGACGTGGAAAAATATTACTTTTTTTAACCAGCATTTTAAGCGATGTTTGTGCTGACCACCTCCTTAATCAACGTTAGAAAAACCGGCCATTAGTATATTTTTTCTTGACTGTGGATTAACTACCTTGTTCCGTCACTGCAGTCTAGATATGTCAACTAGTCCACTTTAATTATAAATTACACCGCTCTTCCGTATTAATATTAATCGCTGTGTTTGTCTATTGCTTGGCTAGTAACACCCGCGCTTACAGTCCCAACAAGATACTCTTTAACGAGTTGGAGAAGTGAGAAATTGTGTCGAAGCGGTGCCTCTAGGACCGCAATTATTTACATCCTAAATTATTCAACGATACAAAATAACATAATCTTCTATATAATGAACTATATCAACGAGAGTCGTATGCTTTTCTAGCGCTGTGTTATACCCATCATATACTTCTGCAAATATCCCTGTTACTATGTTCCTAGGCGTCTAGTTTTACAGTAATGAATGGGCTTTGCCGGTAGAAACTCATTACGAATGCATTGTATGGACGTGCATAGGTAGCGGTTGTTGAAAACCCAGGCTAAATTGTATTAATCACACACAAGAGGGACGTAGTGTGCTCATTTACTGCTGTCAAAGATAGAATTTATATTACGAGGATAGCTTTTCTCAATGGAAACGTTGAAGGAAGCTAATAATAAAGAGTTTTTATGCTCCTGATATCTAGCGTTGACGTAATATTAAACCTTATTAAATCTCAACAGTACATGTGTGAAGAGAGAATAGACGAATATACGAACGCAATTGTGTTGAAATTTGAATTTTTTATGCTTAAATTTCGGCGTGTCGGAGCAATGAGTTGAAAATGCAAAATATCTTAAAAATGACTACCTTTAGGCATAGGCTTACATTGTGACGAAACATCGAAGTCCGTCCGATTTAAGGACTGGTTTAATCTGGAAAAAAGACGTAAAATTATGTATTTACCTTTTGTAGTCAATTTTTAAATCATGTATCAACTTAGTAAGCTTTTATCCTATTACCCTGCGTCCAGGGATTTTCGAAGGAGTTCAATGGTGGGTAGATCTAGGTATTACAAGTGATTCGTTCCTAGCAAAGATCCTGTAGTGGTGGTGTAACACGCGCTTCCTCTCTGGATTAGATATATCGGCTTTTTAAAAAGTTCGCAAAATTCAAAGAAACAATTTTGTTAGTTACATTCTTAATAAACTTGCAGCGTATTTGTAAGCAAGATGAACATAAATTGATCTCTTTCTTTTTGTAAAATATTCTTATTCTCAATGATAACAGGAACCTTAGCGGCCTTAGCAATATGGATATAAGTAGTTGCGCTTCTCGCTAATAGATGACACCACGAATATTTATTTCCTAATTAATACTTGGAGATGTTAAAAGTCTGGTATGACTAAATCAACAGTCTCCAAGTGGGTAATACTTAATTATGTTGCTTGCCGACTTACTTGTTTGTGAAAAGTGATTTACGGAGGTGTTGAGCACAGTGTTCATCAACGTCCTACCTGGGGTAACTTGCATTCAGAGTTCTTTGAATGAAGCAGACAAGTTTCTATATTTTAATGTATTTCCAATATTTACAACAAACAATACTCGGTTTAAAATGAAACAAAACAAAATTCTTAGCATAAACGAAATGCAAATTGAATAAAATAAAGTTCTAAATTTCCGGTAGAGGACGTGTACGAGAAATAGCCAAGTGTCAGTAAAACCACGGACAACACAAGCCGTCTATCAGATAAGGGAGTTGCACAACACAAGCCGTCTGCAAGGAAAGGGATTCGGACAACACAAACAGTCTGCAAGGTAAGGGTTTCGAATAACACAAGCCGTCTACGAGCTAAGGGATTCGGACAACACAAGCCGTCTGCGAGGTATGGGATTAGATAGGAGAGAACTCATGCAGAATGAGATTCTGCACGGTTTTATATACCTAAAATTCGTGTGATGTATCGCTTCTTGTGCATGACGTATGCAGGCAAAAACAATCTCAGAATAAAACGTTACACAAACTCTAGAATGTTTGATTAGTAAGTTATACATTATGGTTTAAGAGTAACATACAGCGATGTTGAAAAATATGTTAATTAATTCATTAATACTTGCCTTTGGTTTAACATAATTGTTTTTCAACACTTTCCTGTGGGGCAATTCATCCATGTTGGCTTATTTCATTTAAAAATCCCTCCGATTACAGGTTTCAATACGCCACGAATATTAGGCATAGTCTGGTGCTTCTCATTGTGCTATTTTCTCCGATAGATTTTCAATTTTCGCTGAAATTCCTCGTCTCACGCATTTTCGATCTCGAGCCTTTCGTAATTACACCGTTGCGTAATCGAATCATCTACGATGTATGTGGAGGTCCTCTCATTAATATAATAGCATTACTGTAACTGAGCCGAATCGACGATTTTCATGAAATACATCGCGATGGTAAAGTAGGCGTAGCATTGCGATTCATATCCGTCGCCATGGCGACGTAATGACGCACTCGATTTTTAAATATAAGCTGTGTTAATAGAATTCTTACATAAAGGAGAATGATTTAATAGGAAAAACAAAACGGTTAAAATATCCAGCTTCCGCTCTTCTAAATTTTAAAGAATGATTGGGAAGTAATTAGAAAAACGTCTCCGAACTAACATGAACTGAAAGCGTCATCAATCTTTTTTTTAGCGAAGACGCGTTGTGTTCACGACATGTCAATATCTCGACTGTCCAGGGTACGTTGCTAGCGTCCGAATAGACTGTTTTTCCATTTTTTCCTCTTTTTTGACGTCTACACATTGAGGAAACAAGATGAGGGCAATTGCGTGAGATAAAGTGATCGATTTGGAAACGGTATCAAGTACACGTCTACGAGTATGTATAATTTAGTGGAAAATCCGTTAAGGATGGAATGGCGTCAATGTCTGACGCAAACTGGATTTTTGTATCTTCGACAGCTCTATCGATTGTAATTACAAAAGACATGCATTAGTTGACTGGAATAGAGAAGTTGCACGTTTTTCAATGCCATGATAATCAGAAGCTAAAGTCCCTGGCCATGACATTAGGATCACATAAAAAAAGTATTACGATTTTGGGGTAAAATTTAAAGAAACAGTTGGTAATGTTGGCAATATCATTACTTAATTACTAATATGTTTACTAATGTTTGCTTTGTTTCTCCTCTGTGTTTTATTATTTCCTCAATCCTTTTTGGCATACTGCCAATGCAGCTTTTTATTGTTTTTTTAAGCACTTTAGGACCTCACTGTATGTTCATATGATATACACTACCGTCCAAAAGTTTGGAAGCAGCAACGGATTTTACAAAAAGTCACAGATACAGTAAAATGTTATTGTGATTATTAAAGCTGGCCACGAGCGGTACCGCGCAGTAGCGTTGAGTCGACCAGGCCTCGCGTTCCACTAGAGTTATTCTGCTAATAGAGATGTTTGCTGCCGCAAATAATTTCGCTCATCTTTTAAATAAAAATTAAATAACACGTGCTCAAACACTTACCATTTTAAGAGTCCTCCGTGAAATCACAAAGTGAATAATGTCTGTTAAATATCTGCAACATTAGATATGTTTCAACTGTTGTTTCGGCAAAACTAGTACGGCATGAGGAAAAAATGCGTTTATATGCAGAGAACGAACGTTCTACATCTAGTGACGTAATATTTGCGTAAGTAAAATAATCTTTCAAATAACTTAACGATTCTGTTGACGCACCTTCACAAATGTGTCTTAATGTGCCAAAATCAGAATTTTTCTCAAAAACACTTTCAAATTTTTCTAGAACAGAAACATTTTTTGCGTCTTCAATCGCGCATAGCTGTGCGTGAACATGTTGCACTATTTGTAGAGATTCTTCCAACTGCACCGCAGGATTTTGTAATTTTTCTATTGCATCTGCCAGCTCGAAGTAATTGTCGTGAATGATTTTTAAATACATTTTAACCTGACTATCTTGAAATTTCGACTGGCTTTTCTGGATAGCGGCAGCTTCCTTTGTATCGAATTGTAAAACCACGTTCTTAATATTGTCAAAATATTTATGATAATGAAAACGCGGCCTGCAACCATGTTCCCCAACGAGTTAGAATAGGTTCTGGTGGCTCTGGTATACGGGGCACAGTCTGTGAAATTCGCGAATACGTTTCGGTGATTTGACAAATACTGCTTTGGTATGCGCTATTAAAGCGTCTACCTCAGGATAACATTTTCTGATACTATCCGCCACAAGATTGAGAGCATGAATTTTACACGTAATGTGTAACAAATCAGCAGGATGCTTTTTAAGAGACCGGCCTACAGAAAGCATGTTTGTAGCACCATCCCTCACTAACATCAAGAGTTGGTTTGTTGAAAGTTCAAACTTGTCCAATGTATTTAATACTAACTTTGAAATTGCTTCGGCAGTACACTGTTGTATTCGTTTGGAGACTAATAGAATTGAAGGTGCTGATTGATGAGGTTCCAATTTGAGTGCCATTACATTAGGAACAGAAAGTTTCTTCCGATCTGTTGTTTCGTCGACACATAACCACAATTTTTGATCTTTCAACTCCGATTTTATTTTTTGTTCAATATGTTCGCGCGCAGATTGCACAATTCTTCGTTACGATGTTCGACTTGGTAATTTGCACTCCGAATAGTTATTCCAAAAGCAGATAAATGGTTCCTTGTCTAGTAAATTAAACGGTATATTACATGCGATAAACGTAACGCATAAATTAAATATAAATTTTTCATTGTCTCGTGCGCAATTTCTTTTTGAGACATGCTTTTCACTATTTATGTGTCGTAGACAGTGTTGTCTGGACCAACACATTAACGGGATTTTACAGATTACACATTTAATTTTAGCACCTTCATATATTAAGTCTGGAATTTCTGCAATAAATTTTCGAGGTTTGTCCGACCGCGGTCGTTTTGCTGACGAAATCATAATTTTTCTAGGACAGATAAACAATTGCGCAAATGACCGGCAGCGAAAATGTCCGTACTGCTCCGCAGACGAAGTAATACTACCGTTCCTCTCGGTCCGAACTGATTCTACGCCGATGCACGGTATCGCTCGTGGCCAGCGTTAGTAATTACTGGAGGTATCCTACCCCATCCCCGTCAAACAATAGTCGTATTCTTGGAAAAGAGCAATAAAATGTATTCGGGTGAAATTTGTATCTAAATGTTTGGAATTTACGGATTATGTGTAACAATTTTATATTTGCATAAAATAATTTATAATAGGGATTAACGATTTTACGAATGCCTAACAGTTGTATTATTTTGAAGTTGCTTCCAAACTTATGGACGGTGGTGTACGATCTATGCATTTCCAGTCCACCGATTACCTATTCAATTCAAACCAAAGGAATAATTGTGAATTGTCGGAGTAAGATTATGCCGATAAGGTATCGGCCGCTACAGCAAGTCCCTTAGGGAACTGAAGGTTAATCAAACTTACATTATACGGATAACGATTGCAGAGAGGATAAGGAACAGCTCCACTGCACCGAGTTGAATTCGTAACCTGTTGCATCGTGTTTAATTTGAGACGAGCTCAGCTTTATTGAAATTTAGACTCGGGGCAATACCGTATACGAGAAAATTTGCTTCTATAACATCTTTTGTATAAAGCTATATTCTATATTCTATTGGATATCAAGTTCGTTCAATACGATACTGGTCTATATACTACAATTGAGTCTATAATATACAGGGTGCCTCAATCTTTTGAAATCGTAAAATTGCACCTATTTTATAAATAGTAGGAAGTTAAATTTTGTTGGTAGGCTAAAATATTTTCATATACCGGAATATATATTGGAAACCGCTGGAGATACAAGGTCGGTTAAATGGGGAAAAAGTTGCGCACTTATACGGCTAAGTACAATCCGGCGTTACATTTTTAAAAATCCATTCCGTTACTGAGATATAGGCTGAAAACTAAAAGTATATGTTTTCTAAAAACCTTAATATTTCCTTTATTATAAAAAAACGGCCATCAAATTTTCAGCATAGGGGTAGTTGGTAATGAGGACTTCAAAAATGGCATTCTTCAACTTTTGTTTTGCTTATTTTTCCCAATCCAACAACTTGATACTTTTAAATTAGGCGTTACGCTCTTTTCAATCGTTCAATACCGCAGGTAACGTTGTAGATTTTGATGACAAATTCCAGAGAGTAAGTGAGTTTTATGTCGTTTTTGCAAATAATATCTTTAAAATGCAAATTACTGAAAATAAACCGAAACTTTGGTATTTCCTCATAAAATAACATTAAGGGAGTCTTTTTTTTAGAAATAAAACATTAATATCAATCGCCAAAATACCAGAATTCGAATAATAACCCAAAATAATCCGAATTTTGCAAATGCTACATTAAATTCTAATATTTTACGAACATTGACATAAAATTAAGTGGTTTCTGGTGAATTGTTTGGTTACCATGACAGCAGCAAACAAAAGACACTGCCGTTGACGTTTTTAAGCTACTGATTCACAATTTTGAGTCGAAATTGCTAATTACAGTCAAAGGTTTCTAGTGTTAATGTAATTAGGTTTCCATGACAACAGTAAACAAAACATTGTAACACTCACGATCTTAGATTCTTGATTCAAAATTTCGAAGGTAAGTAAGTTAGGTAATAGATGTAAGTTATGTATTAGGAAAAAGTGATAGAAATTGTCATTGAACATTTGTCAAATTAAAGCTGAGGTTTGATGATATTGGAAATATTTATTTTATAAGTGTAAAAATGAAAAAAATATATATAGTACAAGCACTTTTTTATGTAATTTATTTTGCAAATAGACTTAAAATTTCGAATCAACGGTTAGAAACAGCAATGTCTGTATGTTTTCTTTACCATTGTCATGGTAACCAATGCTTACAATTTAGTTGTTTTTTGATAGACGCCGAATATTTTCCAATAAAACAAATAATGGATTAAATTTAGACAGCCTTTTATTTCTTTGGCTGTCCGGTATTGTGGTTGATGGGGTCCAATTCCGAGCGTCATTACGAAGTTTGTTAGTTACGAGTAGAGCAACGCAACTGCGCTGAAAGCCAGCGGCGGACGCATAAAAATTTACACAAAATAAATTAAATGTGATACGTGCTCAAACACTTACCGTTTTAAGAGTCCTCCGTGAAATCACAAAGTGGATAATGTCTATTTAATATTTGTAACATTAGATATGTTTCCAAAGTTGTTTCGGCAAAGTGAGTGCGGCGTGAAGAAAAAGTGTTTTTGTATGCCGAAAACGAACGTTCTACATCTAGTGACGTTATATTTGCGTAAGTAAAATAATCTTTCAAATAACTTAACGGTTCCGTTGACGCACCTTCACAAATTTGTCTTAATGTGCCAAAATCAGAGTCTTTATCTAAAACACTTTTAAACCTTTCTAAAACACAAACATTTCTTGCGTATTCCACCGCGCATAGCTGCGCGTGAACATGTTGCACTATTTGCAAAGATTCCACTAACGACACCGAAGAATTTTGTAGTTTTTCTATCGCATCCGCTAGTCCCACGTAATTGTTCTGAATAATTTCCAAATCTGTTTTAACTTGATTATCCTGAAATTTCAAGCGGCTTACCTTGACAGCGGCAGCTTCCTTTGGGTCGAATTCTAAAATCACGTTTTTTATATTTCTCAAATATTTAAGATAATAAAATGCAGCCTCTAACCATGTTCCCCAACGAGTAAGAATAGGTTGTGGTGGTTCAGGAATACCGGGGCATAGTCTATGAAATTCCCGAATACGTTTTGGAGATTTTACAAACACGGCTTTTGTATGTGCTATTAGAGCGTCTACCTCGGGATAACATTTTCTGATACTATCTGCTACGAGACTGAGAGTATGAATTTTACATGTAATATGCAACAAGTTAGCACAATGTTTTTTAAGAGATCGACCTACAGTAAGCATGTTTACGGCACCATCACTCATAAACATCAACAGTTGATTTGTTGAAAGTTCAAACTTTTCCAATGTATTTAACACCAACATTGAAATTACTTCGGCAGTACATTGTTGTATTCGTCTGGAAGCTAATAAAATTGAGGGTGACGGTCGATGTGGTTCCATTGTGCGTACCATTACATTAACCACAGAATGTTTTTTACGATCTGTTGTTTCGTCTACACATAACCACAGTTTTTTATCTTGCAACTCCGATTTAATTCTTTTCTCGACATGCTCACGAGCAGACGGCACAACTCTCTGTAATGTTTTCTCACTTGGTAACTTAAAGTCCGAATATTCATTCCAAAACGAGACGTATGCTTTCTTCCTTAGTAAATGAAATGGTAAATTACCTTGCAATAAACACATAAATTAAATTTAAATTTGTCATAATCTCGTGTGGAATTTTTTTTTGAAACATGCCCTGCACTATTTACGTGCCGTAGACAATCACTTTTCGACCAACACATTAAATCTCTCTTATACACTACACATTGAATTTTAGCGCCATCACACTTTAAATCAGGCATTTCTGCAATAAATTCTCTTATTGTGTCCAACTTTGGTCGTTTTCGCGACGTAGGAAACATTTTCAAAACAAACGTAGAACTACGATGTAGTATACGACAGCGTAGATGCATACACAACAGATCGGTTTTCGAGTCGCCGTTATACTGACGCTTATACCGAATTGTCCCGGCCGTGTTTATTTTGTGTAAACTTTTATGCGTCAGCCACTGGCTTTCAGCGCAGTTTGCGTTGCTCTAGTTACGAGTATCCGTTACTCCCCTTACGTTTGTCATGTAAATATCATTAATTTTTTTGACATCGTCTAGAAAATTAATAATTTTCCTGCTACTTTTACGAAAAAACGAAGGTGCTTTGTATCCTGCAAATATGGTTTACTGGATGAACATGGATGAGCATATTATCAAATGTAATAGCAAACTAGTTCTCACTAACCTACATCATTAAAACTATAATGAGTTACGCGAAAATTCGAAATATACGCCACACAAGGCAGATTCTGTACGTAACGCACCTCGACACAATCACTCCCGGCTGAAAGTTCTAGCAAATATAATTATAGAAGCTCTTTGACGTTTAGCTTCTGCGTGAGGATTGCCCGCAGCTTTTGTTGAATGCGTGAAAAACAATTTCGCGCTCCATAATAAGCTCTTGAAAAAGACAGATGTTCTTCTCAAGTAGGGACAGATACGCTGGGCTTAAAGAAAAGTATTCAGCGTCTATCACGCTATAAACAAAAGTTTCTGAACTGTAAGACGTTTCAAAAGACGGATTAATATGAAATTAGGTGTTTGGGTTAGTGAGGTGTTATACATTCTTGAACATTTTCATACGAATTTAAAGGATGTTTAAAAAAATCCATTATATTAACTTCTAGATAATATCCTATAAGGATTTTTTGAATTCATTGAAATTAAATGAGGGATTAATAAAAAAAATGTATGAAGCTTTTTAGTAAGCAGAAACTGAATACATATGGCCCAACGCAATTCATATTATTTCAGAAGTGTAAATAAAAATGTTTGGTAAATAAAGCGAATATATGTACACGTTGACGTGCTTTAATTGCCACTATTAGTTTTTCTTTTGTTTGAAAACGGTATTTGTTCTATATGTAATGTAATAACCGTAAAAAGTAAACAAAATAGTTTCTTCAAAAATTTGTTGTGCTTAATAAATAATAATATAATAAATAAACGTAACTTCTTAACAGTGTGGATAGGATTGTTGAAATACTTGCACCATCAGGTATGTTTCCTCATTTGTCTCGGTGAAGGTTGTTCGCTGTGATGAAGAAATGTTCTTATATTTCAACCGTTCAACATCTACGGAAGTAACACAAGCATAATTAAAATAATCTTTAGAGTCGGATCTTCCCATTTAGGATTACTGTCGATTTCCAAACCCAATACCGCAGAGCTATTACTAGGCAATAACTTGTTAGAAAAGATAGTTATTAGCAAATAACACATACTTTGTTTTTGCTTGATTAATGACAAGTCTGTTATCTGAAAACCAATTGCATAATTTGTCGTAGATTAATTGAGTAGTGCATACTGCGAAAATGTGTTCCGAAAAGAGAAGTTGATCATCAAATATTACTCCTAGGCCCTTCATCGTTAATTTGCGTGAGACCAGATTGTTGCCTATGTAGTAATTTTTGTGTATAGGATTCCGTACCTTAGAGTATGATACAACCGCACATTTGTTTACATTTAGTAATAGACCATTGTTCGTACACCACTTATGTATGCTTTCCAGACTATCTTGTAAACTATCTGCATCAGCAATATTCGTTATTTGTCTATAGATTTTCAAGTCATTCGCATACGCCAACACATTACAGTCTAATGAGGATAACAGGTCATTGACGAAGATGTTAAATAGGAGTGGTCCCAAGTTTGAACCTTGAGGGACACCGGTGTGAATTTGAAATAGTTTGGACGAGAATCCGTTGAAGTATAAATAGCTAGACCTATCATTGAGGTACGAAGACAGAAGCTGAATCAAGTCATTTGAAAATCCAAAGCATCCAATTTTTTTAATTAGCAATGCATGATCTATAATATCAAAAGCTTTGGAGAAGTCTGTATATATTACGCCGACTTGCTATCTCTTGTCCAATGCTTCACTTAAAAATTGCGTAATCGTCGCTAAGTTAGTAATAGTGGATTTACCCGAAAGAAATCCATGATGAAATGGTGATAAAAAGGGCTTGACGTATCTGGAGACTTCGGTGTATATCAAGTGCTCAAAAATCTTTGCAAAGTTCGATAAAATACCAATCGGTCGGTAATTTTCCACCTGAGTTAGATCGCCATTTTTAAAGACTGGTGTTATTCTTGCAATTTTCCATAACTTTAGAAATGCTCCTGTTTTAACAGATAAGTTAAAAATTCGTGTGAATGGTACAGTGAAACAATTAGCACATTTACGTATTAGAAAACTCGGTACAAAGTCATGGCCAACAGTTCTTTTAGACTTCAGATGTTTAATTCCGTCTAAAACATCATTTTCAGTGAAAAATTTTGTATTAAAGTAATTTGCGAGTGTAACTTCTTCTATTAGGCGGCCATTTTGAGAGAGTAATCGGAAGGTCTTTGAAAATTGATCGCAAAAGGCTTCCACAATATCATTGGGATTGTCTAGCTTTAAATTTTTCCGGGTCATTTTTCCAGGGATTCTCGTCGTACTACGCTTGTTGTTTATTGCCAGAAAAACTTGGGATCACTCGCGATGCTGTTTTCAGCTTTTCTTTGATAATCAGTGTGTGCCTTTTTCATTTCTCTTTTTAACAACCGCCTCAAACGTTTGAATTCATTGTGAGCATTGAGAGATGAAGTTGTTCTCCATCTTCGCAGGTAAGTATTCTTTAACTTAATTAGGTTTTTGATGTGGCTGTTAAACTACGGTGGAGACGTTTTGTTTTGTTAATTTTAGGTACTGATTTATCAAGTAGACCGTACAATATCTCGTAAAAATCTGCTACTGCATCGTCTACGTCAACACGTTCTTTAATAAAAGCCCAATCAGCATTTGCCAAATCCGTGTGTAGTAAGTCCCAATTAGCCCTCGAGAAGTTATACATTGCATCCTTGTTTGAAGGAAATATTGGTGGTCGATTTTCAGCTTTGACCTGCATTGTTACTTGCAGTGTAGGGTGATGTGCATCCTCAGGTAAAATTGGATCATCATCGCGAAACACATTGATACCAGATTGCAGATTAGAGAAGATCAAATCCACAATAACGTTTGTGCAAGGAATTTTAATTTTCTTACTGATTTATTTATGTAAATTGTCAATAGTTTTTCTCCATTTCCTTAACTTCCTCAACAGTATTGTTTTCCGTAAAAATGGCGCATGCTATTGCTGAAAGGGTGGAAGTCTACACCCGGAAGAAAACGAACAAATATAACTGTAGTAATAATAATAATGATATTTCGTTACACGCCAGCGTTAACTTCACAGACAATACCTCTTGTTAATGGAGTTCTATTTATATAAGGAATCTAATTCTAATCCGCGTCGTCTTTTGCCTCGATTTAATCCGAAAATACAACAAAAGAAATCGAATAAGTAATGGAGGGCATATTTTACTTTTTCTTCTCTTGTCGTTTAAAGACCGCAATCTAGGTAGAGTTCACTTTAATTGCTAGCATTAATCTCGATCCTGCATTCATTTTTTCTCCTTCCTGAGATTGTTTTTGTGCGCAACAAATTCTATCCTCTTCAGGTAGCTGAGAATAAAGAAAAATTCTTATAGTTCGAAGAAAAAGTAGCGGATAAATTTGTCGTGATTGTTTTACCGTTTCTGTCGTATACTTTTTTAAAGATTTTCGAGAAAACATTAAGAAATTTCAAAATGTGCGGTTTCTACATTGCATACGATTAAATTCCTTAAGAGCGGCTACGAACTTTGTATGTTTAGAGTCACGCGATTATTTTAAATTTAATTATAAATGTACCAAAAGCAGGTATGACCATGACTTTGAGTAGATTAATCGGCTGGATTGAACAATCCCTCTGTAGAGCCTATGCCACATAGAGTGTTGAGCCCTCCAGAGTAATGTTTTGAGAGCTATTGAAAGTGAGCAAGTTTATGTATTCGTGGAATCATGGAAAAAGAACAATGGAATATTCTAAAAAGAACAATACTGGTCAGTGACTCGATTTCCTTTTTCGGATGGGAAAACGTGCGCAGAAATCAAAGAGAAGTTGAACCGTACACCTTCGATGACTACCATCAGTAAAGCGTAACAAATGGTTGCATCCGCAGAGGCGCCGTGAAAGGAGCTGTGTTTACTATGTACATACAAGGAATCGAGTGGACGTTCGGTTATTATCGGTTGATCGGTGTGCGCGTACTATTTATAATGTTCGAGAAACTAGTGGAACCGTCTGGTGCGTTTATTGACGGTGGTTTATTGACGTATCGATGACCACTGCGGTAATGTGCGACTGTCATGGTACGCCGCGTAGTACTGCAACATAAGCAATGCTTCCATTGTCGATTCGGTCAGGCCTCGACGACGGTCTGAAAACGTTCTCGTATACCTTGCAAATGATCGTTTAGCATCTAACGAAGTAAGATTTGCGAAATTTAAATACTCCTGTATCTCTTCTGTGCAGTCTTGAATTCTAGATATAGATCAAACCTTTTCTAAATCCGGATTTTTATTTAAAACTGCACGAAATTTTTGTGCGACATCTAGTCCTATAGGGTCCGTCAAGCTCTCTAGAGCGGCTGATAGATTGTTGATGTTATTTAACGAGTCTTGTATAGATAAGTGAGCATTTTCTAACTGTGAAATAGTTTGTGTCACTACAGAATAGTTTATGGAGATGTCATCTATTTCTTTTTGAACGTTCGAATCAGAAAAAAGTTGCTGACTCTCGCGAACCGCTTAAGAATTAGAAGAATTAAGTTTGAAAATGACATCTTTCACTTGGGAATAATATTTGCGATAGTAAGATACTGCCTCGATCCATGTTCCCCATCGCGTCAATACAGGCTGTGGTGGTAGCGAAATTTGTGGATACAATTGCTACGCGGATATGTTTGGGAGATTTCATAAACACTTTTTGGGTAGATGATATTAAATCATTCACTCTAGGATACTTGCTTCGAATTGTTTCTGCCACGAGACGACATGCGTGTATGAGGCATGTTATGTGAAGAAGAATCGGAAAGCATACTTTTAACATCCTACCAGCTTTCAGCATTGTTGCCGCTCCGTCAGAAACTAACATGGTGATTTGGGCTCCTACGATACAAAAGCCTCTTGACATATTTTTTATTATTTTTACAACGGTTTCGGCGTCAGTTCTTTTAATCCTTTTACTGGCTAACAACAAGGAAGCTGCTGGACCATTACGTTTTAAAGGACGCGCCACAATATGAATCACGCTGTGTTTCTGAGCATCAGTAGTTTCGTCCACAGTAAGCCAGATTTTTGATTTCTCAACTCGTCTTTTATACAGTCCTTTACTGTACTTTGCACATGTGGTAAATTGTACCGTAATTGCTACCAACAAAAAGTTGGTAGCTTCCATGATGGAACATATTTATCCAAAAAGAGACGAGGGTTTTAATTATCTACTAGGTGTTGTGGGATGTTGCAAGTGCTCAACATGAAAATAAACTAATACACAAATTGCCAGTACGGAATATTGTTTCTTAAATTCAATACATGGCGTTTACTTTTAATATGACTTCTCCTAGCAGCACATAGACGAAAAATGGTTTTATTTAACGCAAAACAAGCGCTCTTATTACATTATGATAGACGAAGAAAAACCCTACCGAAGTTGCAAGAGCAAACGTTTTATAACCAAAGTGATGTTTATGGCTGCTGTAGCCCGACCACGTTACGATTCACATCGAAAACAATTTTTTAATGGAAAAATTGGTATAGGCCTTTTGTTTATCAAGAACCGGCTAAGCGACCACTCGAAAAATAGACCTAAAGGAACTTTGGTAAAAAAAAATGTGGAGTCCGTCAGTTCAGCAGAATGTAGGAAAATGATTCTTGAGAACGTCATTCCGGCGATCAAGTTAAAGTTTCCCATAAGTCATAAGCAAAAACCGATATTTATACAACATATATATATATATATATATATATATATATGTATATATATATATGTAACATACGTTGTTTATGATTTGCACTCTTTGAAAATTTTCAGCGCATAAATTACAATAAATTCCCACAAAAACTACGCTCCCGGTTTTATGAGCTTCACAAACAACGACATGCCGTTTGCGAGAGCAACGTATTAAAGCTGAAAAGTAAAATATTCGCCTCCTCTGGTGTTCATACATGTATACATACACCCATTTGCTTCGTTTATTTTTATTGAAAAGGGAAAACAGCGCGTTTTCGCGAAAATACGCTCGCGAGGCGATATCGTCGGCGATTTTTCATTCAGTCAAATAGACGATATTGACAAAGATTGCTCGCATAGGAGATTTCATCTTTCAACTAATAAAGCGCCCTACTCAGATATTGCAGTAATAAAAGTCATATCTTTGCAAGCCTGCTGTGTCTAAAAGTAGGTCAACTGTAAATTGGGTATTAGTAACGATGTAAGTGAAATTAGATGAGTTCTCGAGTTTTGAAAGCTTGCAGTTCACGCGATATGACAATTTAGTGTCTATGAGGATGTATGTACATACCTCTGCGTTGGTATATAAGCTGCTCAAAGTTGTTAACGTTCTATTGCTAATTTTCTTGTTATTTATGCTACGACGTTGGTTAAATTTGAGTTAAATTACCAGAGAAATTTTGAAGTAGTACCTTTGGGGTTTGGCCCTGTTTGTTGTACTAATATTTTTGACGATTTGCTAAACATACTGTCAGCTTTTTTAGACATTTCTAAAGACTGGTGTTATTGTCTTCTGCTCCTCATTGTGACAGTCAAACGCTGCTACGTACACTACCGTTCATGGAAGTTCGGGCAAGCAAAAAAATGTACGAAAGTCAAAGAAAATAAGAGAAATATTAAATGGCCATGTATTTAATACTTACTTACATGATTTACATATTTTCAAACACAAATTTATTAAAAAGAAAAAGTTAGTGTAATACAAATAATTTAAATCCGATTTTCATCGAAAAATCCACCTTTTGCCTTTAGGACTGCTGCCACTATTCTCGGCATCCGATTCACTAATCTTGCTAATGTTTCATTGGGCAAGCTTGTCCATACCTCCTGGAGAATGGCCCACAAATGTTCCTTCGATTTTGGACACTTTTTCCTAACACAATTTTTCCCATAACAACTCTATCGGGTTCAGATCGGGGGACTGTGGCGGCCATTTCATAATTTTTAGGGTTCTTTCATTTTCTTCTTGCTGCAGGTAACCTGTGCACAATTTAGATTTATGTTTGGGGTCGTTGTCCTGCATAAATTCAAATCCACGACCAATTAATCGGACTCCTGACGGTATGGCATTTTCCTCCAGGATTTTCCGATATTCTTCTTTTTTCATTATTCCCTCAATTTTGAGCAAGTCCCCTGTTCCGATTAAGGAAAAACAACCCCAAACCATTACAGATCCGCCTCCATGCTTCACCGTAGGAACTATACACTCCCGTAACATTCTTTCCCCTCCTGATCTGCGTACAAAAACTCTCCGTCTATTTCCAAAAACCTCAAACTTGGATTCGTCAGTCCACAAAACGTTTTTAAAATCGTCCACTGTCCAATCTCTATGAGCTTGTGCCCATTTCAGTCGTTTCAGCCTATTTCCTCTTCGGAGTAACGGTTTTCGACAAGCCACTCGTCCATGCAACCCAGACTCTTTCAGCCGACGTTTCACAGTACTCAGAGAAACTTTGGAATCTGGCTCATTATTGAATTCTACAGCAATTTCTGATGCTGTTAGTCTTCTATTGCGCTTACTAATTATTTTTATTCGTAAATCTTCCGCAGGAGTCGTTTTTCTTGACGGTCCTGGCCGATTACGATCTTGCACGTCACCGGTTGTTTTAAATCGAACTATTGTATCATGTACTGTAGATTTTTTTATTTTTAATTTATCCGCAATCCGTCTTTCTGCGTACCTTTCCTGATGCAAGGTAATAATAGCAGATCGTTTTGAAACAGCTAGAGACTTTCCACGGGGCATTTTAAGCAGTCAAACCGAAATTATTTTATTTTTCACTTGCACAACCACAGATACTTTCACAATAACAATCTCTTCAGAACTACTGCGTTTACAAATGTTATAATACTTTATAAAGGGTATACGAATATTTCCAGGTAACACGAGTAAATCAGCTAACCCTCCTAGGGATTATTATAAAGCTTTATTGTCACTGTAATTATTGGAGATTTCCAACATAATTATATATTTTATGATAACGGTCTTATAATAGACAAATACTACCTGGAAATTGGTAAAAGGCTTCCAGAAAAGGTTAGTTTTAATAACTCCTCACACAAATGTACATTATATAATTTTAAATTTTTTTCCTAAACGGTTAATATAATTTGTCAGCTTTCCCGAACTTCCATGAACGGTACTGTAAGTGCATATCCTTTGTAAGTCAGTATGTCAAGCGGCGTCCTTGTAAATGGAAACGGTCTTTATTAGTAAACAATTTTTCACTATTGTGTCTGGTTACACTTCCAGTTTTTCAATGGACGATCTGAGGGAACAGCATATCTGAATCAAGCTTTGTTTTAAACTTGGTAAAACTACCGTAGAAACACAAAAGTTGTTAAAGGAAACATTTGGAGATAACGTTTTGGGTAAATCACAAACTTATGAATGGTTTAAACGTTTCAAAAATGGCTGAACATCAGTTGATTACGATGAACGTTCTGGACGACCGCTAACCAGTATTACACCAGAACATATCGTTGCTGTTCGTAATGCAGTTGTGAATGATCAAAGGCAGACCACTCAAGATATCTGTAACATTGTGGAATATTTTATGGCACATGTCAGCTGATTTTATCGGAAGAATTTAACATGAGAAGGAATGCAGCAGAGTTCGTGTTGCAACTGCTAAGGGACGAATAGAAGCAACGTCATTAGAGGATGTTGGGCTTACGGGCATGATGCCAAAACCAAACAACACTCATCACTAGTCTGGGCAAACAGCGGTAACAGTCAGTGTAGTAAATATGTGGCGCGGAGTCGGCGATTATTTATTTCACACGTTCACAGCGTCAGTATTAAATCGATGCTGTATGCGAGTAGTTCTGTGTATATGTAGGCTGTCGTAACTTATTTCGTAATTGTACGTTTATGTTTGCTTTAAAAATGTCGCAGTTAAGTACGTCGCGAAAACGACCAATGGCAGACACAGTTAAAAACTTTATAGTGGACATGCCGGACTTAATTTTTGACGGCGCTAAAATTCAATGTCTAGTTTGTAGAATCCTTTTAATGTGTTGGTCCAGAAGCCATTGTCAACGTCACATCGAAAGCAAACAGCATTCTTCTGCAAAAAGTGGCATACGAGACCAGGAAAAACTTACATTTGATTATGTGTTACTCTTATTTTATGTAATCTATCGTTTCGCTTACTAGACAAAGCAGCATTTGTCTCCTCCTGAAATAAATATGTGGACTATAAATTACCTAGTCGGACATCGATACGAAATGTAGTGCCATTTGCTCGTGAACATACGTACAATGGAACCACATCGGCCGTCATCCTCCTTCTTACTTGCTTCCAAAAGAGTTATAAATTGTACTGCCGATGAGATTTTAAAGGTGGTGTTGAACTCATCGAACAAAATTGAAATTTAAACTAAGCAAGTTTTAATGTTTATGAGTGATGGTGCCGCAAACATGCGTTCTTTGGACCGAACTCTTAAAGAACACAGTAGTAACTTCTTACATGTAACGTGTAAAATCCATACTCTAAATCTTGCGGCACAAACGATTCCTACATGTTTTCCACTAGTAAATGCATTGATTGCTAGTACAAAGGCAGTGTTTCTAAAGTCCCCGAAACGTACCCGATTATTTCACAAACTGTGTCCTGATTTACCTGAACCACCACAGCCGATTGTTACACGTTGGGGAACATGGTTTTAAAATTCAATCCGACAGAAGCTGCAGCAATCAAGAAAAGCCAGGAAATATTTCAAGATAGTCAGGTTAAAAGGGATTTACAAACTATTCACAACAATTACTTCGGACTAGCGGAGGGAATAGAAAAATTACAAAATGTTTCGATGTCGCTAGTGGATTCTTTTCAAATTGTGAATGATGTTCACGCACAGTTATGCGCTGTAGAAGGCGAAACAAATTGGTACGAAAATTTGAAAGTGTTTTAGAGAAAGACTCCGATTTTCTTATATTAAGGACAAATTTGTGATGGTGCGTGTGAAGATGCATTAAGTTGTTTCAAAGATTATCTTAAATATGCAAATATAACGTCGCTAGATGTCGAACGGTCGTTTTCGACATTAAAAACATTTAATCTGCACGTCGTACTCACTTGACTGAAACAGCTGTGGAAACATATCTAATGATTCAAATATTTAACAGATGTTACCCAGTTTGTGATTTCACGGAAGACTTTTAAAACGGTAAGTGTTTCAGCACGTTTTATAATTTATTTCTTACCTTCTATTTTATGTGTAAACTTTTATGTTCTCGCCACGCCTCTGGCTGTTGCCGCATATTTGCCCAGGTTACTGATAATTCACAGTAACTCAAACATTTATTCTACATTTCGTTTATTTAGTTTTAATTTTAATTTTTAAAGAAAAAGATTTTATTTTGTAAAGAAAATGCGTAGTTTTCTAATTGTGGTTAAGGTACCAATATTACTGTTATTCATTGTATAACTGTAACATGCTTTGAAGGCGTAATATGGTGAGAAACTAGAGAAAAGATTGAGATTGTCATTTCAAGACAACTGGTGACAACAAACACAAACAGTAATGACATCATCCATTTTATTTTCGTGCCAGAAAATGGCATTTTAATATTAAAAATTGAATCATCCCAACAAATGTAAATTAATTACTAGACTAGGGACCGACGATTTCTACTAGCAACTATAAATCACGCGGCATCGGCTTGCTGTAGTCGTTCAGGTTTGGCATGCACACATGTTAGCAAATGAAACACTCGCATCAGTCAGTACTAACTACTTGTATGGTCGTTTAACAATAATCCATGAACATAATATAAAGTCACTATTTGTAATGCTAACAACCAATTACCCTTTTCCAGGATTTGTGAGGATCAAAATGTAAAGGGATAAAACGAAAACAAGCATAAATCGTTAAAACTGGGTCAAACGTGTTTTTAGGTCAACGATGGCAAATTTCAGCAACGATAACATTACTGTATTTGTCTCCTTAATAAACAGAATTCACAAATTAATTACGTTCTGACGTCTACAATTTTATTGATTTATTGACCGTCAGTGGCGGTTCGTGACTTTTTGACGAGGGGGGCGCGATTGTAAAAAATTATGGCAAAATCTTACCTTTAGCTTAAATGATCTTTGAAAAAAAATAGGAATTGCTAAGAGATTGTTAAAAAATACGCGCACTGTATAATGTATGACATTTGGGACAAATATAATCCCGAGTTGCGGTTGCCAACGGAGAAAACGGCACGTAAGGATGTTGCATTTGTACGCGATGACGTGGGAAAGAAAATGAAACGCATATTGAAAAAACAGTTTCTTCGGTTATATGTTGACGAGACAGCAGACTGTAAAAAAAATTCAGTTGTAAATATTATGGTGCGTATACTAGCCCCTAGTAAACCCACATTACCACTGCTACTAGCTAGCCGAAGACTACAAGAGTGTACTGCTGCTGCAATTACGAAGGTTGTACTTAGTACGTTGGAAAAATTTCAAATTTCAATAGATAAAGTCTTGATGTTTATGAGCGATGGCGCAGCGGTAATACGTTCGGTAGGCCGTTCTCTTCTTGAACATGGTTGCAAGTGCTTACATGTTGCGTGTAAAGTGCATGCTTTACATCTTGTGGCAGAAACCATTCGACAATGCTCTCTCGAGGTAGATGCATTAATAGCAAGCACAAAAAAAGTATTTTTGAAATTTCCCAAACGCCTACAATCATTTCACACAGAGTGTCCTGGTATTCGTCAACCACCGGAGCCAATTCTTGCACGTTGGGGAACATGGTTGCAGGCAGCGTTTTATTATGCTGAACATTTCAAAATAGTAAAAGCTGTTGTTGCACAATTCAATCTTGCCGAAGCTGCAGCTATTAAGGAGAGCCAGTCAAAGTTTCAAGATGTTTCCGTTGAAACAGATATTCGTAGCTACTATAAAGGATTAGCTGACGCAATAGAGCAATTACAAAATAGATCGTTATCATTATTGGAGTCTCTGCAAATTATGGACGGAGTGCATACGCAGCTACTGAATATATATGACGCAAAATATAATCGCGTTTTAGAGCAGTTCGAGAGTGTGCTACAGAAAGATCCCGATTTTAGCACATTAAAACAAATTTGTGATGGTGTATCGAATAATCCACTGACTAAGTACAAAGAGTATTTTAATCATGCATGTATAACATCGGTAGATGTTGAACGTTCCTTTTCAAAATATAAACTCATTTTCTCACCACGGCGAACATCGCTCACCGAGACAACTGTGGAAACACATCTAACGGTGTCAACTTTTTGCCACTCTTATCCATATGATGTTAGTACTGATAATGGTACTTCTAGTTTTACTGTTCCGTAGCCAAGGCTGCTTAAAAGGGCGAGTGTTTCACTACTTTTCACATATTATAATTATGTATTAGTTCTGTTATTTTTTTTTTATTTTCTTACCATTGTTTTTGTATACTAGGCAGGTACGGCTATGGCACGGCTCCCTGTTACCGGGCTCTAGTTATAATTCATTTCATAATATTAACCCTGGAATAGGAAGGAAGCCACGGGATGTTAAAACTGTGTTTTCGCAATAAACATAAAATATAAATTTGATTAATTTTATTCGTAAATTGAATTGAATTTCTAAAGGATACATCAGTGAGGCAGCGCTGCTTAGCGGCCTTATGGAGACACCGCCCCCGTTGGCCGTACTAAGGAGTTCTCTTTCTTTTTAATGATGCTAAAATCGTTAATTAGGGCTTAAGGCTTTAAAATCAAAATATTTAAAGTGGGTTTATTTTTACAAATAACCCGGTTACTTCTTTTAATGGAAAGCAAAAACTCTCTGTATCTGATTGGTTCATTGGAAGATGAAGAAGAGAAGTTCAAGTTTATATGCAGACATGTTTACTATTGAATACCGCGCTATTATCTTCTTAAAAATAGGATACTTCTCTTCTACTTTGTAATATTTGTGACTAGTGGGAGAAATACAATACAAACTTGCGGAATCTGCTTTACTAATAAGACAAAATATTTAATACAACCACTACGTACCCACGCTCGACCTATACTACTTTACAGCAGTACGACATTACACAAAAAACCCTCGCACGAAATACATTATATAATAACAAGACATTACATACTTAAAAAAATATTCTTCTTTGGGCGTATTGCGGGATTTTGTCACACCAAGTTTCTGGAATTATGATATAAAGATGTGCCGCAGACTTAAAATTGAACTAACCAGGGAGAGACTTTCGATCTACTGAGGAAAGACTTTCTCTGGCTCAGGAACACCATCTGAACTAAACATGGCGAGGATGGCGAGGATGGGTCGAATATTCCATGAAATTTATTTTTGTGAATTGAGCAGGGTAGGGATAAGCAGCATGTTTGGAAGGAATCAACTGCAAAGATAACAAGGAAAAAAAAATAAAACAAAAAATATATTGTGTTATTGTGTTGCTGTCTACACATTTTTTGTTTGGCATTCGGGAATAAAAGAAATCGTTGAAAAAAGTTTTGCATACGATGGCCTTAATGCCGCAATTAGAACTTCTATATACCTTTGACTATTCATGCGGCCAGGGCTGTACATTACTGGACAAAGTTTAGATCTATATCTGGTAGAATGTTTGCCGAGGACGTCAAAACTATCCGAAACATTTGTCCTCCGTTAATGCTATCTCTATACATAGTTAGTTTCAAGACCCGTAACTGAAATGCGGTGAAAGTCTATCCATGTTAGGCAAGCATTGCTCTCGAACGTTGAACACGACTTATGCATACATATACACAACCCTAAGAACTGTCTCTCGGTGTGGTTTATTGCTTAGTGACGTCGTTAAAGTTTACGTTGGTCCTGTGGTACAAAATTTCATAAAGCTCCACACGTATCGTGTACGCTTGCTTTTCTTACAGTGTGCGTGTTTAATAAAACTTTCCGCTTTTGTGGAATTAAAGACGGCTGTCATATGTACACGTAATGATGACTGGGAAAAGGGCGACCCCTCGCGGACGGCATATTTAATTAATTTGTGTAATTTTGCTTTATGGAGTTCACGAAACTCACCACTAGAGTAACCAAAACTTGCGGACTCGCATAGGCGTCGGTATTACGGGTTAATATAAGAATACGAAAAATTCATAAATAAACTTACTTGCTAATTATTCAACAAATTAGAGGCATCAGGATGTGAACTACTGTAAACTTGCATCATTGCATATGTTTCCACAGTTACTTCTTTAAACCTTGTGCGTCGACAAGAAAAAATATTCTTATACATAGAAAACGATCTCTCCACATCTAAGGAAGTTACATTTGCATGTAGAAACTGTTTCTCAAAATCACTTAAAGTTCACTATTCTTACATTTATTATAAACGCCTCTAAAGTATTAAAATCGGGATTTTTCCTTAAAACATCTGCCAACTTTTGACTAGCGCATAATCCTGGCGTATCATTTAATGTGTGTAATTTATTTTTTACACTCTCCACTATGTCTAATGATTCCTGCAATGACAATTCAGTACATTGTAGTTTTCTGATGGCATCTAGTAATACTGTATAATTGGTACATATTGTTGTTAAATCTTCTAAAAGTTGAGGAATTTGAAATTCCTCTTTGACTTTCTCTAATTGCTTTGGATTCATTCCGATTAAATCGCATTATAACTGATTGAATTTGTTGAAAATGGATCAAATAGTAAGAAGCTGCTGTTAGCCAAGTACCCCATCGCGTTAAAATTGGTTCAGGAGGTTCTGGAATACCTGGACAGAATTTACGAAATTCTTTTAAACGTTTAGGAGATTTACGAAACACTGCTTTAGCACTTCCAATCATCCGTAATGTTGTCGAACAACTTCACCAACTAAATGCAAAGCATGCAGCACGCAGGTTATATGTATTAAGTTAGGAAATATATGTTTTAAGGATCGCCCAACACTTAACATCGTTGCTGCACTATCTGTCACAATCATCACAACTTGATCTTGGGCAATTTTAAATTTTTTCAAAGCGTTCATTATCACTTTTTGAATATTTCCCGCAGTACATTGTTGAACACGGTTGCAAGCTAACAAATATCGAGATGCTTTGTTCTCGCTACATAAAACGCGAGCTATTACATTCACAATACCGTTTTTCTTTATATCGGTCGTCTCATCCACGGTAATCCATATTTTTTTGGAACACAAATCACGTTTACGCACATTTTCTAGCATCTCTTTCATTCGCGGCAAATGATTCTGTAATTGTGTTTGTGAGGGTAATGGGTACTTTGGAACGTATTGTCGCCAAATCGTTTTAAAAGCTGCTTTTCTCACCAACGACAACGGAAGATTACAAGAGGTAAGCATAATTAATAAATGTATGAGGAATAGTGTATAAAGTATTTCAGTTCTTGCATTTCTCATATGCTTAATACCATTGACATGCCTCTGGCAATCAGTTCTGTCCAATGCAGCCAAACGAACATTGCATATTAAGCAAAAAACTGCACTACCGTCATATTTTAAATGGGGAAAAAGTGACACATACTTATGTACATTAGTAGCAAATCTATTACGAGGCATTGTTTTCTTAGGTATGTAAATATTAGTTCTATATGAAACGATACACTAATTATGTACTTGGTATAATACTACAACACACAAAAAACACCAGCTATATTTTCAAAAGCGACACGTAAGTACATAACCTTGACCGTTCGACTAATCTCTGCAACAGCTCAACCGGTACTAAAACGAAATCTCTCTCAGCGCGGTTTAACATGATTTATATTCAAGGTCGACACTACATGCCTGCTTCTCTACCGGTTTAGTTTATTTATGAATTTTTCGTATTCTTATGTTAACCCGTAATACCGACGCCTATGCGAGTCCGCAAGTTTAGGTTACTCTACTCATCACTATGTAAACTTGGAGTAATTTTGGATCAGAATAATACGGTTAGTGCTATTAGATGCTAAAATTTCAAAGTGAGGTTGACATGAAAAGTGGGTAAGGTTTTTATAGCAACTTCGATTACATCATGATAAACTTAATGTCTTAACCAGGTTCGGGTGCGTCGGATTTAGGAGAACTTCAGTATTTATGAAATAAAAATAAATAATTTTGCTAAATATTTTCTCAACTAATTCACTTTGTAATCGTAAACTGTAAGTTCATAAATTGCTCACGAATTGTTTTCTTTTCTTTTTATAAAATAACTTAATCTCTGATATTAACAAATACTCTACAATGAGCGTCGATTAAAAGTATAAGGGGAACAGAGTAAAACAGAAATTTGAAAAATCACCTACACAAATTATCCTTTAATACTAGCTCAGCCAAAATATTTTCAACTGCCGGTATATTTCTCTTACACCGGAAGTAGCATTCAACTAGCATAGCAAGTGCTACGGCTAAAGTTAATGGTTTAGGAGATATTTCGTGAAAACTTCCTTAATCTTGCACTGTTTAATGTTAGCTTCAATTAGCCATGGCTAAATAATTGAAGGTAGCTGTCAAATGTACTGTCAACAGTAATAGACACAGTAGTAGTCGTCAGTACTTCATATTGTAGTACAATTATTTATAATTGGACGTATTTCTTAGTTTAACGAAAATGTCTCGCTTATGATTTTATCAATTTTATCGATTTTATCGATAGAACGTGTCGAATTTTCATGGAGAGATATCCTGATATAACAAAACCTATTCGAAGCATCAAAAAACTGTAAAGATTTTGGTTTGTTTATGAAAACACCAAAAAGAACCAAACCTCTAGTAGATAACGAGCATTCGAAAGCTACGGCGTTGGGTTATTTTACTGCATACCCGACTAATTCGATCCATGAAGCAGAACAAGCGCTTAGAACAAAACCATTCACAGAATTTTGATAAAACAAAAATATAAGATTTACGGACATTAAAGATCGAAAAGAATTCTGTGAATGGATTTTGGTTCGAACATAAGAATATGTTGGCATTTTTGGATAACATAACACTTCCCCCCATAACACACGTGGCATATCGACTAATTTTTCTGAAATGTTTGACGATCGATGGATCGCTAAAATCGCCGATCTCCAGATTTAACCCCACTAGATTTTTTCTTGTGGGGTTATATTAAAAATGTTGGTACAAAAGATGACATAAATAACAGAGTAAGAAGAACCTTCAAATAACTGGCTGCAAGATCTATTCAACGTGATACTCATCAGGAATTAATGAAGAGTAACGGCATGAAACAAAAATGGTGGTATTTTCGAGCATTTATTATGATGCATTATGATGAAATACGTATTCAATTTTATTTTGTAATTTGTACATTTTGTTTTATGCTTCTTTCTTTTTTCTGTTTATTATTAAGAAAATCGATTTTCGAAAGTTCTATTTTTCGAATAATTGTACTGTAGTATAAATAATTGAGAGTGAATTATGTTGACTAATTAGTAACCTGGGCAAGTATGCGGTAACAGCCAGAGGCGTGGCGAGCGCATAAAATAGAAGGTAAGAAATAAATTATAAAACGTGCTGAAACACTTACCGTTTTAAAAGTCTTGAGTGAAATCGCAAACTGGGTAACTTCTGTTAAATATTTGAATCATTAGATATGTTTCCACAGCTGTTTCACTCAAGTGAGTCCGACGTGCGGAATAAATGTTTTTCGCTGCCGAAAACGACCGTTCGACATCTAGCGATGTTATATTTACATATTTAAAATAATCTTCAAAACAACTTAATGCATCTTCACACGCACCTTCACAAATTTGTCTTAATAATAAGAAAATCGGAGACTTTCTCTAAAACACTCAAATTTTCGTATTACACACCAATTTGTTTCGCCTTCTACAGCGCATAACTGTGCGTGAACATCATTCACAATTTGAACAGAATCCACTAGCGATATCGAAACATTTTGTAATTTTTCTATTCCCTCCTCTAGTCCGAAGTAATTGTCGTGAATAGTTTGTAAATCTCTTTTAACCTGATTATCTTGAAATATTTCCTGGCTTTTCTTGATTGCTGCAGCTTCTGTCGGATTGAATTTTAAAACTACCTTCTTTATTTGATCAAAATATTTGTTGTAGTAAAACGCAGCCTGCAACCATGTTCCCCAACGTGTAACAATCGGCTGTGGTGGTTCAAGTAAATCAGGACACAGTTTGTGAAATAGTGGGGCACGTTTCGGGGACTTTAGAAACACTGCCTTTGTACTAGCAATCAATGCATTTACTAGTGGAAAACATATAGGACTAGGTAATTTACAGTCCGCATATTTATTCCAGAAGGAGACAAATCCTTCTTTGTCTAGTAAACGAAACGATAGATTACATAAAATAAGAGTAACACATAATCAAATGTAAATTTTTCTTGGTCTCTTATGCCACTTTTTACAGAAGAATGCTGTTTGCTTTCGATGTGACGTTGACAATGACTTCTGGACCAACACATCAAAGGGATTTTACAAACTAGACATTGAATTTTAGCGCCATCAAAAATTAAGTCCGGCATGTCCACTATAAAGTTTTTAACTGTGTCTGCCATTGGTCGTTTTCGCGACGTACCTAACTGCGACATTTTTAAAGCAAACATAAGCGTACAATTACGAAATAAGTTACGACAGCCTACATATACACAGAACTACTCGCATACAGCATCGATTTAGTACTGACGCTGTAAACGCGTGAAATAAATAATCGCCGACTCCACACCGCATATCTACTACACTGACTGTAACCGCTGTTTGCCCAGGCTACTTATAATACAGATTCGTCACGAACCAAAGCTTAATAAACCCTAAAATTTTAATAGGATAACCTCCTCGTGCTCCGACCCAAAGCACTTCCATGCATCTGTCACGAATTTAGAATCTTCCGATCTAAGACTCTTTGCCGTAATTCATTCTCCGCTAGCGCTTAACCCATACGAACAGTACGGTAATATCCGATGAATCCGATATAAAGACAATCCAACCTCGTCAAACAGCGTTTCGATTTTACGACTGCTACCATAAAATCGGTGCTGTAGAGCATTAAACCGAAAATCGCTAGGGAGAAACCCGCGCAACGGAGATCGTTTAGAAATTATTCAATATCAATTGAAATGATTGGATGTTATAAATTGGAGCACATTCTTTGTATTTGATGATCTCCATTGAACCTACAAAATTTTTGTATTTTGTTGCCGAATATAATGTACAAAATAAATAAGTGATAATAGAACGCCGGCAGTGAGGAAACGAAATATAACCAACAGCGTAACCAACTGATAAAATAAATAATATACGACTTAAACTTGTTTAGTATCTTAGCAACTGCATCGAAACTGAATATTTGTAAATTTAATATAAGAAGTAATACTGAACTTTTCAATCTATGGTATTGATTCGATAAGTTTGCTATGTAAAATTCCCTATGAAAATACGTAATATGTATCTTATTTGAGATACTCACACTAGAGGAAGCGACAACAAAAGCAAGTAGAATCAGGATAATAAACGACGGTACTTAGACGTGGCCAAGTTTCAATTTCGAGGGTGTTAAGGCGTTACGGCGATAACACCGGCACGAACAAGACAATGATAAGTCGTAAACCTTTACGAACGAAGGACTATAGGCGGCAGCACCGAATTATTCCAAATTGGGTTAGGCGAAAACATTGTTTTGCGTATATACCTGGGATCGTATTTCGTAAAACATCGCCAATGGGGCCCATTAAGTCTAAACTAACGGAATTAATTATCGTGTAATTTCGGAAACCAGCTCTCCGAAGGTATTTAAAATAATATACTACAATGTCTTCTTTCGGAAATGCTTTTGAGTGCTCAAAATTGACGAAAATATGTCGAAAAAGCTGCTGAAATAGGGACCAGTAACGAGGGTAGTCTGAAAAGTTTCCAGCCTAACACAGAATACTTGTTTCTATGTTCAATTGTGTTGTCAAATTCATTTTCAATCAACATGGTCTCTTTGTAAGTCTATACTCTTTCCCAGAGATACCCCCATCTCTTTAATCGGTCCAAATAGTAGTTGGCGTCTTGTTCTGAAATAGGCGTTTAGGAATATGATGGCCTCATTCGATGAAAATCTCTGTCTTCCGAGCGACACTTTGAGCCTAAGAAACAGAAAAAAGTCGCTGGGGGCTAGAGCTGGTGAACAGTAAATAGGCTGGGTCTATCAATTTGAACCCCAATTTGTAAAGTTTTGTTATGGCGACCACTGAAGTGTGAGACGGTGTTGGCCGAACAAAGTATTCTTTTTCTCTAAATGTTGTTTTCCCCCTTTCAGGATAGTCGATTAACCCAAATCCATGATAATCCCAAGAAACCGTCGCCATCACTTTTCCGGCCGATGAAGCCGATTCACCCTACGCAGTCCACCGCTTCAACTGTTTGTTGGTTTCAGGAGTGCACTGGTGTATCCAAAAATTACAAAAATCTCGCCGATATCGTTTTCAAGGCCAGTAACACCAATGTTACCCGTTTAAATAAATTGCGATTCAATTCACCACACATTTAGCAATGCTTTGATCTTTCCGTTTTCATATTTTGTAACTAATTGTTAGTGTATTTCCTCCTTTTTTGATATAACAGGTATTTCAGCAAAAGCAAGTGATAAGACACGCTTGCATGCGGAAGTCCGTTGAGGTATCTGCTGTTCTATCTCCATGTCCTTTTTGTCATAATACCTAGCATCCTTCTAGCACCTAACCATATAGTTATCCTTGTCACTGGTTTATGATTCCCAGGATCCCTACGAGATTACCGAGATAGTAAGTTTTGTAATATTCTTTTCAAACAAAAGTAGTACGAGTATGACTTTAATCTTTATATATCTGTACACACAACACACTAGTTATTTTGTGGTTATGTCATCTTCATAAAAATAATTTTGTACGTATAGAAATACAAAATTACGTATACATGGGTAATTATTGTTTCTGTAGATACCTAAAACCGTAAATTCTTTTTATATGCGAGTAAAGAGCATGCTGAAGAAGAAAGCAATTCATTGAGGTACAATATAAATAGTAATGGTCCTAGATTCGAGCCTTGAGGTTCTCTAGACTAAGGACAAAGCGCCAGCGATTTAAAACCATAATAAAATTCGTAATTGCTTCTATCCACCAGATGTGAACGTAGCAGTTCAAGTAAATCCGACCTGAATCCAAAGATGGAAAGCTTTTTGTACCCTACAATCTACTATACGTTTGAGATATTTTCAGAGTTATGCGGACTGTTACCGAGTTCGAAATCAACCTCCCGCTTAAAGTATTAAATCGACCGCCAACTTTGTTGTTTGTTGTTAATTAGCTAAATTGAACAGAATCTATTATTAGAAAACAAAAAGGAACGTTATCATATTCAAAACGCTTTTCAAAACGAGATGTAATTTTCTTTCGGACTGAGATTCATTAGTTCCCGCAGGGACGGATGAAAAATCCTCTAGCGTTCTCCACTTTAAAATTTAACGGCTTCATATTTTATACTTAGCCTCGGATCACTTACACTTACTAGAAGTTTCCTTAAATTGGATGAACTCCTTATATGGTAATTTATAGCTTGGAAAATGGAAAAACACGTACTGAAGGATACGAAGCGAAATTGCGAGGCTTGGCCTGTTTATTTTTGAATCTATATAGTTCAGGGTTATAGTTGTTTGATGTAAATTAAGTTTTAGGTTAACTTTGTGATTATTAGAACTCGTGTAGCTGTCGATATCTGTATAAGGAGTATTTTCTTTATAGGTATTTTCCTGGCCAAAAGTTAATTTCCTGAAGTTGTAAATATACGTGTTTACCTTTACTACTTACTTTTAACTAATTTTCTTAGGTGAACTCTAAAATGTCTCGATAAAGTAACGTACAATATTCATGACTAACCTGGGCAAATAAGTGGTAACAGCCAGAGGCGTGGCGAGAACATAAAAGTTTACACATAAAATATAAGGTCAGAAATAAATTATAAAACGTGCTGAAACACTTACCGTTTTAAAAGTCTTCCGTGAAATCACAAACTGGGTAACATCTGTTAAATATTTGAATCATTAGATATGTTTCCACAGCTGTTTCAGTCAAGTGAGCACGACGTGCGGGAATAAATGTTTTTTAATGCCGAAAACGACCGTTCGACATCTAGCGTTGTTATATTTGCATATTTAAAATAATCTTTGAAACAACTTAATGCATCTTCACACGCACCTTCACAAATTTGTCTTAATATAAGAAAATCGGAGTCTTTCTCTAAAACACTTTCAAATTTTCGTATTACACACCAATTTGTTTCGCCTTCTACAGCGCATAACTGTGCGTGAACATCATTCGCAATTTGAACAGAATACACTAGCGACATCGAAATATTTTGTAATATTTCTATTCCCTCCGCTAATCCGAGGTAATTGTTGTGAATAGTTTGTAAATCTCTTTTAACCTGACTATCTTGAAATATTTCCTGGCTTTTCTTGATTGCTGCAGCTTCTGTCGGATTGAATTTTAAAACTACCTTCTTTACTTGATCAAAATATTTGTGTGTAGTAAAACGCAGCCTGCAACCATGTTCCCCAACGTGTAATAATCGGCTGTGGTGGTTCAGGTAAATCAGGACACAGTTTGTGAAATAGTCGGGTACGTTTCGGGGACTTTAGAAACACTGCCTTTGTACTAGCAATCAATGCATTTACTAGTGGAAAACATGTAGGAATCGTTTGTGTCGCAAGATTTAGAGTATGGATTTTACATGTTACATGTAAGAAGTTAACACTGTGTTCTTTAAGAGATCGGCCCAAAGAACGCATGTTTGCGGCACCATCACTCATAAACATTAGAAGTTGCTTAGTTGAAACTTCAAATTTGTTCAATGAGTTCAACACCACCTTTAAAATCTCATCGGTAGTACAATTTATAACTCTTTTGGAAGCAAGTAAGACGGAGGATGACGGTCGATGTAGTTCCATTGTACGTACCATTACATTAACCACAGAATGTTTTTGACGATCTGTTGTTTCGTCCACAAACAACCACAGTTTTTTATCTTTCAATTCCGTTTTCATTCTTTTTTCTGTATGTTCACGAGCAAATGGCACTACATTTCGTATCGATATCCGACTAGGTAATTTACAGTCCGCATATTTATTCCAGAAGGAGACAAATGCCTCTTTGTCTAGTAAACGAAACGATAGATTACACAAAATAAGAGTAACACATAAATCAAATGTAAATTTTTCTTGGTCTCGTATGCCACTTTTTGCAGAAGAATGCTGTTTGCTTTCGATGTGACGTTAACAATGGCTTCTGGACCAATACGTTAAAGGGATTTTGCAAACTAGACATTGAATTTTAGCGCCATCAAAAATTAAGTCCGGCATGTCCACTATAAAGTTTTTAACTGTGTCTGCCATCGGTCGTTTTCGCGACGTACCTAACTGCGACATTTTTAAAGCAAACATAAGCGTACAATTACGAAATAAGTTACGACAGCCTACATATACACAGAGCTACTCGCATACAGCATCGATTTAGTACTGACGCTGTGAACGCGTGAAATAAATAATCGCCGACTCCGCACCACATATCTACTACACTGACTGTTACCGCTGTTTGCCCAGACTAATAATAAGTTTGAAATTTCACATTCACATATCCAATTATTTCCTTTATAAATGTCAATTGAAAAAGTCGTGTGAACGTTCTACTTTTGGCTCTTCTTTCCGTTCTTTGTTCCAATTTTTGTTAAGGTAATGGCCTGCCAAACTTATTTTAATTTTTTTCTTCAAGAGAAGGTCTATTAAAGTCACTTTTTAAAATTACACTAATACTGCTCAGTTTTGAGATTAATATAAAACAATCACACAAATAACTGTGTAGTTGGATAAATCGTATCACCATATAAAAGTAACGATTGGCAAATAGAATACGTAAACTCTCGCATTATTGAATAAATAAAAATAAAAGTGTAAATAATAGTTCCAAAATGTGAAAGCTACATAAATGGAACAAACAACTGAAGACACTGACGAAATGGAATGACTACTCCTTTGTAAAGCATTTTCGTCTCCTTTGAACTGTACGACTACGATCGTATTAGTATAGGTGAGTCTACAAACTTTTATGTGTCATGGGAGCAAACGCTAAACTTTGCTTCCAGAAGGTGGTACATCTTTGTAGCAAGTATGCAGGTAACTTGATGTTATTATTCGTTTCACTCGCAAATTGGAATTTAACCTAGTTCTTGAACTATCTCTATCGAGAAAAGTACGTCGTATTTCCTGGATAGAGAATAAATAGGTGTTGTTTGTTCTATTCGATTGGAAAATATGTGAATGATTAATACGATTGTTTGATTCCCATCTGTTTGACATTTGATTTATGACTCATTTGGGAAATTGGTTATTAGTTATTTATGGTCTTATTCAATAATGGAAAGGTTACTTCACTTTGCATAAATCAAAATCGATTTCAAATAGATGGCAACGTGAATGAAAAAGGTCACCGTATATTTTCCTACTTTGGAGGCTATATGATAAGATGCTAGCGCCTTTAAGGTTGCCTGGCTGTCAGAGAGAATACAGATCGTTCTCCTTCGTGGTTGCCGAGGCAGACTCCCCTACGCGCAGGCAGCATAACTTCTGTTTGAAATACCGTTGTACATCGTTCAAATGTTGCGCATACTTTGTATCCCTGATTTCCTCATAAACATCAAATCTGAATACCAGATTTAGGCTTTCGGTTTTCTCCCTTTTTTATTTCTCCATTCTTCCCAATTCAAGAAAACTTTGAAAGGTTTGTCATAGGAGTTCCTGGAGATTGTTATGTCGCTACCCATATTAAAGATAGGGTTTGTTACTATTGCTTCCATTCTGGTGTGCCCCGACACGCTGTGGGTTCTTCAGTTACTTGTGTTTTTCAGTCTGTATGCTCTCATTCTAGTCTCTCGCTTGATATTGATGTCAAGAGGAAGTAAGTTTAGCATGGTTTCCATAACAGCCGTTGGAATGCTTTTAATGGTTCCAGTTATACAAAGGCCTGCTAGTCTCTACATTCCTGAGAGATTGGTTATCGCATGTTTCTGTGTGATCTTCGGCCACCGAACCAGGCAGCCATAAGTTATCATGAATCTTACCACCGTAGTGTATAACCAGTAGGTCATATGTGGTTTGAGTCCTTATGTTTTCCCAACTATTCTACGGGTCCTCATTAACACCCTCTTACATTTGTCGGTCATTTTCTGTAAATGTGATTAGAGATTACATCTAGAAACTTAGCCCCCTGACTGATCTGTATTGTTTCATTGCAAAGAGTCGGTGGTCTTAGGCCGTCCAATCTTCTTCTTTTGGTGAAGGGTGCAAGTGCGATTTTAATAGGGTTTACTCTAAGGTTCTCCTTCTTGCGCCATACTTCTACCATTTTTAATGATCTCTGCATAAGTTCTGAGATTATGCTGGCATTTTTCCCAATGGTGAGTACTACAATGTCATCAGCATATCCCTGTATATAGTAGCCAGCATTGTTTAGTATGACCAGCAGTTTGTCTGTTGCCATGTCCCATAATAGAGGGAATAGTACTTCTCCCTGTGGGCACCCTCTAGTCAGAGACCAGCAAGAGTGCAGCAACTATAGAGGTATAATGCTACTAAATACATCATATAAGATCCTGTCAAAAAGAATGAAGAAAGACACAGAGAATAAAATAGATAAATACCAATGTGGTTTTGTAGAAGGACGGTCAACAACAAATGCCATATACACTTTAAAACAAATCGTAGAAATGGTAACGGAGTATAAAATGCAGATTGAAATGCTATTCATAGATTTTAAGCAAGCGTTTGATTCAATAAGGAGAGATACGTTGGGATAAGATGGAGGCACTGAGGACAATGGGAGTCTTAGCAAAATTAATAAGGCTAATCAGGATGACAATAGACAAGGATAACTATCACAACACAAAAAGGAGAAACTATGGACATTGAGATAGACAAAGGGATACGACAGGAAGACGCCTTATCAGTGAATTTATTCAATATGGCACTAGAGTATGTACTGAGGAATATAAACAAAGGTACACTGAGAACCGGAGGAAGACAAGTAGTAGTAGGTTACCATATGCTGATGACGTGTAATAATAATAACTAAAAGAAGAGATATAATGGTAAAAGCTTTAGAAGAAATAATACGAGAAGGAGATAAAATAGAATTGCATATAAACGAAAGAAAAACGAAGATTATGAGGGTAGGAGTGGAAACGGGTAGAAGATAAAATAAATTCGGATGTCACTCCTTCGAAGAAGTAAATAAATTTAAATATGTAGGTGTGATGATAACCAATGACGGAGGAAGGGAGGAGGAGATTAAAGAGAAGATAATGGCGACGAATAGAGTATACCAAGCAAATAAAAAATTAATGAAAAGCAAGATACCGACAAAAGGAACAAAAATGAAAATATACGAAAATATAATAAAACCAGTAATGGTGGGAGCGGAAGTAATGTCGATGACCAAAGCAGATGAAGAAAAACTAAGGATTGCAGAACGGAAAATATTAAGAACTATATTGGGGCGGATGAAGTTAACGGAGAATAAATACAGAGTATGTACGAACAAAGAAGTACTAGAGGAGAAGAAAGGGAAGTATATTGTCAGAAAGATAAAGCAACAAAGAATGAGATGGATAGGGGATGTGTGGAGAGCAAAAGAGGAAGACCCGATCAAAGTAATAATTAAATGAGGGATGGCGTTCATTTTTGTTCGAACATTATTTTGTAGATAACGTCTACTTTAGCCTTTTTAAAATCACAAACAACGTGAATAATTTACTGCAATATGTATGGATATGTCGTACTGTTTTAAACAAGCTAAGCGCGAGTAATAATGTGCATATAAATAATATGCATTTCAAGAATTTTAAGTAAAAATTTATGAACAATAGCTAAACGCTTTCTGGAATTAAGAAAACTACCTACTATCCTTAAGAAAATATTGTTTTGTGTCATAAGTTCCATTTACTTACACTAAGAATCGCTTTCTTCAAATTCTCTGCAAGATTTTTTTGAATTAACTTCACAAATGTCTTAAACAAAGAAATACAATTATTTCATTACAAGTATATACTTCTCTTAAGCGGAGAAAGAAACGTTAAGAAAATATTTCTTTTGATTTCAAATTATTATATTGCGATAATTGAAAACAGTAATTGTCTCGAATTAAGGCGGACAGCTTCGATACAAGTAAACGTTCTCTGCGTGCAGGGCATGGCTACCTTTACTGGGATGCCGAGAGAATTTTATTGAATGATTACCTGGAACGTGCACAGTAAAAAATTTGACACTTTTCTGACTAATTTCATAGTTAGGAGAGGTCCACTCCTTTTTGGAGTTAATTTTACTAGACTTATTTGGGTTAAAATTTGACACGCAATTATAGTAAAGTTTTATCTTTTAGAATGGCGTTACTTTGTCAAATGTATTTGTCAAAATCACACAATGCCTCGAGTCAAATTTTACAAATTTTGCTAAGCGAAGTGACTAAGCTTGTAGTTAAAGCAACACTCTCAATATCAATGATTTTACAACTTTTTTAGATACACTGTCTATTGGATCTTGACATATATTATACTTCGTTCTAGTCATTTTATCAAGTTTCTCTTTCTTCGAGTGTTAATTTTATAAAAAGTGTGCATGGGAAAATAAAGGTGAACCAACATATGTTTATATACCTATATTTAAAGCATATTTTTACAAATTTTTAAATTATACTTTATAACAAATACATTTACTACGATACAAGGTTAAATAGCCTTACAGCAAAGCATACTTTGGTACAATTATATTAATATTTTCATTGTAAGGTTCGTGTAGTTCATAACACCTTGGATGGTACCAAATTTAGTAAAGAAACTACTTCACGTAAACCGCTATTGAGCACCTGAATATGATAGCCGTGATACATTTCTTTAAAGCCAATAGTCGTCCATGGAGTACAGAATGCATACGGTTTATCACCAACAGAAAGTAAATATAATTTTATAAAATGTTGGGGTGTTATCAAATTTTCCTACTAAGAATCTACCACTTTTAAAAATAACACCCTTTACCTTTATGTAGCTGAAGACATATTTGAGAGTTTGGAAATTCTATATTGATCACATTCCTAAATTCATGAACATTTTCAATAATTCTGCTAAATGTGATCTCATTCTCATTGATTATCTTATCTTTCCATATGATATACATCTCTTTTTGGTGTCTGGTGGCTAAGCTATTTGTGACAATTCTATAATTTCTAAGTTTATGTGCCATATTTTTTGATTCAAATCTCATAGACCAAAGGTGTACTAGTGGCCCCATTTTCGCAATAACATATGGATAATGTATAAGGAAATTATGTTTAGGAGATAAGTTCATGCCAAATTGATTTATGAAATATTTGTGATGATCACTTATCAAAACCTTCAGAGAATGAATCATTGGTTCAGTAAGTTCAAATGGCGTATAATATTTAATGCATCATTGGTATTGTAAGGAGAAACGGGACGAAAACTAGAGCGATGTCGATTTAAAGCCTCATTTTCGCGTCATTTTTGGAATTCCGAAAACTTCAAACGCCCATATCTCCAAAACGGTTAGAGACATCGGGCTGAAATTTCATTCCGCAAATGTGCGACCATAGGGCTACAAATCGGTACCGTCAGATTGAATTCCAATTTTCACATTTTGGCCATTCAAAAATTTCATCACTTTGGATAGAAATTTTTACGGCTCTCTTGTATCTCGACATCCGAACGAGTTAGGAGGTTACGTTTGAGTCCGTTCGAAAGCTCTCGGCGAGAGCTTTAAAACTAAAAAAAGGTCAACCCTCTAGCTATAACCGTTCCGACGCTAGAGCGTCTCAAATTCAAGAAAAGAAGATTCCTTTTTTTAAGTTTGAAGCGCTGTAGCTGCCTAACCAAACAAGCTTAGAAGGTTCTGCTTGGTCGCAATCGATTCAGCGGTTAATTTTCTATCTGAAACCATCAACTTCGTCGACCAGAGATGCATCCCTACGGAGAAATGGGACGAAAACTAGAGCGATGTCGATTTAAAGCCTCATTTTCGCGTCATTTTTGGAATTCCGAAAACTTCAAACGCCCATATCTCCAAAACGGTTAGAGACATCGGGCTGAAATTTCATTCCGCAAATGTGTGACCATAGGGCTACAAATCGGTACCGTCAGATTGAATTCCAATTTTCACATTTTGGCCATTCAAAAATTTCATCACTTTGGATAGAAATTTTTACGGCTCTCTTGTATCTCGACATCCGAACGAGTTAGGAGGTTAGGTTTGGGTCCGTTCGAAAGCTCTCGGCGAGAGCTTTAAAACTAAAAAAAGGTCAACCCTCTAGCTATAACCGTTCCGACGCTAGAGCGTCTCAAATTCAAGAAAAGAAGATTCCCTTTTTTAAGTTTGAAGCGCTGTAGCTGCCTAACCAAACAAGCTAGAAGGTTCTGCTTGGTCGCAATCGATTCAGCGGTTAATTTTCTATCTGAAACCGTCAACTTCGTCGATCAGAGATGCATCCCTACGGAGAAATGGGACGAAAACTAGAGCGATGTCGATTTAAAGCCTCATTTTCGCGTCATTTTTGGAATTCCGAAAACTTCAAACGCCCATATCTCCAAAACGGTTAGAGATATCGGGCTGACATTTCATTCCGCAAATGTGCGACCATAGGGCTACAAATCGGTACCGTCAGATTGAATTCCAATTTTCACATTTTGGCCATTCAAAAATTTCATCACTTTGGGTAGAAATTTTTACGGCTCTCTTGTATCACCACATCCTAACGAGTTAGGAGGTTAGGTTTGGGTCCGTTCGAAAGCTCTCGGCGAGAGTTTTAAAACTAAAAAAAGGTCAACCCTCTAGCTATAACCGTTCCGACGCTAGAGCGTCTCAAATTCAAGAAAAGAAGATTCCTTTTTTTAAGTTTGAAGCGCTGTAGCTGCCTAACCAAACAAGCTAGAAGGTTCTGCTTGGTCGCAATCGATTCAGCGGTTAATTTTCTATCTGAAACCGTCAACTTCGTCGACCAGAGATGCATCCCTACGGAGAAATGGGACGAAAACTAGAGCGATGTCGATTTAAAGCCTCATTTTCACGTCATTTTTGGAATTCCGAAAACTTCAAACGCCCATATCTCCAAAACGGTTAGAGATATCAGGCTATGATCGATACCGTCATTGCTTTTGCTATAGCTTCAATGTTTGCATTTTTAAAAATAGCAGTTTTCTAAATTTGTACGGCACGGTAAACAATTATTCTTTCAAATATGTACGTTCTTGTTATCTAATTATATGTAAGGTACCGAAACTTAATTAAAACATCTTAAAGGTTCGATCTTAAGACAGAGATATGTATGTACCTGCATATATCGGTTTTAATACCTTTCAATAAATAAAATAGAAAATTTATGTGTACGAGTATTGATATTTAGGTACTAGTAAATAGCATAAATAAAATGTACATGGCATTACGAACACGCTAATAAAGCAAAGCAATCGGGACTACAGGCGTACACAGGTATACTAGTTTTAATGTTTTGTGTAAATGGATGTTAGCACATAGCAATTTTTATTAGGCTTTTGTGAACAGTGAAATAATGTGTAGGAAAACATTGTTTTTATAAGTTTTCGATGGGGTTTCTAATTAAATGTATTTTATAAACATTGTTTCCCGATTACACAAACAAGTTACATATTTGAAGCAACAACAATAATTTACAAATTTATAAACAAATCGATCCTTGTCGATATGACTATTACAAATTATTCACTACAATAAATGTAAGAATAGTGTGTACCTTTTTGCAATACGGTTTCATATGTTAACGGTGTTATCTTGCACCACTTCATTTCAATGTTGTGTTTTAGACGTATATATATATTTTCCATAGCTACCAAGAGTTAAATATAATACGAACGTAAGAGAAATAATATATATTAAATATACTTACTTGGATCAGAGAAATTATTGCGCCACTTTTCAACGTTTATCAGGCCGTATGCTTTTGCGTTGTGTCTAATGGTCTAATAGGCTGGAAGTGGGAAGGGTGCTTGCAAAATCACATGTAGGAGGGAATGAATTCGATTGGCTAAAGCATCGCTAATCCTTTTTGTCTAGGAAAATAGTAAATTTTCACATTGAACCAAGCTGTTAACACTACGAAATAGTAACATTTGGCCGTGAAAAGACGAGTGCAAAAATTGTCTTCAGATTTTCGTAAAAATCAACACGAAAACATCTGACTAGGTATAAATTGACACCAACACCGGCAAAATTTTAAACTGTGTGACCAGACAATCACAGTCAATGGGTCAATATTACGCCACATTAATTAATCAACTTCGTAATTGTGGGACAATGCTCCAGTGCATGAAAGCATCGGTTCTTTAAACACAATTTAGAGTGCAGGCTTCGAGCTGATGGGGATCCACCATACTCATCCGGCTTAGCTCATAGTGATTTTTCAAATTTATCAGCGACGACGACGTGGTGGCAGTAGTTCAAGAAGGAATGTTTATTTTTTGCAAAAAATGTCAAAGAACTTCCACAATTTAATCAACACTTTCATTTGAAGTTACGTAAACTTGTGATTGAACACATCATTTAAGTTTTTGCTTATTCCCGTAGAATTCATTCAGATAGCACTTAACTGTCGCACTCCGTTCCAAAGGAGTTGTACGAAGTCTATTTCGGCGAACTTTAAGTTAAATATTGATCTAGGGATGAATTCGGCATTCCAATTTGTCCGCGGCTTCGTAAGCAAATTTCCAAGTTGACATCGCTGATGAGTTGAGTACGAAGATAATGACGAGGATGACGGAACAGGAAAAGGAAACCCGCGAACTTCCCACCGCTCTTTATCGCTAAAAATAATAACCGAGGCCTCCTATATTATAGAAAGCAAAAGCACAGAATGGGGAGATTTCGAGTATCTGCTGGAGATGATTAAGGCAGGCTGGAGTGATATCCTTATCTCCTTTGGGTATAGCAAGGATCGTTGCCACGAAGATGGTATTAATTTTTAAAAGGATTCCACCCGAGAATTCTTTGAAGGTTGGATAATCGAAATGAGAAGGTGAATTATTTTCAATTTGCTTGTATCTACTTATCGAGGTTTAATGTTAACAAAGGAGTCTCTATCATCCGAGAAATTTAGATTCTGATAAAATTTTCTATGTGGGTACCGGGTTTTCAGATTGTAAGGAGAGCGTCATTCTTTATAAAATAAAATAAGAAAATCGTATAGCAGCATTTTCGATTCCAGAGAAGCGAGATTTAACACAGCTTCCTGTGTCACGAGCACATTGCTCAGCAGCATAAATGTATATGCCTTTAGCGTAAGCCGGAAAACAATGCGAGTAAGGCTGAGGAAATTTTAACAATTTTTATGACAAAACGTTGTCCTGCTTGATTTTATTTCAAACCCTACCTGCTTATATGAGGGTAGATTGACAAGTTTCCGGAATCGCTGCTAGGGAATTGCTTTTTTTTAAATACTTTATGTCGTTGTGTTGGCAACTCTCGCATATCAATTGATTGCAAATGTCAAGTCGATCAGTCAAATTGTCTGGTTTTGGTAAGCATTGAAGTCAAGTACTTTTTTGTGTTTTCAATTATAGATAAAAACCGCAACGGAAATCAAACGAAGGTTAGATGCCGTTCTTGGGGATTCATCGCTTTCATTTTCCACCGTGAGTTTTTGGGTTTCGGAATTCAAGCGTGGCCGCATGCATATAACTGACACACGTTCAAAACTTCCGAAAACGGCTACCACGCCAGAAATTGCGGATAAAATCCATGACACGGTTTTGCCAGATCGCCGAATAAAAGTACTTGGAATTGAGGATGCCGTGGGCATCTCTCATGAACGAGTATTTCATATTTTACATAATGAATTGGATTAAAAAAAGCGTTCTGCAAGATGGGTGCCGCATTCGTTCAATTCGGAACAAAAACGCATTCGACCTCGAACCTCAGTTGATTGTTTGGAAGTGTTTACGAGAAATCCAACGGATTTCAAGAGACGATTCGTGACCATGGATGAGACCTGGATTCATCACTACACACCAGAAACAAAAATGCAATCAAAACAGTGGATTGAACGCGGTAAATCGGTTCCGAAGAAGGCAAAGACCATTCACTCGGTTGGAAAGGTGGTCGCATCGATTTTTTGGGACGTAAAAGGAATTTTGCTAATTGATTATCTTGATAAAGGAAGAACTGTTATTGGCTAATATTGCACAATACTTTTGGATAAACTGGAAGCAGCAATTCAGGAAAAACGCCCGAGAATGGTCAAGAAAAAGGTGTTGTTTCACCACGACAATGCGCCCGCTCATTTAAGTGCAAACGCTCAGTAAAAATTTACAGAATTGAAGTTCGAAATCTTTCCGCATCCGCCGTATTCGTCTGAATTGTCTCCGTCGGACTTCCACCTGTTCTCGAAACTCTAAACATTTCTGAGTGGAAAGAGATCAACTTGGTCGTTTTTAAGATGCGAAATTTAAAAACAGTAGCAAATTATATACCGACATAATCATACTTTTATAATGTTCTAACAAATTACCAGAGTATTTTAGGAACTAAATTTAGCAGTTTAAACTTATAGGATAGGAATAGAGATTTGAATCAAGGGAATAATAAGATTTGCTGAACTTTGCAAAATAGACCTCCGTTTCGACGTTTTCAAGTTTAGAAAGTGAAAGAAGTCACAGAGGGCCCAGTCTGGAAAATATGGTGGCTGGGGTATCAATTGAAGGGCTGGGTGCAAAAACCAGGTAGCTCCACTTTTGGGGGAATAATTTCCATTTCAGAATTTTCCTTTTTTTTTTTAATTATGGTATTAGAAACTAATTTTGGACGACCCGGACTTTTGCCTTTTTTATCGAGGATATTTGCAGTTTCGCCATAATGCTTAATTACACTGTAGTTTTAGCAATATTAAGTTCATCTGCCACTTCACGTAACCATTTTATTCAATAAACGCAGGGATTCACTCAATACACTAAGAAAGCAACTGCTGATTAATCTGACGTTTTGTTCTGCGTTCTTCTCGCAGCTCACTTATCTTATTTTGTTTCATTTCAGTTAATTAAAAAACTAAACTGTCAAATACCCGAATTATATATGTATGTACATACTTTATTTTGTCCCAATATATAGTTGCTAAGGCTAGATACATAAACTTGTTTACTTTCAACAGCCCTCAAAGCAACATTACTCGCTGAATATTCCCGAAACTTTAACAGACAGCAACTAAAGAATAGTACTCACAGTCGGTAATGCAGATTTTCACACAAAGCGACATCTGTCTCCAAACACGAGTACTTCTCATGCCATCCTCATAAATTCCGGATTTAAAAACCATGAAATTACCGAGAGTAAAGACTATGAGAACGTGTTCTATCGTCTGCTTAATTTAATCTCTCGTCGCATGCTAATTAAAAGCAATAAATTTAATTTCATGTTAGAACACGCCCACCCAACACGTTCATATTTATAACCGTACACCACGAGTTGTTGTACGTACTTAGACTTATCACACAACTTACAGCTTTCGCCTCGGAGAAAAGCTCTTCCTTTAAGCGATTTGCTCGTTTCATAACTTCGGAATCCTGGTACATGTAATAAATCATGACAGAAGAACGTAATATTGTATAAGCAACGTGGTTACGAAATTACATTATTCTGTTTACGTGGGGGCACGAATTTTCAAACAATGGAATTGCAAATGAAATGTTTATGATGAGGTGTGGTGTTCCGAGAAGTTAAAAAAGTCTTTTCTTTGTATATGTATGACGTCGGAAAAGGTTTTCTAGACATACAAATGTAAGTACTCAGTCGTATGTAACATTTCCTTGCGCAATAAAGGTTGTAACTAGAAAAGCTTTTCCGAAACGTTTTAAATATGAAGTTAAGATCTGGTTTGGAAGTAGTAGAACAAATTTGAGAGATGCATTACAATCATCTACTCTAGCAAATGCTAGAAGTATAAGCAAGCTCTTATACTCTTTGGAATATTCCAGGTTTTTGGCGAACAGTTTGTTACTAATATAATAACAGCGCAGAAATGAAATTTATTTAAATCGTAAGATCTAGGTTACCAAGGCACTGAAATCTACGATCTTTTCATTTAAAATTTCGGTTACTATAGTAAATTGAAAAGGGAGTGAAGGAATACCATCGTGTGAAAGGTTTAAGATTAAAAGCTGTTGTCCGTGCATTTTTGCTAAATTTTGAATCTTGTCACTTACTTTTTAACATCACTGTATATAAGTCTTGGACTATTAGTGTATAACCTTCCGATCAATAACTGTAAAGTTTGTGTAACATTCTATTTTTAGATTGTTCTTATCCGTGTACGTCATGTATTAGAAACTCGTACGTCATCCCGATATTTTGTATACAAGGCCGACCAGAATTGCATTCAATAGGAGTTACTGTCTGAAGCCAACTAAATTCTGATAGCTGAAAGACGGGCATGTTCTGTCAATGTTGTTTTGATCCACTATAGTTCATTTCTTTTAAGAATGCATTGTGGAGATAGATAGGGCATATGTAACTCGAATTTTGATTGGTTTAAAACTAGCAGCAATGTACACAGCTACAATTTTATGTACATATATACACGCATGCGCCAGCTAGCGGTTTATTTGCGATTTATTGTCAATTGTCAAATATTTCAAATCTCGCATTTTAACGTTAAAAGCGTGTATTTTGCTGTGGATATTTGTTTTCTTTAATTTAATCTTATTATACATTAATAATAGTCTTTTTTAAGGCTATGTTGAATATTTTTCATTTAAAAGGTAATGTATAATATTCGATATATTACTTTGCAAAAATGACGTAAAATTGTAGGTAACTATGGATGAGACGTATGTTCTTCGTCGATCTTTCTCTGAAGAGACACAACCCGGTCTTTCTGTAACCACAAATACCTAAGGAAAAAAAGTTCGTAGTGGTCAGAGGCTGATGGCATATAATGTGTTTATAAAACATATGAAAACGCGAAGTATAAAATTAACGTCATAAGAAATTGGGCTGTCAGAAAGAATACTTATACTAAAAGGCAATCCGTAGGTCTGTTCACAGCTTTTTCTTGAAGAATGAATTCCCAACTCTGAATAAAATAACTGAGGATAGTAAAACGTTTATTTTAATGTTATATTGCTTAAATAATTTTTCATTGCCCAATATTAGTCGTAGCACAGTTTGGAGAATTCTGAAAAAAATAGGTTTTGTGTGGGAAAAGAGAACAAGGAATCACATGTTGATCGAAAAGCCAGAAATTATTTTGTGGAGGCAAGAATATTTAAGTAAAATAAAACAGTATCGTCAGGAAGGTCGTAAAATATACTACTTGAATAAAACTTGGGTAAATGCTGGACATGCAAGAGCAAAAATATGGAAAGACAAAACTGTTGTAACTGCACGTCAAGCTTTTGTTGAAAGGCTGTCTGCAGGTTTGAAAGATCCTTCCGGGAAAGGAAAAAGGTTAATAATCACCCATCTTGGCAGTGATACTAGGTTTGTTGAGAATGGTTTGTTGGTGTTTCAATCAAAACGAACTGGTGATTATCATGAAGACATGAATACTGATATTTTTGAAAATTGGATAACGAATATTCTACCATCTTTAGAACGAAATTGTGTCATTGTGTTGGATAACGCACCATACCATTCGAAAAAGACTGAAAGAACACCAAATACATCATGGAAAAAATCGAGTGGTTAAATAACAAGAATTTTAATGCGAGTGGCACATTACTAAAAATTCAATTATTGGATAAAACAAAACAATATTTAGTAAACTATCCGTTTGGTTATAAAGTAGACAATATAATAGAAGCAACAGGTAGGAAAGTGTTGAGATTACCCCCCTATCATTGCAAATTAAATCCAACAGAGATGATTTGGGCACAAGTAAAAGGCTATGTTGCCGCTCACAATAAAACTTTTAAATTGGACAATGTAGAATCCTTATTTCATGAGGGCTTAACGAAAACTACTGGAGAAGAATGGGGAAGATGTATTCAGCACGTTATTAAAGAGGAAGATGATATGTACCGCTTGGATAATATCATTGAAGATATGCAGTTAACATTTACTATGAATACAGGTTCATCAGATGAAGAGCTCACTTTTAGTTCTTCGGAATGTGAATTTTGAAATCTTATTTTTATTTTTTATTTAAACACACCGGCAAATTTAAAGGAACGGATATAAAATGGATGTTTTCTCTCCATAACTTTCTTTTCTCACAATAAATTTGAATGGAATTTTTTTTATTGGAAAAAATAAGTAATGGCTAGCTGATTGTAGTTTGTTTTGTAAAGCTTCATGCCATTCTCAAGCCTCTTTAAAAACGTAATGCAAAAAAGTAAAATTTTTGCAGAAAATGAATTGTACATTTCGACTTGTTTTAAACGTTTAATGTTCAAGAAAAGTTATAACAATTTTTTTTCAATAACGGGTGTTTCCTCCACGAGCTTTTACAACTGCGGTCATCCGTCTTCTCATATTTCTAATGACGTTGTCGATCATTTCTGGAGGCAAATCTTCCCATATGTCAATTAGAGCAGCTCTCACGTCTTCTGTGTTCCGGACTGCAGGAATTCCTGACCTAAATCGTCTGCCTAGCATGTCCCAAACATGTTCAATTGGATTCAAATCCGGGGAACATGCAGGCCAGATCATTGTTGGTATTTGTACTTGATTTAAAAAGTCAGTTACACAGTGAGCTACGTGAGGGCGAGCATTGCCGTGCATTAACATGAAATTTCGACCAATATATGGAGCGAAAGGTATGACATGGTCTTGCAGAACTTCCCTTGCGTATCTATCGGCAGTTAAAGTGCCGCTATCAATTACCACCAACTCTGTGCGTGCTCCTAAACATATTCCACCCTACACCATAATTGACTCTCCACCGAAAGAGACTTCAGGAGTAAAATTAAATTGTTCATTTTGTTCTCCTGGACGTCGATACAATCTATCCCTACTATCTATCGAATTTACGTAGAAACGGCTCTCATCCGTGAACAAAATTTGACCCCACTGATTATTCCAATTTTGGTGTTCTCGAGCGAAGGCTAGTTGCGCTACTCGGTGATGTTTTTGGAGATTTTGACCTTTTTTTGGCCTATACGACCCCAAACCAACTTCTTTAAGTCTTCTTTTAACTGTACGCTCACTTATTCTGGTTCCACGTACTTCTTTCAGTTCGATTCGTGTTTGAATAGCCGTTTGACGCCTGTTTCTGAGTGTTTGCAACGCTATAAATCGATCATCTACAGGCATAGTTGAACGTTTTCTACCTTGACCTCGTCTTCTCACATATTCTCCAGTTTGCCTCCTCTTGTAACATTGCGATGGATCCTCGATTTTGATTTACCGAACATTTCAGCAATATCACTGTAAGATCGACCACTTTCAATCATTGCTACAGCCCTAGCGACATCAGTCAGTGCTAAATCGCCTATTATGCCTTATTTCACAATCAACGTAGTGATAATTATGAAAAATAAGCCAAATTTGAACAATGGTTTAAGAAAAAAACAACAAACTTTTATGAAGAGAAAATATGCCTTTTACATTAAATGCAATAACTAACGGATGTTTACCTTTCACAATGAATTACATGCCAAAAATATACGTAGTAAACGTCAATCAAACATCATGACTGTCTAGACCTACGCAGCACTAAAAAGAAAAAGAAAAAAGAGGTAATTTTTTGAAATTTAGCTCCGTTCCTTTAAATTTGCCGGTGTGTATATTTTGCATTGTTTTATTATTATTTATTATGTTATTTAATAAAATTAGTTTAATTAAAGAAGTAAAATTAAATATTGTATTATTTAGTCAGATTGAATTATTATTCCTTCATACTTATCGGAAGTGATTGTGGTAATGTAATGTTACCAACAAATTTAAAAATAAAAGTGAAGCCATTAACTATAACGAGAATAGATGACATATTTGTAATATTTCTTGCAATTTTGTTAATTTGATTCCTAGATTATTTAAGAATTTAAAGTAATGTATATGTATATCGAACATATGATGTTTATTTGTATCGAATTCTAAATTTACATAATTTCGTGTCATAAAATTTTTGTATACATATGCGACAGCATCATAAGATAACCTCGCTCAATATAATATCGAACATCTGATCGATCATAAGTTGTCATCATTGTCATAACAAACATTCAAAATCTTGTCTGTGTAAATTGCCCTGCGCCTACAACGCCACCTACTGCATTCTTAAAAGAAATGAAGTATAGGTGACAGTTTTATTAGCTGATGCTGAGTTTTGTCAACTGAAAGTCGGGCTTGTTCGACGACATTTTCTTAACTCACTGGTTTTATTGGTTGATATTGCCGATTTAAGAACTCATTACCGTGAATACCGTATATTTTTTCCGAGTTAAATTATCTCACTGTATAGAGCTGTTATCAATTGAATTTTGTCAAGCAAAGGTCGGACTTGTTCTGACGATGTATTCTTGATTCACTGGTGGTAGTTTTATTGGTTGATGTTACCGATTTAAGAACTTATTACTGCAAATATTGTTTATCTTACCGACTTAAAATATCTTGCCGTATGAAGTTACTTTCGACTGAGTTTTGACGACTGAAGGACGGACCCGTTCTGTCGAAGTTCTTTTAACTTACCGGTAGTAATTTTATTGTTTAATTTTGCCGACTTTAGTACTTATTCCCGTGTCACCAATTTTGAATTTTAAATTTCAATTCAAGACAAGAATATCATTTCGTTTTATTTTTCATTGATCCGAATGCCGTTTGTATTATTTTTAATGTCTTTGTAAATATGTAAATATATGAAAGTATAAAAAAACTTGCATGTTTTTAATCTGAAAACTCTTAGTAGTATCAAATCAAATCAGGTAGATTTTCTCGATGGACTTCGTGCTCCAGAACACCGTAAAACCCACTTTTCACCGAGTTCGCAATTTAGGGAACTAAACTCACGAAGAAACCCTTTATTTAAGCGAAATAAGCTTGATGACATTTTTCCATTTTAATCTCATATAAATAACTAAGCACTTGTTTATCGTTTGTAGCGACATCTGTTAGTAAGAAGCGTGACTAAGACCTTTATACAGCTAAGGCCGATAATGTAGAGTATCTATCAACATAAAAGATTCTCTTATTTTATAAATGGAAAAGAAAACAATTGATGAGCAATTTATTCTCTACCACTTAAAAAGGCCTACTGGTCCCCACACCATCATATTTCAAGTAGAGATTTCTGCTTTAAATCTGTGTGCCATAAAGAACCTGGAGAAAGGGATACGAGGTGCAATTATAAATATATTCAGTAACAATCAGGCAGTTCTAAAAGCTATTAAGGCCTGCTCTGACACACGAAAGTATACACAATCTAAGGCAATTGGGACGCAATAACCACGTTACTTTGCGGTAGATCCCAAGCCACCAAGGGATCGAAGGAAATGAAAAGGCAGACAAGCTGGTCAAAGAAGCAGCGAACATGCCTTTCATTGGTGCTAACCCCTTCTGTGGTCTCCAAAAGAGTCACATAAAACAAGCAATTAAGACATGGGAGGACAATCAAAGGGTCTCGTACTGGGATAATGTTCCAGAAGGCGAAAGCACTCATATCAGGCTCGTCGAAGACAGCAAAAATAGTGCTATCGTTCAGCAAAGGGGATCTTAGATTGGCAGGATTTCTGACAGGCCATGTAGCCCTAAAATATCATTTATATAAACTAGGTAAAGCTAAAGATCAAATCTGTCGTCTATGCCAAGAAGATCTGGAGACGGATGGTAAAGGTTTATTAAAAGCCTCCAACTATGCTAACACACATAAGGGCATTTTATTACAATAGATCTATCAAGGTTCCAGTGATTAAAGGCATCTGTGCCATGGCCCGAATATATTAATAATAATAATACTAAACTGTCTGGGAACGAGGGTTAAATTATTCATTCCTTCCTCTATTGTAAATTTAATAGTTTCGAATTTTGAATTAAGTGTCGCGAAGAATTCGGGAATTCCTCTTATACCAACTTTCTACGTTCAGTGTATACACAAATAATAAACGCTACACCTACATCAATACTTCAAAAATGTACTACGTTGTTTGTTCGCGAATTTCCCCCGCGAAACAGTTGTAATTAGCTTAAAATTTCTTGTTTCAACGCCGGCTTTATAAATTGTTTAAGCTCGTGAATATGTACCAGTGCGAAGCATTCGAGAATAAATATTTTTGTTTCTGCCTGTGTTCTACAATGCGGTTGATAAATGTGTTGACCTATTTTTACTCACGTACTGTAGGGTAGAGCGAGTCATTTCGCCCATTTCACCCATCTGCGTTGTATTGCTTCTGCCGAACTGTGAAAGACATAATAGTTCGAGTGAAGAAGGAGAGGCTAGAGGAGAGTTAAATTTAGTGTGTTTCGGGCGGATATTTTGTTGAGTCTAACAATGCTTCTATCCTTTTTTAACAACCGTCTATTGTTATTTCTATTGCATGTTCTTTTTTGAACTGTATACGGGATTGAATTGAAAGAAATGCTATTGTTTACTGCAGAAAAAGGGTATTTTACGCCATTGTCTAGATGTTCTCAGAATTAATACCGGAATGTCAAGCATTATTGTTGAAGTTCGTTATGACATTCTTTAAATTAGAAGAAAATGCGCATTTTCAGCGTATCCATTTGTTTTCAAAGTTTATTTTTTTGGTTGCTATACAGGGTGAGTCGGAAGGAACGGACCAAATTCCCGGAGTGTATTGTGCCGTTATCACTGTCAGCGCTCTTCGATGACGTCATGCTGTTTAGGTGATGTATCGCCACGCATGATATTAGTCTAAGCGGTAAAGGAATCGTTTTTTTGCATTTCTTTTTTAAGTTTTGAAGGGTTTCCGATTTAAAGAGGATGCCAGTCGTCAACTGAGCCCTTCTTCGCATTCCATTCGATTTTATTTTGGAAAAACGAAGTTTCAAAGCAAAAACCAAACACGTAGCCGAGCACCGTTTTCGTGAAAAATGTATTTATGGTTGATATTTAATCGACTAATTATTATTATTTGTAATTGTACATGTATTAGGACGAAACTAAGGTTGAAATGATACAGTAATTGAATTTTTGTTCGAAATTTTGTTCAATTTCACGGGAAAATTACAGACATGCTATTTAAACAAGGTCTTAAATTTCCTATTATGTGGTGTCTTACCTAATCTATCTATCTAGCGATCTTCATCCTTTCGTTTTGTGTTACTCCTCGTTCTTCTCAGTGGCAACAAGATGATATTGTTTGGCAAGTCTCTTGGTCGGTCTCAGTCTAATTGTAGCAACATGCACATACAAACCTGCAATGAAGTTAAGGAAGTTCCTGCCGGCATTACCGCTTTATGCGACAAAGACGTACATAACATCATTTCCTTTATACTGTGTATAGAATATCAACTATACAGAAATGAAAAATCAATCTATTTCTATAGGCCATCATCAGCCATCTATAATAGGAAAGTGATGAACTACAACGCGAAATCGCGTTTTATCTGCCTGTGCAAACTTAATATGCTCTTTCTCATGTTGGTCGTGTTTCATTCTTGACCCAATTTTTTCGCCGGTTGATACGACAGGAAAAATCTCAGTTTTTCGCTGGAAGAACAGTAAAATTCGAAATCGTAAAATGATATTGTACATAACCGGGAATTTACTGTGATAGATGGCACGCGGATTCGGTATACAGGCAGGGTCTACTCTCAATGAGGGTGGTGTGTGCGGAAGGATAATAAAGGTGAAGTTATTACCCCGGTAGGCTTGGCTTGGTGGAATAAAAAGATTAAATCCGTTGGACCGTTAAAATTTTGACTATTTTCCAGTGGAGAAATGTGATTCGGAAAGTGTATTTCAGGTTGCGTGCACAGAGAAAAAAAAAGTTCTTGACGCAAACAAATATACAGTGAGTTAAACCTAGACGGTGGAAACATCAGTCCATGTAATACTTACACGTACCTTGGAACACAAATAAACACAGGTGGAAGAACAACAACAAAAATTGAGGCAAGAATCGGGGGAAAGCAGTTAATAGGAGCCCTAAACTCAGTACTCTAGTCAAAAGATGTCACAAAACAGCGGAAGAGGGACTTATATAACATTATACTAAAAAGTACTGTCCTGTATGGATGTGAGACCTGGCAACTAACGAAACAACTGAAAAACAGGCTTTTGTCGTTGGAGATGGACTTGATCGGTTACACCCACACCGATCAACCGATAATAACCGAACGTCCACTCGATTCCTTGTATGTACAGTAGGCAAAATAAGTAATGCCTTCCCCTATCAGCTACCGATTATCAATACTACCTTCCGCGCGTCAGAGAGCAAGTATCGGGTGTTTTCGGAAACGCAGGTATAGTAAACAGCAGAGGTAGAATTTCTTATCTGTCGAGTTCTGTAATATATAACGCTGGCCACGAGCGGTACCGCGCATCGGCGTAGAATCAGTTCGGACCGAGAGGAACGGTAGTATTACTTCGTCTGCGGAGCAGTACGGACATTTTCGCTGCCGGTCATTTGCGCAATTGTTTATCTGTCCTTGAAAAATTATGATTTCGTCAGCAAAACGACCGCGGTCGGACAAACTTCGAAAATTTATTGCAGAAATTCCAGACTTAATATATGAAGGTGCTAAAATTAAATGTGTAATCTGTAAAATCCTGTTAATGTGTTGGTCCAGACAACATTGTCTACGACACGTAGATAGTGAAAAGTATGTCTCAAAAAGAAATTGCGCACGAGACAATGAAAAATTTATATTTAATTTATGCGTTACGTTTATCGCATGTAATATACCGTTTAATTTACTAGACAAGGCACCATTTATCTGCTTTTGGAATAACTATTCGGAGTGCAAATTACCAAGTCGAACATCGTTACGAAGAATTGTGCCATCTGCGCGCGAACATATTGAACAAAAAATAAAATCGAAGTTGAAAGATCAACAATTGTGGTTATGTGTCGACGAAACAACAGATCGGAAGAAACATTCTGTTCTTAATGTAATGACACGCAAATTGGAACCTCATCAATCGGCACCTTCAATTCTATTAGTCTTCAAACGACTACAACAGTGTACTGCCGAAGTAATTTCAAAGTTAGTGTTAAATACATTGGACAAGTTTGAACTTTCAACAAACCAACTCTTGATGTTAGTGAGTGATGGTGCTGCAAACATGCTTTCTGTAGGCCGGTCTCTTAAAAAGCATTCTGCTGATTTGTTACACATTACGTGTAAAATTCATGCTTTCAATCTTGTGGCGGATAGTATCAGAAAATGTTATCCTGAGGTAGACGCTTTAATAGCGCATACCAAAGTAGTATTTGTCAAATCACCGAAACGTATTCGCAAATTTCACAGACTGTGCCCCCGTATACCAGAGCCACCAGAACCTATTCTAACTCGTTGGGGAACATGGTTGCAGGCCTCGTTTTATTATCATAAATATTTTGACAATATTAGGAACATGGTTTTACAATTCGATACATAGGAAGCTGCCGCTATCCAGAAAAGCCGGTCGAAATTTCAAGATAGTCAGGTTAAAATGGATTTAAAAATCATTCACGACAATTACTTCGGGCTAGCAGATGCAATAGAAAAATTACAAAATCCTGCGGTGCCGTTGGAAGAATCTCTACAAATAGTGCAACATGTTCACGCACAGCTATGCGCGATTGAAGACGCAAAAGATGTTTCTGTTCTAGAAAAATTTGAAAGTGTTTTTGAGAAAAATTCTGATTTTGGCACATTAAGACACATTTGTGAAGGTGCGTCAACAGAATCGTTAAGTTATTTGAAATATTATTTTACTTACGCAAATATTACGTCACTAGATGTAGAACGTTCGTTCTCTGCATATAAACGCATTTTTTCCTCATGCCGTACTAGTTTTGCCGAAACAACAGTTGAAACATATCTAATGTTGCAGATATTTAACAGACATTATTCACTTTGTGATTTCACGGAGGACTCTTAAAATGGTAAGTGTTTGAGCACGTGTTATTTAATTTTTATTTGAAAGATGAGCGAAATTATTTGCGGCAGCAAACATCTCTATTAGCAGAGTAACTCTAGTGGAACGCGAGGCCTGGTCGACTCTACACTATTGCGCGGTACCGCTCGTAGCCAGCTTTAGTAATATATTTACATTTCATTTGGTGGTTTATATTTCTTCAAGCTTTAGTTTACGATTCACAGTTAGATGTGTAGATTTTCTCTTAGGAAGGGTACTATTATACTTTCCTTAAGTCCGTGTCAAAAATATAATTATTTCCGTATTGTAATTATTATACGATGCATAAATAAGTGTTAGTAGATGCGGTATATATTAATAATTCTGTCCTTACTTTTCTCTAGAATAGTACGCTTAGCAAGAGAGGATGAATGTGTCATGATATTACTGATTAAAGTATTGGAGATATTTGCATCTGGTTGAAAGCATTCCAAAATATTTTATGGAAATGAGAATTAATGTTAATTGTAGTATAAAGAGTAAAAATGAATTCTTTCAGATTAACTACCTATAGATATTTCTAACTATGTAGTATAACGGAACAAAATAACATATAGCCGACTTTATATGGTATTAATTCAGTTAAGGCTTGTTTAATTATGGGTGGTGATAGCATAAAACGTATTAGTATCTTCTTGATAATCTTCAAAAGGATTACTTTATAAAAATGATGACAACATGTATTACTAGTAGTTTATTGACGACTGAAAATTAAGGCAATTTTACATTGCTATTTCAGAAAGCATTTGATAATTTCTACTAATCTTATATAACGTAAACACGCAAAGTTATTTGCAATTAAAACGTAAATTTAAAAAATGCAGGACAAAATAGTTAAATTAATGGATACCCAACTACTGTTAAAAATATGAGAATTTTTTGCTTTTTATTGTTAACTTTATTATATTTTCTGCAGCTATTATTTATGTATTTTGATATTTAAAGTTGTACATATAGAACTTGTTTACTTATTTAAATGGTTTTGAAATTATACATTTTTAAATGTATAGAAAAGTGATAGCTAGGGTAACCAAAACTTGCGGACTCGCATAAGCGTCGGTATTACGGGTTAATATAAGAATACGAAAAATTCATAAATAAACTTACTTGCTAATTATTCAACAAATTAGAGGCATCAGGATGTGAACTACTGTAAACTTGCATCATTGCATATGTTTCCACAGTTACTTCATTGAACCTTGTGCGTCGACAAGAAAAAATATTCTTATATATAGAAAACGATCTCTCCACATCTAAGGAAGTTACATTTGCATGTAGAAACTGTTTTTCAAAATCACTTAAAAGTTCACTATTCTTACACTTATTATAAACGGCCTCTAAAGTATTCAAATCGGGATTTTTCCTTAAAACATCTGCCAACTTTTGACTAGCGCATAATCCTGGCGTATCATTTAATGTGTGTAATTTATTTCTTGCACTCTCCACTATGTCTAATGATTCCTGCAATGACAATTCCGTACATTGTAGTTTTCTGATGGCATCTAGTAATACTGTATAATTGGTACATATTGTTGTTAAATCTTCTAAAAGTTGAGGAATTTGAAATTCTCTTTGACTTTCTCTAATTGCTTTGGATTCATTCCGATTAAATCGCATTATAACTGATTGAATTTGTTGAAAATGGATCAAATAGTAAGAAACTGCTGTTAGCCAAATACCCCGTCGCGTTAAAATTGGTTGAGGAGGTTCTGGAATACCTCGACAAAATTTACGAAATTCTTTTAAACGTTTAGGAGATTTACGAAACACTGCTTTAGTACCAATCATCCGATCAACGTTTCCGTAATGTTGTCGAACAACTTCACCAACTAAATGCAAAGCATGCAGCACGCAAGTTCTATGTTTTAAGTTAGGAAATATATGTTTTAAGGATCGCCCAACGCTTAACATCGTTGCTGCACTATCTGTCACAATCATCACAACTTGATCTTGGGCAATTTTAAATTTTTTCAAAGTGTTCATTATCACTTTTTGAATATTTTCCGCGGTACATTGTTGAACACGTTTGCAAGCTAACAAATATCGAGATGCTGTATTCTCGCTAGATAAAACGCGAGCTATTACATTCACAATACTGTTTTTCTTTGTATCGGTCGTCTCATCCAAGGTAATCCATATTTTTTTGGAACACAAATCACGTTTACACACATTTTCTAGCATCTCTTTCATTCGCGGCAAATGATTCTGTAATTGTGTTTGTGAGGGTAATGGGTACTTTGGAACGTATTGTCGCCAAAACGTTTAAAAGCTGCTTTTCTCACCAACGACAACGGAAGATTACAAGAGGAAAACATAATTAATAAATGTATGAGGAATAGTGTATAAGGTATTTCAGTTCTTGCATTTCTCATCTGCTTAATACCATTGACATGCCTCTGGCAATCAGTTCTGTCCAATGCAGCCAAACGAACATTGCATATTAAGCAAAAAACTGCACTACCGTCATATTTTAAATGGGGAAAAAGTGACACATACTTATGTACATTAGTAGCAAATCTATTACGAGGCATTGTTTTCTTAGGTATGTAAATATTAGTTCTATATGAAACGATACACTAATTATGTACTTGGTATAATACTACAACACACAAAAAACACCAGCTATATTTTCAAAAGCGACACGTAAGTACATAACCTTGACCGTTCGACTAATCTCTGCAACAGCTCAACCGGTACTAAAACGAAATCTCTCTCAGCGCGGTTTAACATGATTTATATTCAAGGTCGACACTACATGCCTGCTTCTCTACCGGTTTAGTTTATTTATGAATTTTTCGTATTCTTATATTAACCCGTAATACCGACGCCTATGCGAGTCCGCAAGTTTAGATTACTCTAATCATGACACATTCATCCTCTCTTGCTAAGCGTACTATTCTAGAGAAAAGTAAGGACAGAATTATTAATAATATCGCATCTATTAACAATTATTTATGCATCGTATAATAATTACAATACGGAAATAATTATATCTTTGGCACGGATTTAAGAAAAGTATAATGCTACCCTTACTAAAAAAAGATCTACTTATCTAACTGCGAATCGTAAACTAACCCTTGAAGAAATATAAACCATCAAATGAAATGTAAATATATTATTAGAACTCGACAGATAAGGAATTCCCAAGTGATTCATAATTATCTTTATCTCTGCTGTTTGCTATACCTGCCATTCGGAAAACACCCGAAGCCCGCTCTCTGACGCGCGGTAGATAGTATTGATAATCGATGGCTGATAGGGGAAGACATTACTTATTTTGCCTACTGTGCAGCGGGTGCAGCCGTTTGTCACGCTTTAGTAATGGAGGAAGTTAACCCTCGTTCTACCCTCGTATGTTCCAAATTAACTATTTTATATTCTCAATTTGTTTGACAGTTAATGTTTATTTTGTTATTGATATCCATGTATATCACACGCATAATTCCCACTACATATAATTTGAAGTGTATTGTATATGAAAGGTAAACATAGGCTTCTACGAGTATGATTAATTCTATGTTATCTTTGATATTCATTTAGTTATCCTAGATTAATGCTTTACTGTACCCACCCGAGCCTTAACTACAACATATCTATTGAAACCAAAGGTCCTTCTTGTTAATAGCCAACAATAAACGCTATCTAGATATTCGCGAGAGGTGCGATCTCAAACAAGTGGCAGACGAAGTGCGAATGCGCACCATACCGTAGGAGGACTACGGCTCTTCTGAGGGGGCCCTGTTCCCAATGTTAACCGGCCGGTTGCAATTCATGCACTCCACGTTCGGAGATATCCCCAACTACAACGCGGGGAAACTCGAGCGCGACCCTTGACTGAAACGCGACGGCAATACTTCGCAAAAGTTAATTTTCCACTTGTTGAAGTGAACTGTCCCTCGCTTTTAAAAAGAAAACTGAAAAAATGGAAAGATAAAACAAAATCAGTGCTAATTAGAGGTTCTGAGAATGTGTTATTAAATTTTAAAGCAACTTATTTTAAAGCTATAAAAATGTAGATGATATCATTTGGAAAACTAAATTTAAAGTCAGTAAACTATAGTTACAATGAATATATATGTAGTACTATGTATTTGTGAATATAGTTTTAAAAAGAAAAGGGTTACTATTCATCGATTCTAAACGTAAACAAAGTTCGTTGTTAAGGTGTTTTATAATTCCAATAACTCCAAACCGAAGAAGTAGTTATCTATATATCCTCTATCTTCATCTAGATATAGTTAGATTCGTCTGCTTCTAGATACATAAATCAAGATTTTATAGCGTTGGTAAGTTTGGAATGTTTAAATTTTATATGTTGTGTGGATTGCGTTTTATTGAAATTAGTTTCAATAAACGTTCAATTCAAGTGTTATAAGTTTAGGACAATACTCAGCGTCATCTAGCGTGGGGACATCGAAACCCTTATTTAAAAAGGCTTACTCCTTTTTAATTAATTGTTATTTTTTGTTGATATTTCTACTTTGTAATTGAAAACAATACATCAAAGTGAAATCATTTACTGAAATACAACATAAACAGGTACAAGAAATATAAATTCAACAAAGGAGATGAAATAAATACTAAAAGACATATTAAAGATACTCACTAAACTATAATTATCTACTACGAAATTTTATACAACTTTGTTGCATAAAATTATTCACATTTACTTTAGATTCAGGGTCACTTAGCAAATTGTTAAGCCTTTTCACATAGTTGTAAGGCAATAACTAACCTGGACAAATATGCGATAACAGCCAGGGGCGTGGTGAGCACATAAAAGTTTACACATAAACTAGAAGGTAAGAAATAAATTATGAAACGTGCTGAAACACTTACCATTTTAAAAGTCTTCCGTGAAATCACAAACGGGGTAACATCTGTTAAATATTTGAATCATTAGATAGGTTTCCACAGCTGTTTCAGTCAAGTGAGTACAACGTGCGGAATAAATGTTTTTTAATGCCGAAAATGACTGTTCGACATCTAGCGGTGTTATATTTGCATATTTAAAATAATTTTTGAAACAACTTAATGCATCTTCACACGAACCTTCACAAATTTGTCTTAATATAAGAAAATCGAAGTCTTTCTCTAAAACACTTTCAAATTTTCGTATTACACACAAATTTGTTTCGCCTTCTGCAGCGCATAACTGTGCGTGGACATCATTCGCAATTTGAACAGAATCCACTAGCGACATCGAAACATTTTGTAATTTTTCTATTCCCTCCGCTAGTCCGAAGTAATTGTTGTGAATAGTTTGTAAATCTCTTTTAACCTGACTATCTTGAAATATTTCCTGGCGTTTCTTGATTGCTGCAGCTTCTGTCGGATTGAATTTTAAAACTACCTTCTTTACTTGATCAAAATATTTGTTGTAGTAAAACGTAGCCTGCAACCATGTTCCCCAACGTATAACAATCGGCTGTGGTGGCTCAGGATTTTAGAAACACTGCCTTTGTACTAGCAATCAATGCATTTACTAGTGGAAAACATGTAGGAATCGTTTGTGCCGTAAGATTTAGAGTATGGATTTTACACGTTACATGTAAGAAGTTACCACTGTGTTCTTTAAGAGATCGGCCCAAAGAACGCATGTTCGCGACACCATCACTCATAAACCTTAAAAGTTGCTTAGTTGAAACTTCAAATTTTTTCAAAGAGTTCAACACCACCTTTAAAAACTCATCGGCAGTACAATTTATAACTCTTTTGGAAGGTGTTTCTAAAGTTCCCGAAACGTACCCGACTATTTCACAAAGTGTGTCCTGATTTACCTGAACCACCATAGCCGATTGTTACACGTTGGGGAACATGGTTGCAGGCTGTGTTTTACTACAACAAATATTTTGATCAAGCAAAGAAGGTAGTTTTAAAATTCAATCCGACAGAAGCTGTAGCAGTCAAGAAAAGCCAGGAAATATTTCAAGATAGTCAGGTTAAGTAGCGGAGGAAATAGAAAAATTACAAAATGTTTCGATGTCGCTAGTGGATTCTGTTTAAATTGTGAATGATGTTCACGCACAGTTATGCGCTGTAGAAGGCGAAACAAATTGGTGTGTAATACGAAAATTTGAAAGTGTTTCAGAGAAAGTCTCCGATTTTCTTATATTAAGACATATTTGTGAAGGTGTGTGTGAAGATGCATTTTTTTGTTTCAAAGATTATTTTAAATATGCAAATATAACATGGCTAGATCTCGAACGGTTGTTTTCGGCATTAAAAGACATTTATTCCGCATGTTGTACTCATTTGACTGAAACAGCTGTGAAAACGTACCTAATGATTCAAATATTTAACAGATGTTACCCAGTTTGTGAATTCACGGAAGACTTTTAAAACGGTAAGTGTTTCAGCACGTTTTATAATTTATTTCTTACCTTCTATTTTATGTGTAAACTTTTATGCGCTTGCCACGCCTCTGGCTGTTACCGCATATTTGCCCAGGTTAATCATAAGTTACGACTCGCAACTTATAACAACAACGTACCAAGACCTAGATGTTATTAATTTGCTAACTGTTTATGTGCAAACTGTATTTTCCTATCGCTTTTCTTAAACTTGTAACTTTGTATTACACGAAAACTTTTCCAATATAGCCAATCCAGATATACGAAATGATCCTATACATACAGTTGAAAAAGTATCCCTCAGGTTTTGCAGGAGTTGCTATAATATCGAGAGGCATGAACTTTTGCCCTTTAGAACGTCGTAAGTAGCAGATTCACCAAACCACATAAATGTTATATATAGACTTGCCTGAATAATGTATACAGTGCAAGTAATAGTTGCATAGGTCAGGATGTATCTTTTATTCAGGTAGAAGTTCCAGTGAATTCTATTCAAACTGATTATTTTATTCTATTTTCAATAAATAGTAGCTACATTTCTGGTGTTCATTCATTATTTCGAGGATTTTTTGCAAAATATATTTGGTTTAAGAAATAAAGAATGTTTTCTGTACTTTACAAATATATGTACCATCGCTTTCATAAAAATCTGGGGCAAACATGTCTTGTAAAATACTTTTTGCTAAAACCAAACAGTTTTTAAAATGGGTGAATATAACGTATAACTTCTGGGTTAAATACAAAATAATCTCATTTCTAAAGTCATTAGCTGTGTTCTTTTTAATGATATTGAAATATCAGTAAAGAGCAGAGCTGAGTGGAGTATCTCAGTCAAACTCGTTTTCAAAAAGAACGGAAAGCATTGCTCTGTCAAATTAAATTAAAAATACATAACTTATCATATGATTTTATATTCAATAATTTCTTGCTCTCACAGGCGTCCTTTTTATTCTATTAACTGCATATTTATTGATTCAAAATCACCATATTTGACGCTTATCTGATAGCGTTCCATTTACAAATATTCAGTTTCCGTGCAATTGCTAAGATACTGAACAAGTTCAAATCGTAATCGTTTATTTTTCTTACTGCTGGCTAGGTAAGTTAAACATTACTGCTCTGATTGAAGGTATATACCACTGCTGACACAAAAATTTGGGACAACTCGTATGTAATCACTTTATTTTCAGTTGAACTTGTTCACTTTCTAATCACTTGCAAAAGAATCTGCCATAAATACGAAGTAAAAGTCAAGTTTATTGCCTTCCAGTGCAATTCCAGGCTAATTTTCTGTTTTCAAGTTTGTAAAATTTCATTAATTGATATCTAGTTTAATTTAAATTGCCGAAAGAGTGTCTAGGAACACTCACGAACCATCAGACTGCATAATTAATTAATTCATTTCGAAAAATTATTATTTTTTTAAATAATTCCCCTCGTCTAAAACATTACACAAGCTCTACAATACCCTCGTATAATTTAACCAAAGCAAAATAAGTCAATAAAAGCTTATTCTTCACATTCTCCACTTGAAACTACGTTACTATCGTCCAACAAACACAACGCCATAACGAAGATTGTTCCGTATTCCAGAAAACGACCGCGAAACCCAAAAATAAACAAACGCAGCTCGCTAATTCTAGCATCCACACAGAACACAAAGTGAATTTGTTCTTTACTACACATTTCGCGCTTTCACAGGCCGAAAACAAAGTTTATATCGTAGTTTATTTGTTTTCGCTTCGGACTACGTACCGCTTCTGACGCGAATCGATAGGTGACTCTTGCTACCCATTCTCGATGTAGGGCTAACGCTAAGTTGAAATTCCTTTGATGATTTTTGTCGGTTCTCGATCCTTGGTCCTTGAAGTTTTATAATAGACTGAAATGTTTTTTCTCAGGGAAAATTATTAAAAATTTTAAATTTTGTCAATTGATTAAATTTTTAACTCATTTGTTGTTCTTTGCCCTCCCTAACTTTGAACCTTCTCTTCTATTTTGAATTTACTTTCTAATTCCTATATCGAACACTTTAACTTGAAACCGCAGCCAAAATACTAATTAACTCGACTAAAACGTAACCTGGATTGCTTAATTTATTGGCGGCCCTATCCTCTTTTATTTTAATCGCGATGGCGATTGTTTCTTTCCACAGCAAATTTGGATGATATCTACCCAAATATAAACTCATGAGGAATTTTTGATAAATGTTATTTTTTAAAGTTATTTTTAGACGTAGCATGAAAGAATGAATGTGGTAACGCTACTCGATGACTCAATTAGACGACTTTGTGATAGACAAACCCTCATGACAAACTTAAAAATACAAAAACTGCCCGACATAAATGAAGATACCTTAATGAAACATATTCAATATAGGAAATAATGTTAGAAATGCCTTTGAATTTACCCTGCTGTTTGTTGTAGAAGAATTTTACATTAATTTTGAAGATTTGCGAAATTAGGAGAATAAAAAGAAGAATGGTTTTGTAATTGTTTCACTGAGATCGTCGTTATCTGGATTTATATATTTTATATAATGTCCATACTCCAAGGCCAGCCGGCCTGGGGGGAAAATTGTGGCTTTCGAAATTAACTTTTTCTCCGCTAGAGGGAGTTTCATTACTATCGGGTGGCTCTCCTGAATACCTTAACCATCTAAGACTCACAGCTGATTTCCGATCTAAATATTAAACATAACAATACCTACTTGGCGACTTTATGGGCAAATTTTTGTAGAACTGTAAATTTTTGTAAAACTTGCAAGTTGACCTTTTTAAACCCAAGTCACAATGTTCGTTACTGACGAAGCCGCAACAATGCTGAGAGTTGGTAGGATGTTGAAAATATGCTTTCCGACTCTTCTTCACATAACATGCCTCAGACACGCATGTCACCTCGTAGCAGAAACCATTCGAAAGAAGTATCCGATGGTGGATAAGTTAATAACATCTACCAAAAAAGTGCTCATCAAATCTCCCAAACACATCCGTGCATTGAAACAATTGTGTCCGAAATTACCACCACCACCTCAGCCTGTAATTACGCGATGGGAACATGTCTCCAGGCAGTATCTTACTATCAGAAATATTTTTCACAAGTGATTTTAACGAAAAATCCCGATTTACAAAAGGTTCGGTCTATAATTAAAAATCAAGAGTGCCCAGATGAGGAAAAGGAATATCTGACATTTGCAAATCTTACTTCACTGGATATCGAACGATCATTTTCAAAGTATACGACAACGTATTCACAACACTGTCGACGGCTGAATGAATCGACAATGGAAGCGTTGCTGATGTTGCAATTTTACGCAGCTTACCAGGCCGGTTGCCAATTGCCACAGTGGACATCAAGACGACAGATAGAACAGCAGATAGCTGTCTCAACGGACGTATGCATGTAAGCATGTCTTATCACTTGCCTTTGTTGAACGTCTGTTGTATTAAAAAAGGAGAAAATATACCAACAATTAGTTACGAAATATGAAGACGGAAATCAAAGCATTGTTAAATGTGTGGTGAATTGAACCGAAATTTGTTTAAACTGCTAACATTGGTGTTACTGGCATTGAAAACGATACCGGCGAGATTTTTGTAACTTTCGCTAATCCCAAATACAAACAGAAATTCTGATATTCACCAATCTGTGACAACTGTTTTATTATTTTTTTATATAGACATTTTAATGTTAGTTATCCAGTGGTAAAAAGATGTAAATGCATTATTTTACTTACCTATTATTTTCTTCATTTACATCTCACCGCTTACGAACTACCATCTCACATAACCTAAACTAGGACTATGATTGCCTTGCATTCACGCAACGGAAATAGCCGACGACGCACGAAGCGCACGATTGTAACATACCTTTGTTTGACTCAACAAAATTATGTTAAATAAAACCGTTTGTACATTCAAATAAATTCAGTGCTGTTGTTCTTAAAAAATGTGCTTTTACTCAAATGAACCTTTGTTGAATTAAATAAATAATTTCAAAGATATATATTCGTTTGATTTAAAAAAAAAATTTTTTCTTTGTGTACCAAAAGTTTCTAGCCTATCACAGAAACAAGTAGTTTTGTTGTCAAATTCAGTTTTATTTCTTAACAGAGTCTATACACTTTCCTCAGCAACGCTCCCATCTCTTTAATCCGTCCAAGTAATAGCGGAATGAAGGGATGGAGAGGGGAGAAAACCAAGAACACTAGTCTGGTACACAGATGGGTCCAAAACGGGCACTATATCTGGCGTTGGTGTATATGAGGAAAACCAGGGATACAAAGTATGTGTATCACTTGGGCGATACACCACGGTATTTCAAACAGAAATATATGCTATACAAACCTGCGCGTGGGAGAGTCTGCGTCGGCGTCCGCAGGGTGAGACGATGTGCATTCTCTCTGACAGTCAGGCAGCCTTAAAGGCACTAGCATCTTATCGCATAACCTCCAAACTAGTATGGGAGTGCCTGCAAACCCTAATGGCTCTGTCTAAACACAACAAGGTCACACTGGTGTGGGTGCCAGGGCACAGGGCATAGCGGGCAATGAAATTGCAGACCAGCTAGCGAGGGAAGGTTCAAAAATGAATTATATAGGCCCTGAACCGGGTCTAGGTATTACCAAGAGTGCAGTGCGTGGTGCAATTAATGAGTGGATTATAACACAACACCAATTAAATTGGAAACATGCAGCTGGACAAAAGCACAGCAAACGGATGATGGGAAGACCGTCGCAACATCTGACTGCTGACCTGCTTGAATTAAACAAGATACAGCTTAGAGCAGCAACATGTCTATTAACAGGACATGGCTGTTTGAGAGGCCACTTGCATAAGATGGGGATCTACAAAGATGAGCCCTTATGTAGACTTTGCAATGAGGAGGAGGAAACAGCCTCTCACATTATTTTCGAATGTGCAGCGTTAGCTCAACGCAGATTCGCTGTGCGAAGCACAATTGAACTACCAATGGAGAAAGATTTACTACATAGGCTGTTAAGCCTGATTGCGGGAACTACATATGTAGTAAAACAAAACCGAAGCAGGAATAATACAATAAGCTACTAAGCTTCAGTGTTAGGGATGTAAAGACCAGCCCTGCTCTGGTAGAAAATCAATCATCAATCAATCAATAGCGGCATCTTGTTCTGCAAAACAGGCATTTTGTGCCATCTTCATGATGAAGCTAGAAACTTTTTAGACTACCCTCTTAATAAACCAAGAAAATCTGTAAGATATACGTTAATTAACCTATTTTTTTTTTGTTATGTCATAACTACTTAAAAATCAAAAATGTTAAATAACATGATACCACTTCACAGAACCTTCGTCGTGTGCTCTATTTAAAAAGCACTTCCTAAGCCACATAAGAGGTATTAAATTTATGTTTTAGGTACTACTGCGAAATGTAAATAAGTACTTACTTGGAGCTTAAATCTGGTAGCTCGAGAGCGCGGTGGAACCAATTAGATGAAATGGCAATTAAGCTTGACGCTCGGAAAAAATCCTAATTGGTCTTATTAGTATTAATTAATGTTGAAACACGCTCAAGCCCGTTAGAGTTTGAAAAAGAAAATTGTTTCTTACTTTTTGTATAAAGAGGACGAAAGAAAACAAGTAAATTAGCTTTTTTTCATTTTCTGAAACGAATAAGATTGTATATGATTATTTGAAGAGATGATGTGATATGCTTTCATTAATTTCGCAGAATCACTAAATTAAATCCTTGATGGGAAATTATTTTTTGTAAACGGTAAATTCAGACTTTAAATAGATGAAATTTTGAAGAAAATTTTGCACTCCTAAATAAGAATTCTTCAGAAATAAAAATAATTATTCGATTTTCGCTTTGGAATTATACAGATGAAATAATACCATTGCTGTGATTGTAAAGAAGTGGATAGGAGAAGCAATTTCTTTACGAATTTCGTCGACAATAACGAACGAAATGAGGTAGAAGGTTAGGTGCCCGAAGACAAGACGACACTTCAGACAAATTAAAATCTTTTCCTCTTCTCCTCTTTCACTCGGAACCCCATGCAAATGCCCTTCTTCATCGTTCGACCTCCGAATTGAATGCCATCCCTTTTTTTGGCCGTCGTAAAGTTTAATTTAATTTTCGTCAGAGAGGCAATTCCTTCAGATCTTAGCCGTATTTACTTCGGATGGTCATCAAAAGAAGAGTGTTGGGTAACAAGCTCCAATATGATTAATATTCTTAGGCGTAAATTGGAAACTGGAGAGTTTTATATGGAGGCTATAAAAAGCTTTTTGAAAGAGAGCTAATTTGATTACTAATGTTTCGTGGTCTTTTCCCAGATTTTGGACTTGATTGACACGGCGAGGAGTTAATAAAAAGTAGTTTTTTTTGTATGGAAAGATTGGATTGAAGTAACATCAATTTCTAGTGGTTGTAAGGACTATAACTGTAACTACAACTTGCCAGTAAACTATTTACTGGACAAATGTTAAACATCCTCTACATACCAGGATGGTGTGATTGTTTGCGTTTAGTAACTTTATTTCGCGACGTAATCTCCTTGTAGCTCTATACAATGGGTTCTCAAACTTTATCGGTCCGCGGCGTACCTATAGGTTTAGTATTTTGTCGCCGCTTCCTTTTCAAAATGTGTGCACAATGGCATAAATCAGGCACAGAAATGAAAACGATTCTTAAGATAAACCTCCCAATGTGAAGCTCACATTTATTAAAATTGAATCACAACTGAAAACCATCAAACTAAAGTATGAAAATACAAAAAAATATTAAATAAATGGTGAAGAACGGTGAGATTTTCAACCATGTTAGAGTGATTGGTCTCAAGATGTCGCTTTAGGTTACTTGAGAGCATACACTCGGTCGCTAGAACTTTAGGGTCGTTCTTCTTTGAGGAAAATTACGTGATGGTTGAACAACAACTTAAGAAGAATATGGTGTCAACAGGACGGAGCCGCTTTCCACACTACTAGGGGTCTATGACAATTTTGTGAAGAATATTTCCTGATGGTGTCATTTCTAAATTCGGAGACATAACTGGCCGGATCTCTCAATTTGCGATTTCTTTTTATGGGGCTTCTTAAAGTCAAAAGTATTCTCAAATCGACCGCAAACTTTGGAACAACTAAAACATAATATTCGGACAGATACCAATTGAAATGTTGGGCCGGGTGATGCAAAACTTTCCCGCGCTAGGCTTCAAGAGTGCCAGCAGCGACGAGGAGGTCATTTGACTGATGTAATATTCAAAAAATAAAATTTCCATGTTTCCTCAAGAACCTTTTATGTGATTTTTGAATAAACATTTAGCAATTAATAAAAACAATTCAATTACAATTCACACTTCATTCTAATGGACCCTGTACATATAAATCAATCAAAACTAAAAGGGAAAATAGGACTAACAATATTTTCAACGTCATAAAATAATTTTCAGAGGAAAAAATGGAAGATAAATTAAACCCGTCCTCGTAAATCTTGCTGTTGTTCGCTTCATCCACGAGAGGGCGCTCATGCGGAAGTTTGATCGTTGTTTTAGGAACTTTTCATTTATTACTTAACGACGTTTTATACTTTTAACAGATTTGGTGTTGGCTGGAAACGAAGAAGGTGTCTTTTTACGTCTTTCAGTCGAGCAAATCGGGACGTTTTAAAATATGATTTATTGCCAAGCACGCCCGATTTAGCGCTTGGCCTTTTTTTTGGCGTGGATTACCAAGCGGAGCAAAAACGCGCAATCTCATTTAAGCCATATATGGTTGGGATTATTGTTCGTGCGCGTACAACCGGGCAAAAAAAAGCCAGTGAAACGCCCACACGCGTTTCGAAATTGTCGAAGTTTAAACCGAAGTAATGTTTCATGATTCATTCCATGTAGTCGTGACTAGAATTCTAACAGTTTAAAGTCTATTATATTCACTATCAGCTATCACCAGATATATTGGGTAGCGTTGTATGACATAAAAGGATTTTCCCCGGGGAATTTATGGGTACGAGGAAGCAAATGAATTTAATCTAGTGGGCGGTCGCGTAAACTAAAATGCTTATTTTGGAACTGGTTGTGGGATTGTTCACAAATATTGAAGTTAAAATGTTAGTTTTGCGATAAAACGGGATGTATCAATACTTTGGCGTAGATTTGTAGGTATACATTAGCGATATGGATACCGTGTATGAACGAAAAGCATTACAATCAAAGAGGTATACTCTACTAACGATTTTATGCATTTTAAAGTATTTCTTTTATGCAGTTGCTCCACTACTTACCCTCCATAAATTCCCTCTTTTCCATAACACTTTTATATACAGGTTGTTGATGTTATTATATTATTGGGCAAAGTTGGGCTTAGTTTCCGAAATACGGCTAACGCAAGGTCATCCTAGGACACACTGGTTTACTGAACAGGTACAATTTTCATTATTATTCTCCAGAAAATCCACGTATTGTAAGAGAAGTTGATTATCCTTTTCATTAATACTTTTTTCCAGTTTTTCCTTCACTTGCTCTTTCCTTTTCCTTGTACCTATTCACACTTTCTTGTTACCCTTGTATATGTATATTCAATAGTAGCTCTGTACTTTTGAAAATTCAATGTATCTATTATATTTGTCCTGTAATTGGTTTTTGACTGTTGGACAATAAAGATGTATTATTATTATTATTATTATTAGCATCGATGGAGCATAAATGTATGGGGAGGCATTACAGCTCAACACGAAATATAACCAATCCGAATTTTTCGTACATGATTAATGGTATTACTTTACAAAAAGTGGAATGTGTTAAGGATTTAGGTATATATTTAGACAGTAAACTTATCTTTCGTTGACTTTTGTACGTAGTGGTCTTGAATTTGGCTCAATTGTTTAGAGGCCCTGTTATTACACATACAGTGAGGTCCTAAAGTATCCGTCCGCCCTTATTAACTTTTGAACGACAGAAGCTAGCGTTTTCAGGAAAAATTAGGTCGATTTATATCTTTTATGGGCTAACTTTTGCTGTCATCAGCAATTCAATTGCATTTCCGGTGTCACTGGATGTGGCGTCAACTTTCTTATTTTAAGTAGAACACCCTATATATTTTGACGTTTTTGGAAAGGAAATCGAAAGGCGCATCCAACAATACCACATATGTTATACTTTAACTTATATGACGATACCAAGGTTTTGGTATTCTGTTTTTGTTCTTACGCAGAGTTGGTTAGGAAAGAATGCCAAATTGTTTCTTGTGACGCCAGACTGATCTAAAGAACTCATTGCTAGGCAAAGTAATTGTAACAATTGCCAAACTGTCAACTCATTTCCAAAAGAGCAAATTATTCTTGTTATTATAACCTGCATTTGTCATACCTTCGTTCTTTGTGCTCGTTATTATTTTATCTCATTTTAACTTGTTTTGTTTTTGCACTTTAAGACCCCATTTATAGACCGAATTGAGAGAATTCAACGTAGATTCATAAAACATTTAAATTACTTGTAAAAACTCTAAGTCGTACGAGCACTGCCTGACTTAGAATGACTTAGAATATAGTTTAGCTGCTGTCCTTGCATATGTAAAATTTTTCATTTTCTATTTATTACTTCTTCTTTAACGGGCATAAATTATGACCAGTATACATGTATGTATGTGCACTCCATACTATTGCGTTATTAAAGTAGTGCACTGCTTACCTTGTGGCTCTTGTCATTAAAATTTCGAAAACTTCGGAAACCTCTTAATTCTCAATTAAATTATTCGAACAAATATGCAACAAATGTTTCTAAATTCTATATTTTAAATACTTCGGAAAAGTAGCATGATTATTTAGTATTACACAAAGAAAGTGATTCCGGCCGTTACCTACGATATACACAAGGCCTAACAGCTCTGACTTCAGCAGGCTGTGACGAATTTTGACATATGCCATATAAACGCGTTTACATACTGAGACCATCTCTGCGTTTTGAATTGGTTTATCCAAATTATATTGGTTTTATTTAAAAAAATACTGTGTAGTGATGTTTTCGTACTTTGTTGGTGATACCTGCAATGTTTTTCCAGTGTTGTATAAGCGATAAAACCTTTTCTAAAACGATAAAAACGAGATAACCTAACTTAACATGGTGTCGGGTGTTTTGTGTGTGAGTTACCGTTTGTAAATAAAAGAAGATATTTGTTGAAATTTAGTTTATAAAACGTATCTCTGTATATCGAACAACGCAAGATCTGTTATGCTATGTCGGCTTTTTCTTTGTATACATATAAGAATACCTGCAGTTAGCAACTGGCACTCGATAGATCTCTATCTATCGAGTGCCAGTATTTTCAACCGCTCTAATATATATAGAATTTAGTTTTCTTTCTGTTTCACCTCTATTAAAATAAATACAAGTAAAGTAAGACAATGCGTGTTTGTATACCCATATACCACAACAATATTATTTATTTTTCAACAGCTATAGATTCAAGAACCGGGGAAACTATAACTGTAAGTTATAGTTATAGCCTAAAAAACATGGTACTGTATTTGATAAAAAACGTGAAGATTTTATTGTTCAAATAGTTTTATATTCTTACGTTATTTAACAAAATTATTTTTGAACACGAAGAGATGTTTGCAACAATTATAATAACTTGTTCTATAAATACCCTACTCAAAAATGATTGTGGGAAAAGTAATGATAGATTAGGTAAAACACCACATAATAGGAAATTAAAGACCCTGGTAAAATAGCATGTTTGTAAAAATTCTTGTGAAATTGAACAAAATTTCGAATAAAATTACAATTACTGTATCATTTCAACCTTAGTTTCGTCCAAATACATGTACAATTACAAATAATAACAACTAGTCGATTAAATATCCACCACAAATACATCTTTCACGAAAACGGTGCTCGGTTACGTGTTTGGTTTTTGCTTTGAAAGTTCGTGACAGCGTGACGTCATCGAAGAGCTGTCAGTCCTTCTATATTGGTGGTAACGTTCCGGCTCAATATTCAAATATCAAATGTACACCATCCCTAAATTTAAATCCATTCTTTTTAATCAACGAGGAGTGCAAACTGTTTTAATATCCAAAACTTAGCGACGCGAAAGATATGAATGAAAATCGCACAGAAAACAAAGGTTAACAACCCTGCTTCTGAGAAGCCTGAAATTGTTTCCGATCTACCGAACAGTTTTATGACTAATTAGACGACCGCGTAACTGGAGAACCTTTTATCTCCATCTGACAAACGGCTAATTCCAACGACTAGAGAATTCGAAACCGTGGACCCGAAAAAAGTCGTCGGATATCCCCTCGCAGAGGATCTATTTGAGGCTGCAATGTTTAAGGGTGTTTGCAGTCTTTGGCGTCATCGTAAAGGCAATAATTCATGATTGTACCGCGTAATTTAATTCGTATTTCACCATTCGAGACGAATAAATTAACATCGAAGAGAGGGTGAATGACCATCTTCCTCACTTGGATGGTTTTCTGGATGCTAGTATAATGTAATAGTGATAAATTGGAAGCAGATATTCTTGGAAAGAAAAGCGCAACGTTATTTGGCAATTACCATTTATCCATTAATACCTTCAAGTGAGAAGTTTGAGGTGGAATGTGTTATACGGGTACTATGCAATAAATAAAATACGCTTAGAGGTTGTAAGGTAATTTTTATTCAATTAACTTTCTGTCGGTAAAATTCTTGGGATTGGTTACCAAACTCACCGTCCAAATTGAACCGCATTTAGCAATTGTTTTAATAGGGCCAACTCATCGACACCGTAAAGAACAAGCCAGGAATTTGAGGTGGATGTTCTGACTTACCAATGTCCATCCTCCTTGACCATCGAATTAGGACCATTTAAAAATAGGGTAAAATTTAAAAAAAACAGTTGGTAAAGTTGGCAATATTATTATTTAATTACATATAACATGCAAAGTAACTATAATTTGAACATATATTTTCTAATATTTGCTTGTTCCTCCTCTGTGTTTTATTATTTCCTCAATCCTTTTTGGCATACTGCCAATGCAGCTTTTTATTGTTTTCTTATTTTCGTCGCTATCATACCATACATCAGTGGTCGCCAACCTTTTCAATGTGCTGAGCTACTTTGATAATTTTGGAACAAACAGTGAACTACCTAGTCCTAAGCGACGTAAGCCAACCTAAAAGAAATAATGCACAGTTATACTTGACATACATGTATTTGTTTTACTAATACATACTAATACAAATAAACTAATAACTAATACATACTACATAACTAAATCCATACCTACCAATCGTAGGTGTTTGAAAAATAAACAAAATTTTTATGCAGCCACAATGGCATGTCACATACGATTTAATAAAAGTGAATAAAAATAACAAAAAAGTAACGCACTATTTTAAACAAAAACATGTGCAGATAAAAAATGCATGTTCAATGAGAAGGCTGACACTCAGACTCATCGATAATTTTTTTAATGTTTACGGTATAGTTTGATACAGCCATTCGAATACAATTATTCAAATGTTCATCTGTAAGTCGATTGCGGTATTTGCTCTTAATTAACTTCATATTGGAGAAAGAAGATTCACACAAATAGGTTGAAGTAAATAACGCTTTCACTTTCAAGGCAACACGACATAGAACTGAATATTTGTCTTTGTTTTCTAAAAGCCAGATACATTTTGTATTTGAGATTAACGATTTGAAAGCTAAATCATTTTGAAACGCAATCACTTCCATTGCTGTTGCAGCAATGTCTTCGCCAAAGTTCTGCATAACACAAGTTGCAAACTGTTGGATATCAATTTCTATGAAGGGTGAAACAACAAATTGCGCCGCTAAATCAATTTCGTTGAAATTCTTAAAACGATTTTTGAAGATATCCTTCAAGTTAGAAGCTATTTCTACATGATATTTTCTGTCATAGGGTTCCAATGGATTTTCAGATATCTTTTCTGAAAGAATAGGAAAATGCTTGGTATCGCGGTTGATTAGGTTTTGTTCCCAAAACTCAAGTTTTTTGATAAATGCTTGTATATCAGAAATCATTTCCACTAGTTCTTTGTCTCTTCCCTGAAGCCGCAAATTAAGTTAATTTAATTTTTCTGTAATGTCCACAAGAAAACCAAAATCTCTAAGCCAGATTGAATTTTCCAGTTCCAGAATCGGTTCATCGCGTTGTTTGAAAAATTGAACCATGGCAGATAGGACATCATTAAAACGTTTCAGCACTCGTCCTTTACTTAACCATCGGACTTCAGAGTGAAGAAGTAGCTCCCCGTATTGACAGTCAATTTCATCGGCCAAGGTTTCGAATAATCTTCTTTGTAACGCTGGAGCTCTAATTTTATTCACAATTTTTACTACCAATTTCATAACATTGTCTAGTTTTAGAAAATTTCCACATAATGCTTGCTGATGGATAATGCAGTGGTAACAGAGAAATTGCGGAAAACTTTCATCTTTTCGACATAACGCCACCAGACCCTTATCACAACCCACCATAGCTGGAGCGCCATCGGTTGTCAAGCAACCATTTTCGATATTGGAATTTTCTCAGAAGAAATAATATTTTTGAAATGAGAAAACAACTCCAGCACAGTAGTATGTCCTTTCAGTGGAATGAACTTCAAAAGATCTTCTTTAATCGTAAAATCATTAAAAACCATCTTGACGAATACGGCCATCTGGGAGGTGTCAACCACATCTGTTAATTCATCCAGTTGCAGTGAAAAATAAACACAGTTATCTAAGTCACTTCTTAACTGTAAAAAAATATCATTGCTCATTACTTCTACTCGTCTCATCACTGTATTAGCAGAAAGTTGCATAGATTTTATAGCAGATACTATCTCGTCTTTATTTCTAAAGTTGGCAAATAACGAATCTGTAGCTTCTAAAAACGCCTGTTTTACCATTTCCCCGTCTACATAAGGTTTCTTCTTTTGTGCAATTATTTAGGGCACACGATATGATGCTTCAGTTGCAGCCTTATTTTTGTCTACTGTTTTTAAAAATATTGATTATTGTCCAATTAACTGTTTTTTTAATTGTTTCAGTTTTTCGTTTCTGGTGGCAGAATGTAATGGGAATGATTTTTCAAAATTCGAATGTACGGTTTTATGATGCCTCCCAATATTTCCTTTTTAAGCAACGGAGACAGAAGTATCACATAACAAACATACATTTTTATCTTTAACTTCTGTAAAGAAGTGTTGTTCTTCCCATTCCGAATGGAAATGGTATGTCTTTACCTTCTTACTACTGCTTGCCATAATATTAATTACAGGCCAACTGTAACCCAACCGCTGGACGTTGATTATGCCGTTCAGTTTTCAACTCAGCGCAATGTCGCTACGCGTTGCGTGTATATCCCCTTCAAAGCAACCCAGATCGTTCTCGAACACTAGCACGCTGATCGGTTCTAGACGATTCGAGCGCCGTGACGTCGGCGGCAGATCGCTCACCGCAGTGTTGCCGCGGCTTGTGTTTATTATGAGAATTTGCGAAGTTTACGGAAGCTTCTATGATTTTTACACCTTTGTATTCTTAAAATATGTTGTGAGCTATCAAAATTGCCTTCGCGAGCTACCGGTAGCTCGCGATCGACGGGTTGGCGACCACTGCCATACATCTTCAATACGTTGTTGTAATTCTTCCTTTGTGGTTGAGTTTCGTGTACTTACGATGTTTTTTAAGGCATTCCGCACATTTTCAATTGGATTTATGTCTGGTGAATTGCCTGGCCAAGGTAGTATACGTAGATTTTTAGATTCAAGGTAGCGCATTACACTTTTTGCTTTATGACACGGCGCATTTTCTTGTATGAAAGTATATGATCCTTGAGTGGGATCCAATGAACTAATGAATAGAGCAACATAAACTTGCGGACTTGCATAGGCGTCGGTATTACGGGTTAATATAAGAATACGAAAAATTCATAAATAAACTAAACCGGTAGAGAAGCAGGCACGTAGTGTCGACCTTGAATATAAATCATGTTAAACCGCGCTGAGAGAGATTTCGTTTTAGTACCGGTTGAGCTGTTGCAGAGATTAGTCGAACGGTCAAGGTTATGTACTTACGTGTCGCTTTTGAAAATACAGCTGGTGTTTTTTGTGTGTTGTAGTATTATACCAAGTACATAATTAGTGTAACGTTTCATATAGAACTAATATTTACATACCTAAGAAAACAATGCCTCGTAATAGATTTGCTACTAATGTACATAAGTATGTGTCACTTTTTCCCCATTTAAAATATGACGGTAGTGCAGTTTTTTGCTTAATATGCAATGTTCGTTTGGCTGCATTGGACAGAACTGATTGCCAGAGGCATGTTAATGGTATTAAGCATATGAGAAATGCAAGAACTGAAATACCTTATACACTATTCCTCATACATTTATTAATTATGTTTACCTCTTGTAATCTTCCGTTGTCGTTGGTGAGAAAAGCAGCTTTTAAAACGTTTTGGCGACAATACGTTCCAAAGTACCCATTACCCTCACAAACACAATTTCAGAATCATTTGCCGCGAATGAAAGAGATGCTAGAAAATGTGTGTAAACGTGATTTGTGTTCCAAAAAAATATGAATTACCGTGGATGAGACGACCGATATAAAGAAAAACAGTATTGTGAATGTAATAGCTCGCGTTTTATCTAGCGAGAACACAGCATCTCGATATTTGTTAGCTTGGAAACGTGTTCAACAATGTACCGCGGAAAATATTCAGAAAGTGATAATGAACGCTTTGAAAAAATTTAAAATTGCCCAAGATCAATGTGGGGTGATGATTGTGAGAGATAGTGCAGCAACGATGTTAAGTGTTGGGCGATCCTTAAAACATATATTTCCTAACTTAATACATATAACCTGCGTACTGCATGCTTTGCATTTAGTTGGTGAAGTTGTTCGACAACATTACGGAAACGTTGATCGGATGATTGGAAGTACTAAAGCAGTGTTTCGTAAATCTCCTAAACGTTTAAAAGAATTTCGTAAATTTTGTCCAGGTATTCCAGAACCTCCTGAACCTATTTTAACGCGATGGGGTGCTTAGCTAACAGCAGCTTCTTACTATTTGATCCATTTTCAACAAATTCAATCAGTTATAATGCGATTTAATCGGAATGAATCCAAAACAATTAGGGAAAGTCAAAGAGAATTTCAAATTCCTCAACTTTTAGAAGATTTAACAACAATATGTACCAATTATACAGTATTACTAGATGCCATCAGAAAACTACAATGTACTGAATTGTTATTGCAGGAATCATTAGACATAGTGGAGAGTGTAAAAAATAAATTACACACATTAAATGATACGCCAGGATTATGCGCTAGTCAAAAGTTGGCAGATGTTTCAAGGAAAAATCCCGATTTTAATACTTTAGAGGCCGTTTATAATAAGTGTAAGAATAGTGAACTTTTAAGTGATTTTGAAAAACAGTTTCTACATGCAAATGTAACTTCCTTAGATGTGGAGAGATCGTTTTCTATGTATAAGAATATTTTTTCTTGTCGACGTACAAGGTTTAAAGAAGTAACTGCGGAAACATATGCAATGATGCAAGTTTACAGTAGTTCACATCCTGATGCCTCTAATTTGTTGAATAATTAGCAAGTAAGTTTATTTATGAATTTTTCCTATTCTTATATTAACCCGTAATACCGACGCCTATGCGAGTCCAGAAGTTTTGGTTACTCTACTAATGAAGCCTGCATATCGTCCACAAATTTTATATTATCGTAGTACACATCAGAAATAGTAATACTGTCTTACTGCTCTCCGAACAAATCGCACATCAAATGCAATGTACTAGGTGCAAGTAAAGAAAATGGATGTGTGTTTTTATGAAACAAGGGAAAATTGAACGCAAATACCACAGATCCATTTCCAATAGCAAATTGGATCTCTCGTAAGTTCCAAGATCAACGTAAAAAATTACCTGCAGTTTTTTTTTGGGTTTATAAAGAAAACATAGATACAAACACAAAAAATAAAAGATACGTTCTTCGAGGAAATGGATTCCGAAAAAAACAAGAATGGTAGATATTACAATCACTTTGGAGCTCCATAATTCGATTGAACAACCTAGCCATTTACTTATGTATAGACTTTCGAGATCGTAAAGTGGTTGCAATGAAAAAACTCTCGAACCAAAAAAAAAAGCGGGGTTTACGCAAGTAGGACATTTTATGTCTTCCTTCTGGTTGTTTTCTATTTTCCATTATGTCCGATTTAATTCGTGAGCAAATGTTTACCATTCGGAACTAAATGAAACACTATTTTGAAATATATGTCTCGCTTTAACCGGGATAATTGTAATCGATTGTATTTCCAAATACGAAGTGACGTTGTAACCATTCACAAGGGAAATTACTTTTTGATAGCTGAAGTACCTAGAAGACCGGAACTAATAAACTTGAATGATACTTCGGAAACATGTTTTATTTCTAATCGAAGTGTCAATCATTCTGTATTTTAAGATGCTAGGAAACATTCTAGCTTATTAAGTCTAATATCTGGAGTTTAACAACACTGGACAACAAATTTTAGTTTATTTGTTGTATCTTGTTTGAAAAGTGCATTTTTTTGTTAATTTTGGGACGCTGAATGACAGTGAAATTAAAAACTTAGTTGCAGTTTTCAAGAACAAGTTTTTTTATTTTATTTTTAACAAAATAATAAAAAATAGATACTTTTACACTTTTAGAGTCACTAAATGCGCCGTCTTTTTGCTATTATTTTGTGAATTGTTTCTGGAGCATCTCTAACAAGAGCCTAACAGTAGTCGGCAAGCATGGAAGCATTCCAATTTCCCTGGTACCTTTTCTCCATTGTTGATATATCCCGATGGAAGCGTTCGTCGTGCTCATCACTTACAGCCCCGCAGTTTCCAGGAAAAAAGTCCAGGTGTGAGTGTAGGAAATGGATCTTTAGAGACATATTGCAACCCATTTTTTGATAGGATGACAGCATATTTTCAATAAGAGTAACGTAATTGTCAGCTTTTTTATTTCCCAAGAAATAAGTGACCACGAGGCGAAAGTCACTCCAAGCATTTTTTTCAATATCTGTTAGAGTGTTGTCAAAATGTTCGTCTTTCAGAATATTTCGAATTTGTGGCACAACAAAAATACCTTCTTTAATTTATCACTATCGGCTTCCGCTATAGCTACATTTTCTTCAGACTCAGAATTTGAAGAGGCTGAATTGGCTTCTAATGAATCTTGACCAGGTTCTTCAATTTCAAACCGATAAAACTTTATCACATTCCTCCGCCCACCGCATAAGAATTTCCTCGTAATTGGGATCTCCATACCTCACTGTTGCACGTTGCACGGTCGATTTTCTTGGACTTGAAGCCACCATAACGAACATTCACAAACAAACACCTCAAGCAAATTTTAACAACTGAAGTCTTTTTTATGCGCTCGCATATTTATATGATATGCATTTCTGCGTGTTGAAACCTGCATACGCCGTTGAAACTTGCAAACTCCGTTGAGCGCAGAAGCAGGCCTGCTCCTATATGTTACATGTTGCAGCCGATTGTTAACACATTGTATTCCAAATAATATTGCAATATGCCAAGAAGCAACAAATTATTTAAACAAAAACAGTTTTGGATGTAAATATAAACGATTATCAATCAAAAATAAACCGGTCCTACGAGGCCTGAGAAATGTAAATACGCGGTAGAATTTAAATATCTAAAGTAGATTTTCTTATAAATTATATAGATCAAACGCCAATTAGAAATAGCATCAGGAAGATCCGGTTGAGGCATAGACAAGGCCCAGAAGAAAAAACATTAAAGATAAAGAAGCTATGAAGCTTAGAATACCACGCTGGGCTTCGGAGGCCCGTGTTATGCATCCTAGGGTTAATCGGAAAACAATATCTTTTCTGCAAAACTTGGATCAGCTTCCATCTGCTCAGACCCCAGTTCGCGAAATTTCGACACAAATTACGACCATACTTCAGATCTTGAGTGATTTGAACTTAAACCTTCAGATAAGGGTCTGCATTCAAAATTCTCCATGTAGTCGTCTGAGAAAGGGCAAGTTCTTGAGAACGAAGTGGAATAGAGAGCTAGGAGCTAGAGAGCTTAGGATAATCTCTTACACTTTGTGAGGCAGCCCGATGACGCACTAACGTTGCCGTAGCTGCAACTGAGCCAGTTTGTCTAAACGTTTGAATCAAACGATAAAGAGATCGTTTGGTTGGTCGATTATATTGACTATAAACTTCTCGCAACGCCCGAACCGAACATTTGGATGATGGAAAAACGAATAATTTGTAAGTGCTGTTGAATCGTTAATCTGTCCATCTTTGTACATATTGGAAATTTGTTTCTACATCCTTAAAAAGAAATAAGACTGTATCAAGCCTGCGAAACCAATATCACAAGCACCAGTTTTATCAATTTATCAATTTTTTGTGACTAAGCTTGAAAAAAAGTCAAAATAGCGGGCATTGGTTCTTGAAAAACTTCTCTTGCATGACGAAAAAATACTCGGATAGTGTATTTATACGCCAAAACATAAACATACCTGTTTATATTTACTCACCACACCGCATTCTCAAAACATGTATATATTTTTCTTTTCAAAATCGCCTGGGGTCTGAGGTCTCATCCTTCTTTTTCCACCCTTACTCAGCTTATATAACTTGCTACATTGTAGTTTTTCCGTTCTCCCGAGTACGCTTTTTTTGCAATTTCTTTTAGTAAACCGGCATCGGCTCAGGTAATCAAGATTGTGGGATGAAGAGCAACGTTATACGGCTACCCCATTTGCGGCCTCACCGCTGCGCGTTCCTTTCTAGGATGTGGGTGTTTTGGTGCCTTATGCTAAAGAAAAAAGTTTCGCTATCATCATCGACTGGTAAAATATTTTCATGCGATGTTGCGGAAGCCGAAAAGTTTTGGAAGATTTAAGTGAAAAAGTTAGCGATAGCGAGTTGTAAGCATACTGTTCTCGTTCTTTTTGTATTTTCAAGTAAGTTACTTGCTATTTACGGCTAGCACTGGATAAGTTCGAATTTATAGCACTACTTTATTTGGGCGCAACTAAATTTAAAGCAGCGTCTACATTCGCGCCGTGTAGACGTGCTTTTTCTATTTTTCTTTGCTTAAAGAAGTGACACTATTCGAGTATAGTCTATTTACGTTAGGAATACAGCGTTAGATAAAATAGGAAACTTACACAAGATAACACCAGGTAAAAGGTCATGCTGTCAATTGTCAGTTGTCGAATTACTTCGTTGCTTTCACTTCTTCCTTTTTTGTTTTCTTTCGTTGTTCGTTACTTGTTGACTGTTAATTTGGGACCACAACAACTTTGGTATAGCCAACACAAAGGCATTTATCTTGGGTCTATCAAAAAATCTTCAAAGAAACGTATTACCAGTTTTCAAAAACAAATGATATATAATTTTGTATATGTAACTGAAACATCTTCTTCTTCTTCTTCGAGACCCTGGTACCCTGAGGGTGTCTTCAGCCGTCTCTTATCCACTTCTTCCATTCTTTCCTATCTCTGGCCAATTTCCTCCATATCTTGTACTGTTTTCATCCTCTTCAAATCTATCTCTTTTGTTCTCCCCATACATGTTTTCCTTGGTCTTCCTCTTCTTTTCTTTCTCTCTACTCCTGTCTCTGTTATTCTTTTAACTAGTCTATTTGTTCCATCCTCACTATATGGCCAAACCAACGGTTTGCTCTTTATTTTCTGCATAATTGGTGTTTATTTTAATGTGCCACTAAATTATTCGTTTGTTAACCTATCATATTTTGTGATTCTTGCTATCCTTCTTATCCTTCTTCTGCTGTACTACCCATGTTTCGCTTCTATATGTAATTGTTGAATGACTACTCTATTACATTCCTGCAGCTTCACTTTCTTGACTATTTCTTTCTTTCCTAAAGCTATTTTATTTATACTATAATATATTCTTGTTGCTTTCTTTGTTTTACTGTTTATATCTACTTCCATTTTTCCATCTTCCGTTAGAATATTTATATTAGTATTCGAAACATGTCACTCGTTCCAACTCCTTTCCTTTTATTCTTATACCGTCTTTTTCTTTCTTTTGGTTTGCAACCATATATTTGGTTTTGTCTATATTGATGTTCATTTCCAGCTTGTTTATCTCCTCATGCTAGACATTTGCTAATCTCCGGATCCTTTTGTACGAATCAGCGATCAACACAATATCATCAGTATACAGTAGGTAGTCTAACTTTATTGGCACTAGATGTTCATATGCAATTGTTATTTGGTTTTCGCTTACCTGTTTTTTTTTTGTGTTTTTAAGCAATAGGTCCATTCTCGAAATAAACAGTAATGGGCTCAGGCTATCTCCTTGTTTAATTCCTCTTTCCATATTGAATACTTCCGATCTTTCGCCTTCTGCCTGCACTTTAGCTAAGACTTCCTTATGTATTGAATTTACGACCCTTATTATTTTTCTTGGGATTTTATATACTTGTAGTGTTTTCCATAAAGTTTGTTTATTTATCGTATCGAAAGCTGCCTTAAGGTCTATAAACATCAAATATAGCTCTACTCCTTTTTGTGATTTTCTCTCGATTATATTTCTTAGTATATGAATATTATCATTTGTACCCCTTCTTGGTCTAAAAGCAGTTTGATCGTCTTCTAATTTCTCTTCAATTTCGGTTCAATTGGTACGATTAGATTCTTTTGGTTTGCAACCATATATTTGGTTTTGTCTATATTGATGTTCATTTCCAGCTTGTTTATCTCCTCATGCTAGACATTTGCTAATCTTCGGATCCTTTTGTACGAATCAGCGATCAACACAATATCATCAGTATACAGTAGGTAGTCTAACTTTATTGGCACTAGATGTTCATATGCAATTCTTATTTGGTTTTCGCTTACCTGTTTTTTTTTTGTGTTTTTAAGCAATAGGTCCATTCTCGAAATAAACAGTAATGGGCTCAGGCTATCTCCTTGTTTAATTCCTCTTTCCATACTGAATACTTCCGATCTTTCGCCTTCTACCTGCACTTTAGCTAAGACTTCCTTATGTATTGAATTTACGACCCTTATTATTTTTCTTGGGATTTTATATTCTTCTAGTGTTTTCCATAAAGTTTCTTTATTTATCGTATCGAAAGCTGCCTTAAGGTCTATAAACATCAAATATAGCTCTACTCCTTTTTGTGATTTTCTCTCGATTATATTTCTTAGTATATGAATATTATCATTTGTACCCCTTCTTGGTCTAAAAGCAGTTTGATCGTCTTCTAATTTCCCTTCAATTTCGGTTCAATTGGTACAATTAGATTCTTTTTCCAGTCTTCTATTCCTTTATCTCCCATCCATTTCAGCATTTTTGGATTCATCTCGTCTTCGCCTGCTGCTTTTCCTAGTGCAATACTTCTAATTGCTTCCTCTACTTCTTCCATTGATATGCCTTCCTGTAATATTTCCTGTGTTTGCTCTTCCGGTTGTGCGTATTCTGTTGAATTTGTCGGTGTAATACTCCCTCCATACTTTTAGTGCAACTGAAATATAATGCTTCAAAATTAGCTGCTGTTAAGTCAACTTCTGAACAGCTAAGGCTTGGGGAAAGATCTGTGCGAGATATTGTAAAAGAGATGGAAACTGCAGGATTAGTCGCTTCATCTATTAAATAACCTATTCGTCAAGCAACCTATGACGCTTTAGATGAAGCCCAAAGATCAACGATTACATAAATGTTACAGTGGTCATTGCACACTTATTCTGGAGTTTAGACCTTAGATTCTTAGGTGACCATGGATCCAACTAAAGAATATTTGAGAATTAAGAACCCAAATTCCTACTAAGCAGCTTACGATGTTTTTCGAAATTATTTTGATATGACGGGATCCAGTAAAGACCTAAACGTTGTTCTTTGAATTTGCATTCTAGTTCTCGTTACCGACAGTCCGAAATGAGATGATAATCTTTTCGTCTTAAGACGAGGACAATGGACAAGAAGAAAACGCGGCACTAGCTTGAACAGGGAATTTGAGGAGATTTGGGGAATAGGATGGGTGGTCTATTAATTCGAACCCTAGTGAGCGAATTTTTGCCATGGCGACCACTACAGTGTAAGACATCCTTTTACTTCAAATGCGGCCGTTTTCCCCTATTTCTGACTCCATGGTTATCCTAAAAAACAGTCCCTATCACTTTCCCGGCCAATGGAACAGTTTCCGCCTTTTCGGAGGCGATTCACCTTTCGCAGTTCAGTTTCGGCTGTGCCTTGGCCTCAGGAGTGTACTGGTGCCATCTACTGTTATTAATCTACCGTTATTAATTTTGCTTCAGCTGCTTCAACTGGGCATTGGAAATATTAATTCGAATGCGTTTTTGTTCTTGAGTCTGTAAGCACGGCACTCAACGCGCGGTTCGCTTTATTTATGCCCAAATCTTTAATCGATATATGAGAAACAAGTTCTTTCGTGATGCCCACAGCCTCTGCTATATCTCTAACCTTAATTCGACGATCGTCTAGCACCATTTGGTGAACTTTTCCGATGCTATCGGTAGTAGTTGAAGTTTTTTGCCGTCCCGAACGTTCATCGACAATCAAGCTGGTACAACCACGTTAAAATGCAGCTGCCCAAAATTTCACTGTAGCAAATTATGGTACAAAGTCCCCTTAAACAGCATCCGGCTTTAATTTTCGTAGGCACATTGCCTTTCAAATGCACGTCTCGATATTCGATTTTTTTCATTTTTATAGAAACACTAACGTCAACTGACACAAACGACTGTTAAACAACTGAGCGTCTAACATGGCTGAAATTTTGAAGAAAAGCTATCTTCGTGTTGAACCTTGAAGCTATTCAGACTACCCTCATATCAAATAAAAGAACGAATTCTAAAAAAAAATGCGACCGTTTATTTCTAACATAAACGTTATAGATGAAGATGAAGGGATATATGCGTTTTAATGTCATACCAGGTTAAACATCGATGAAAATGAAACTATTCATTCCTTTAGTGAATTTAAAAATTACCAACAATAAAGCAATTGAATTAACAAATTATAATTTACCTTCATTTTAATATTTCGCAATTTTCCCATCAACAATTAAATTTCCACAAATTACTATAGCAAACAAAACGAATTCTAGATAGTCTCATCTTTATCTGAACAACTCTAAAACAGCAATCGAACGATAGATTCGTTCTGCATAAGTTTAATAAAATTAGAAGCGCTTAACAAAAGGACTTCATAATTTGTCTCTTCTTTTTAAGAAATATTAAGAGGACAATCGATTCGAATTTACTCTCTCTATCTACGACTGATAATGAATTAAAATAAACTCTCTTTCTCTATGTATTACAGAGGCAAGTAATTACTTAAAAGCGTCTACGGATTGTAGACGAATTGTAAACCTGCTGAATCCAGGTCCCTTAATTTAATTAACGCATTTATGTTCGCTCGAAACAATGAAGAAAGTAGAACAAAGGCGATCTTATTGAATTAGCGTAGTAAAACTAGGAAATGTGTTGAAGAATAATGTTGGAAGAAGCAGTAGGGTTTCTACTTTCGGTTTTTTTTTATTTTATTCGGCGAAGAAATAATATTATAAGCTATAGTCCATTCACTTTAACAGCGCATTATAGGCTATAATTTTAAAACTATATTTCTTAAAATTTTGAAATTCGTAAACCGGAAGTTATACATTTATGTTCTTTGATAAACAAAGAAGCTACGGGGCTTAAAGAATTGAAAGAAACGGGAATGACTGGTTCCTAAACAGTCAACTACTAAATATCTCATTAGTTTAAGAATATAACTCAAATTTATTGTTATCATAGGCGAGAAGAGTTTAAAATAAAGATTATTGGCGGTGTAGAATTTTGAAAGGATTAATATTAATGGTATTATTAAATAATAAAGATCAAATCATAGGACAAATTAGGGGAATGAATTTAACTAAAACAAGTATAATTCGTTTCATTTTATTTTAATTTGACTAATGGGCAGGTAAATACGTTATATATAAATATATAAAAAAAGTAATTATTTACTATTTAGTCAGATTAAAATAAAATGAAACGGACTATACACACAAATACTACGCTTTGTAGACGCGGTGATGTCATCCTTTGCAGGTGTTTAGTTTCGTTATATACTAAAATAGAGGGATTGGCGCGAAATGAAATGTTTGAAGCATTTTAAATATAGATTTAAGAAATTTGAAAATTAGTGTGTAACAAGCACCTTTCTCGCAATAACTAGAATATCACTTCTTTTCCTGGAAATAACTGTCTGCACTTCCATTGTACATCATCATCTAAGCAAGTTATGATGGAGTTGTTAACGAACTTTGAAAAGTGGACAGTATCTAGGTGGTGCACTCTACTCGTAGAAAATTGCACTCTATTTCAAGTACGTTGCAATTTAATTTTACTTCGCCCTTTTCAAATTCATTCAAGCGTTAATTCATTAGTAACTTCGTAGTAGAACTGCAGGTTGGGACGAAAAAGTGGAAGGAATAAATTTTAATTAAGCTACTTAAATCCTAAGGAACTTTGCCGTAAACTAGTTTTTATTTGGATTAAAAAGTATTTTTTTTGAAACCTCTAACATTTTATGCTGTTTGATGTTTCAATTTTTGCTTATTTAGATAACGTTAACACGGGCAGACGTTGCTTTAAGGCTTAAAATTATAGTTTGAATTGAAAATTATTATTCAGTTTAAGATATACTCAGAAATAATGTGTATAGTCGTTACTACTTCTAAAACAAGGCTAAACAACTTTGACGTCAGCAGGCTGTGACGTATTTTAACGTAGACCATAAACGCGTTTACACACTCAGACCGTCTCTGCGTTTTGAATTGGTTTTATTTAAAAAAAATACTGTGTTACTTCCGTACTATATTGGTGACACCTGCAATGTTTTTCTAGTATTGTATAAGCAATAAAACTTTTTCTAAAACGATAAAAGCGAGGTAACCTAACTTAACATGGCGTCGATTGTTTTGTATGTTTTGTTTGTGAGTTACACTCTGTAAATAAAATAAGATATTATTTATTTTTCAACAGTTACAGATTCAAGGACCGGTGAAACTATAATTGTAAGTTCGAAATATCCTATGCTTAAAAAAGATGCTATTCGAACTCAATTCCCTAACTGTCCGTTGTATTTGACAAAAAACTTTGCTTTGAGAGTTCGTTTTTCCAAAATAAAGTCGAATGGGGTGCTCTTTAAACCGGAAGCCCTTCAAAACTAAAAAAAGTAATGCAAGAAACCACTCCTTTACCGCTTAGGCTAATATCGTGCATAGCGATACATCCCCTAAACAGCGCGAGGCAGCATAACTCATACGAAAGATGCCGGCACACTTCGCACCACGCAAATTGTAATAAAGTGAGGATAGGAAGACTATAACTGTAAAAAAAATAGAAACAAATAAAGGAGAAAACAAAACACCATTATACTAATTGCGAATACGTTAAGACGGATTATTACTGGTGCTAATCTCTACGTAGAATTAATATACTTATTAATTTTATTATTATTATCATTATTATTATTATTATTATTATTATTATAATTATTATAATTATTATAATTATTATTATTATTATTGTTATTATTATCTATTGCTTATTTTTTGACAATCAGAGACGTTCAAAATAAATAACATTTCCGGACGTATACGATAAAAAACATTACATTCCAGTTTTTGAGCGAAAATAAGGGTCCTAAGATTGATCCTTGAAGCACTCCAGAAGTAAACTGTTATAATAGCATTTCTTGTTTTATGACGCTGTCGTGATAAAATGACAAAATGGTCTTTGACACTAGAATCAGTGCCAAAAATCGCTATAACTCAAAACAGTTGATTTTGGAAAACTAAAGCGATTATGTTATGTAAAAATTCAGAAATAGAAGTGTACAGGGTGTTAAGAAATGACTAAAGCTAGAGTCGGTCTAATCAAAATAGCATATTAGAAAATAAGTTTCATTAAGTGGTATTTTGTCACACATATCCGAAATTTGAAAAATGAGCCGAATGCCAGTTTTTCAAACGCTTACGAAACGAGTTTCCTATACGACGCGATCGTGATTAAATTCCGCACACATGACCACAGGGGCGCCAACTCAACGCATGCGCAAGCGGGCGCCACTACGATAACCTTCAAAGCTTATTATGGCGAAAGTGTAGATAATATATGACTTACCCTCGTTTTTTTGTCATAAGCGCTATTATATTAACTTTACTCATAACTAGAGTAACCAAAACTTGCGGACTCGCATAGGCGTCGGTATTACGGGTTAATATAAGAATACGAAAAATTCATAAATAAACTTACTTGCTAATTATTTAACAAATTAGAGGCATCAGGATGTGAACTACTGTAAACTTGCATCATTGCATATTTTTCCACAGTTACTTCTTTAAACCTTGTGCGTCGACAAGAAAAAATATTCTTATAGAAAACGATCTCTCCACATCTAAGGAAGTTACATTTGCATGTAGAAACTGTTTCTCAAAATCACTTAAAAGTTCACTATTCTTACACTTATTATAAACGGCCTCTAAAGTATTAAAATCGGGATTTTTCCTTAAAACATCTGCCAACTTTTGACTAGCGCATCATGGCGTATCATTTAATGTGTGTAATTTATTTTTTACATTCTCCACTATGTCTAACGATTCCTGCAATGACAATTCAGTATATTGTAGTTTTCTGATGGCATCTAGTAATACTGTATAATTGGTACATATTGTTGTTAAATCTTCTAAAAGTTGAGGAATTTGAAATTCTCTTTGACTTTCTCTAATTGCTTTGGATTCATTCCGATTAAATCGCATTATAAATGATTGAATTTGTTGAAAATGGATCAAATAGTAAGAAGCTGCTGTTAGCCAAGTACCCCATCGCGTTAAAATTGGTTCAGGAGGTTTTGGAATAGCTGGACAAAATTTACGAAATTCTTTTAAACGTTTAGGAGATTTACGAAACACCGCTTTAGTACTTCCAATCATCCGATCAACGTTTCCGTAATGTTGTCGAACAACTTCACCAACTAAATGCAAAGCATGCAGCACGCAGGTTATATGTATTAAGTTAGGAAATATATGTTTTAAGGATCGCCCAACACTTAACATTGTTGCTGCACTATCTGTCACAATCATCACAACTTGATCTTGGGCAATTTGAAATTTTTTCAAAGCGTTCATTATCACTTTTTCAATATTTTCCGCGGTACATTGTCGAACACGTTTGCAAGCTAACAAATATCGAGATGCTGTGTTCTCGCTAGATAAAACGCGAGCTATTACATTCACAATACTGTTTTTCTTTATATCGGTCGTCTCATCCACGGTAATCCATATTTTTTTGGAACACAAATCACGTTTACACACATTTTCTAGCATCTCTTTCATTCGCGGCAAATGATTCTGTAATTGTGTTTGTGAGGGTAATGGGTACTTTGGAACGTATTGTCGCCAAAACGTTTTAAAAGCTGCTTTTCTCACCAACGACAACGGAAGATTACAAGAGGTAAACATAATTAATAAATGTATGAGGAATAGTGTATAAGGTATTTCAGTTCTTGCATTCCTCATATGCTTAATACCATTGACATGCCTCTGGCAACCAGTTCTGTCCAATGCAGCCAAACGAACATTGCATATTAAGCAAAAAATTGCACTACCGTCATATTTTAAATGGGGAAAAAGTGACACATACTTATGTACATTAGTAGCAAATGTACTACGAGGCATTGTTTTCTTAGGTATGTAAATATTAGTTCTATATGAAACGATACACTAATTATGTACTTGGTATAATACTACAACACACAAAAAACACCAGCTATATTTTCAAAAGCGACGCGTAAGTACATAACCTTTACCGTTCGACTAATCTCTGCAACAGCTCAACCGATACTAAAACGAAATCTCTCTCAGCGCGGTTTAACATGATTTATATTCAAGGTCGACACTACATGCCTGCTTCTCTACCGGTTTAGTTTATTTATGAATTTTTCGTATTCTTATATTAACCCGTAATACCGACGCCTATGCGAGTCCGCAAGCTTAGGTTACTGTACTCATAACGTCGTAAGCATTCAAGATGTTAAAGCAATACATCCTTGTTTTTTCCTTATTTAATATCAATGACATTACATTTTACACCTATTTATAGAATCGTAAGTACATATATCCTAATCTTTCAGTTTCCTTCTTTATCTACCTTCTAGGGTGGTAGATCTTTCTTCTGCCTTATCATGACGTAAAAATTGGCTTCGAGGGCAAAATTTTCCTCTCAGTCGCACGAAAATTATAGAGAATGTGCCTCGGGCTAGCGTCAGCTAGTACTTGCCTTCCACTACGTCAGCTCGATATTTATGTAATTGGATCAAGTTTTGCGTAGGTTGACTTTGAATTCTAGCGCAGTTGGGTTTCGATAATTTCGTCGACTCGAGAGTAAAACTCGACGAAGGAATTTGTTACAAATTTTGGTTCTTAATAGTTTTCTATTAAAATAAAAGATTAAATGATCAATAGTTATGATTAGACTTAGGATAATGAAGGACTAAAAAACTTCAAAATATACATGTAAATATGCACCAAAAACATCAAGAATATGCGCTCAAATATGCACTAAAAATCAACTTTTATGGAATAAATACTCATTTTTATATTAACACACATTTATTTTTCGGCTAAAAAACAAATAATCTTTTCAAAATTATTTAGTCAAAGTTAATTAAAACCTTCAAATTTATTAAGTTAAAATTAATTAAATCATACAAACAAATTATAATTGCATTTAACTACAACATGTTTTTTGGCAATAGGTGGCGCTAGGAAATATTTCAGTGCTACTTTTGAAGATTAGTGGCATAAACTGAGAGATGAACAACAATGTAGACTGGAGCAAGAAGCTTTAATGCTTTTCCTCTTCTTATATTGTTTTTGCCGGTAGTGATTCCATCAATACCATAAACTATTGATTACTCTGGCGAACAGCAATTTCGTTGTCTGAAATCTGTGAATTGTTTTCAACCAACTTTTGGCCTCAGGATCCAAAAATAAGCTACAGGATACCCTCAAAAGTCATACAAATTGTGCATATAAAGAGATACACAAAAAGCAGGGATACCTGGTATATCCGCGTTGCTAGCCAAGGAGGAAGCTAACAATTTTAAGGTCAACACAAATGATCCATTGATGCATGTGGTATTGCAACAAATCAATGACTCTCTTTATGTCTTCATATTCTTCACTCAAACGAACTGAACGGCCTATCGGGACTGAACCAAATAAATTTCCATTGTGAAGGAGAACACACTTCAAGCTCCGCTTTGAGCTATCGATAAACAGTCGCCATTCAGTTGCGTTACAGGCTGAAATTCCCAACTCTTCCATTGAACCATGTACGTTATGGCAATACACAAATCCATCATCACTTCGAAAGTATTGTAGAAACGCACTTTCTCTTGATCGAAAATAGAATACCTTAGCTCCCTTTTCAAGCAAGTTTTTCTCGTGCAGTCTTGATGCTAAGAGCTCTGAAGCTTTTTTGGATAGTCCCAAATCTCGTACCAAATCACTCAACTCATGCTGGTCGAATCCATTACGAACGGAATCATCTTTAATTTCAAAATCTTCGTCATTGGGGTCACTTTGATCTTCACCAGACTCGTATTCCCGTATTTCCAAAGAGGGCAATTCATTGAAAACTGGCACTGGAATTTCGGCTGCATGAGGCACTGGGTATATAGCTGATGGTAAACTAGGATACTCTATTTTACATTTGTTTTTCTTGTTATATCCTGACGTTTTCACTATACAAAGGTAACAATCACTTGAATAATCTCTGGACTCTCGCCAAATCATAGGTATACCAAATGTAAGTTTATTACGTGTTCCCTTGGTCCACATCCGTAAAGCCTCAACATACTGCTTACATACATTGTGAGGGGCTCATGATTTATCTTGATCACCAATTTTCACTTTAAAATAGGCAAAATAGACTTGCCTGACAAATGTACTGATATTTGTCCTTTGACTGGGAATGCTAAAACTGTCACATATGTAACAAAACGAGTCGGAGCTGTTTAAGCACTTACGACGTAAACTAGCAGAGATAGACATAAGGAAAAGTTTCAATTAATAAATAAACACTAAACACTGCTAACCTTGTATATAAACAAGAACTCAGACTCCACGTCGGAGTGGGTTGCACCGTTTCAGAGCGACACACAACGTCTCACTACAGTATCTCAGGCGTAACTGAAAGTCCAGACAAGTATAAACCTCTCGCTGTTCTCCTATGCGTCATTCACCCGGCGCCCATCGGAGAAGGTTTGTATCAGCCAATAAGAGAGCAATAGTGCTTCCTATGATCCATGCTCGATTTCGCGGAGAGTGGTCACATTCTCATAAGGTGTAGAGATGAAACTTGACGTTGTAGAAGAAAACTAACTACAGTTTGCCTAATTAACTGTAAAACAGCTCAAAAACCAAACTCAACAGAAATTGTGTTACAATTTGTTCCCTAGTGTTAGTATCAGCTTGGTTATTGTTTCAAGGCATTCTTTTCATGTGTACTTTTATATTAAGTTTACCTTTGTTTAAACATGATTCTGTAGATAATCTTTACCTTAGCTTTTTTTAAAATCACAAGCAATGAGAATAATTTACTGCATTAAGTAGGGATGTGTTGTACTGTTTTCAACAGGTATGAATTTAGAATTTCGTAGTATTCGTGTGGGACGTCCGATTTGGTTTTGTGTAGCAGTCCGGAGTGCCAGACCTTGTCAAATGAATGTGACACATCCAGAAATGCGGCCGAATAATAGTGTTCCTTTTCAAGATCTTCAGTTATTTTGAATACTACTCGATGTACCTGCTCTATTGTCAAATGTTGGTTGCGAAAACAGAACTAATGCTCGGAGATGAGATTGTTGCCTGTTGGATTTTTTGTTGAAGTATTCCACTGCTTCATCAACTTCTTTTTCTGTTTTGAGTGATATGTCTAGAGATAACGACTTGTCAAGAATGCCTCTAAATATGCTCCAGTTGGTAGTTTTGTTACAGACAGAAGGATGTTTTGATTTCGGTGTTATTTGTAACTATTATGGGCAAGTAGTCCGGTGACAGATCCAGGCACGACTCAGCAGTCAAGTATTTGGTTGATACATTTTTTAACACACAAAAGTCGACGAAATCGGGAATTTACGTACGCGGGCTCTCCTGTAGAGATAAAGTGTAAATTATTTTCTAGCATAGTTTTAAGTAGTTCTCGGCCTTTCGGTGTTACGAGTATTAACTTTGATCCTCAATAAGTATGTTTGCAATAATATTAATGGAGTCTTTTCTTTTGAAAAACAAAGAATTAATATAAATTATCATAATGCCAGAATTAGAATTCTGTAAATATTAAATGAAATTTTAATAATTATTGAAAATTGAAATTAAAATTATAAAAATTAATGAATTTAAGAGTAAGTGCACGTACTTCTCTCCAATATCCCACTATAATGTATTCCAAGAATAATCCTATTAGATTATACCTGCGCCGAGTTTCATATAGGGATTAGCGCCAAAACTTTCGCGATTCCCACTGCTTGGGGATTCGTGCGCATCTTCGTACCGCCCACAAAGAATGCATATTGTCACAAAAAACTTCACGAAGCTTACAAACCCCAACAAGAGTAAAACGGATATTGCAACCACAACGAATAAATTATTCCCTGTTTACGGGACTATGCGGTAAAATATTCTTGCCATGCCTCTATCCCGCTTGCAATTACATTAGGTACATACGTAATCTACGTGACTACTCTAACAAAAGAACCGCAATTCGAAAACAACGAGCATTCATTGCAAACTATCTAGCGACCCCATCTCTAGGACCGCGAACTTCTTTTGTACACAAAAACAAAGAGCGCACGCCTATATCATCAGTAAAAGAGGGAAATTTTCATTGTTTCTAACGGGTAGTGTGCGCAATTAACTTCTCCATTGTTAGTTCTTGTAATACGTGTACCTAGCTGTTACGCATGGTGGGCGTTTGCAATTGCGAAAGCAGAAGCTCTACAAATAACGCATTGAAACGAGGAAGATTGTGGGGAAGGATTAGGCAATATCAATTTTTCTGTTGTACAGGGTGTTCTCGAACTTGAGGCACTTATTTTGACAAGTTGAAGAACTTCAGATTTCCTTTAAGTTTCTTCGAGATTACTCACATTTCCCAGGAACCTGTAAAGTGAATCTGGTTAGGTTAACTCTCGATGTCTCGAAATTGTAATTTGTTCTTTACAATATTAATAACATCAAGGTTAGGTATAGTGCACCGATAACTTTGTCCAAACTATTATAGCTACAAAAATACGTCGACAAAAAAAATTGTTAAAATGTATGCACTTTTATATAGGTACCTATAAAAACAATAATTATCCATGCATACGTAATTTTGTAATTGTATACGTACAGAGTTATTTCGATGAAGATGACATTACCACACTTGTGCGTTGTATGTATAGATACATAAAGATTAAAGTGATACTTGTATTACTTTCGTTTGTAAAGAATATTATAAAACTGACTATCTCGGTAATCTCGTAGGAATCCTGAGAATCGCGAACGAATGACAGAGATAACTGAACGGCAGATACCTCAACGGACTTATGCAAAATCTATGACCTAAAGCTGTCTGACAAGTATTAAACGTGAAATATCTCTAACGATTTTTTTAATAATGTTCGGAGAAATGTTTAATTGATGAAATAATGTTTAAAATACTTTCAATTTACGCTGTTGCTTGTTTTAGATTAATATTCCATTAATTTTGACGAATTACAAATGTCGAAATCGACCAGAAGATGAAGTATAATTTTCATTCCCCTACGATCGTCGTTATCTGGACTTAACTTTAATATTTAACATCAACGCCCCAAGGCCAGTTGGCTGGGGGGAAATGGTAACGAGGAAATTTCCATTTCTTACCGCAAGAGGGATATTTAATTACCAACTAACCTGACCATCCTACTCGTTCAGAGGTTGACAGCTGACGCTGTAGTCGTTGTAAATATTGACTATTACAATACTAACAATTAGTTAAATACGTGGTGAATTAAATTGCAATTTATCTAGACTGTTAACATTGGTGTTACTGGCCTTGAAAACGATATCGGCGAGATTTTTGTAATTTTCACTAATCCCTAATACAATTAGGAATTCTGATATTCATCAAACTGTGGCAACTATTTTATTATTTTTTTTATACAGAAATGTTAGCGTTAGTTATCCAATGGTAAAAATATATACATAAATCCATTATCCTACTTACTTATTATTTTCTTCATTTACATCTCACCGCTTACGAACCACCATCTCATATAACCGTGATGGCGTACCTATGACACGCGTGTCAAGTAAGAAGGAGGATGATGGTCGATGGTTCCATTGTACGTACCATTACATTAGCCACAGAATGTTTTTGACGATCTGTTGTTTCGTCCACACACAACCACAGTTTTTTACCTTTCAATTCCGTTTTCATTCTTTTTTCTATATGTTCACGAGCAAATAGCACTACATTTCGTATCGATGTCCGACTAGGTAATTTACAGTCCGCATATTTATTCCAGAAGGAGACAAATGCTTCTTTGTCTAGTAAACGAAACGATAGATTACATAAAATAAGAGTAACACATAAATCAAATGTAAATTTTTCTTAGTCTCGTATGCCACTTTTTACAGAAGAATGCTGTTTGCTTTCGATGTGACGTTGACAATGGCTTCTGGACTAACACATTAAAGGGATTTTACAAGCTAGACATTGAATTTTAGCGCCATCAAAAATTAAGTCCGGCATGTCTACTATAAAGATAACTGCGACATTTTTAAAGCAAACAAGCGTAAACATAAGCGTACAATTACGAAATAAGTTACGACAGCCTACATATACACAGAACTACTCGCGTACGGCATCGATTTAGTACTGACGCTGTGAACGCGTGAAATAAATAATCGCCGACTCCGCACCACATATCTACTACACTGACTTTTACCGCTGTTTGCCCAGACTACTTATAAGTATTTTCCTCGAATAAAAAAGTATTTCCAGAAGGCCACTACGAATGTAATGGAGTTCCTAACCAGAATATGGTAAACTCGTTATTTGAACAGTTTAGCGGAAGATTCAACCAATATAGAAGCCTAGAATAGACCTTTTCATTAATCAATTAAGAATCAACCCGATTGAAAAATAGATGTCGACATCAACGAAAAATCACCATACACGCTGATCCGCACAAACGACGGAGTAGAAGCATACCACACAACCAATAGCTTGACAAAGAAGATCAGAAACCTAAGTACGCTCAAGAACAAGAAAATATTTGTACTTAGATCCAAAGTTGTGGACATGTATTTCTGAAGAAGAAAATAAAGATTGTCGAAACGTTATAATTATAACTTTTAATTAACTCTAGCTACAATATATTTAACGATAAAGCCGCTAAAATCAAAAAATAAAATCTTTTAAATTACAAAAACGTTTGTGCATTCAAACAAATTCAATACGTTATTAAAAAAAAAAAAAACGTGCTTTCACTCAAATAAACCTTTGTTAAATGAAATAAATAATTTCAAAGATATATATTTGTTTGGTTCATGAACTTTTTTTTTCTCTATGTAGATGAGTAGATTAAAAATTATAGGACCGGGGATCTTTGGACAACTCCTAGATCCCGAATAAATCTCCTGAACATGTAACTATCTTTACTGACACTAAAAGTTTAGATTCCATGTATATGTCCGCTTAAATTTAATGTGTTTAGTTTGTAAATGTTAACTAATTCCTTTTTAATGGCGCCATAACTTTGATTTATGAAAATTCGCTTACATTCTAATCTATATGCTATGAAGTTATTCCTACGCCTACGCCTGCTAGACCAATTAAGTTATAGGGTAAAGCGTCCGACTAAAATTCGTCTTACCAAATTGATAATGTCGAATTTAACGTAGGGTCCCTCAAGGGGTTTATTTAATTTATGCATTTTAATATCCCCGCAAATTTCCGGAACGATATCGCTAATTTGATAAGAATTTATCTAACTTTCCGTCAAAATTTCGTATATCTCCCTTAATATAATATGATTTAAATTTCGTTGTCGCATCCGCTGAACTTTTCAAGGGCATTAACGGATGTCTTGATGATTAATTTCTCTTGAGGAGGTATTTAGGTAATTAAGTAAAGAATATTACTTCTCCGTGTTGGATTCAATTTTCCTTCACTTCAGTTAGTGTGCAAAAAAATCTACTCATCAACGTGACTGGTTGAAGCAAGACTAATATTACCTTTACTATCATTCACGATGACACAGAACATCTACGCCATCTGATGAATACATAAAGAAAGGTCCCTGTGAGTTTTCAGACTTCATAAAAAGTTTCTAAACTCCAAACGGATTTAATGACGCACAAAATGTGAGATTTCTCGAGTGCAAGAATGAGAAGGTTTTTGGCGTTTAATCGTAAAATACGTAGCTCCCACTGTTCCCGCGGGGACGTAAACATTAGCCACGTAGTAAATTTCTAACGTTATTTACGGTGGAAACTCGAGCAGATGTATGAAACGTCTCTATGCGTCTCTGTCGGTGGAAGGACTGGAAACTGAACAGAATCAGTAAATTAATAAATAGTAGCACTAAAAGAAGTTTTTTTTTTAAATTGAAGTCTGGACTATACAAGGCCCAATACAATTAAAACTAATTACAAAACTAACGATTAATTTGTTTCTAATTTAATATACTAAGAACAAACTGAAACTAAGATCACTTAATGTTCTGATCAGTTTGACTCGTCTGGTGATATTGCACACATTCAGAAGTCTGAATGCTTTTATTATAACGAACTATCAAAGTCCGTCGGATTTAAAGACTGTTATATCTGGAAAAGACGTAAAATTATATTTTATTTTTCACCTTTTATAACCTGTCATTAAATCTTGTATAAATTTGTAAACTTTTATATCATTCCATTAATTAATTTTTCAAGGAACCAGAACCGACTATTTTGAGCATCAGTGTACATTGTTTATGTTACTGTTTATGTTGACCGTTATTGTACTTATTATGTAAATTCAATAGTTGCGGGGTTTGTGCAACGGTGTGCTTGTAAACTACTTCACGTACAAGGTCGAAATACGACATTAACAAAAAGTGCCGCATCACACCCGAAATCTGCTATATAAACCGTCCAAAATGTCATAGATTTGCCTTCTACTGCCCGGCCTTTTAGCTGAGCAGAAGTACTCCCCAACCGCACTACGCAATCGTCGGTATTCTTTAGCTTTTGCGAAGTTTGGGCGTGAAAGCGTCGGTATCCCACAATCGTTCGGTTTTAACTGGCTTTCGTGAGATAATGATACCCGTTTACGTACAAGTCCGTGTACCCGTCTGCCGGAGTATCGAAATCATATAAGTCCGTAAAGCGCGACGCATTTTCTCTGCCGTAATTTAGCGAAAAATGGAAATCTAGTTAGACTTTGCACAAAGCCCGTAACCGATGATAGAATATTTGTTTTCTGATTTTATAAACAAAGACCGTCTAAATATTTAATAGTGTATGTCAGTTTATAATGCTTTCAATGTAAACGCCATAACTGTATTCTGTATTTTGCATTTTCGACCAGAATCATTGTAAACATTGGCAATTCCGATGTTATTTTCTTTTTCGTTTTAAGAACCCCGAGAGATGTATGTTATTTTATTATGTTAAAGAATTTTATTTTGATTTATAACGTGTAAATAAATTTGGTTAATGTTACTTACTTTTTTCTTTGTTGAACTTCTGGACACAAGAGCATACCATTCGGCAGGATTCGTCAATATGCACCGTTCTTGATTAAGATCACAAATCACACCCTTTTTCTTAGTCACTGCGTCCGCAAACAACTTTCGTTTCGGTAATTAATAAACACATGGTGATTGTTTACTTCTCGACAGCTGATTCTATTCTAACGAATAAGCATTCATGATGCGCGTAGCGACATCCCGTGGTCGAAGTTGTGACTATAATATAAAGCCAATAATATAGAATCCCTGTCGTCGATAAACATAAGAATATATCATTTAAAATAAGGAAAGCTTGTAGTAAACAGTTTGTCTGCGTCCGGTGAATGTTGTTACTTCACCTTCGACGCGTGGAAGTTTCTAAGTTTCGTCCAGAGAGAGCACGAGAAGCATCACATTATGTGTGATGTGGTTTTGAAGTCTCTGTGACCGTCTCCATCTCGATATTCCGATGAAATCTTTGTGCCACTTGGATACATTGATGACTTGGATCACTTTGTATCACTTGGATACATGATTATTAGAATCACTGGCGGCCCCATAGCTGAATTCCATAACTCCAAACTGGAGGTAGAACTTCCTTATATAATATAAGCTTATTGTCTGTTGAAAGCTCAGATTTACGACCAAGGAACCAATACATTTTTCGGAACTTGGTGTTGAGTTCATCACGTTTCTTCCTAATAGGCTCTTTCCACCGGAGCTTGGCGTCGAGAGTCATACCCAGATGTTTTGCTGTGTTGGCATATAGTAATTGAATGCCATTAATAAAGACTGGTTGTTGTGCAATCTTCTTGTTTGAAAAGTCAATACGTGTCGATTTGAATTCGTTCAGTTTAATGCGCCATTTTTTAGTCCAAATAGCCACTTTGTTAAGAGCAGATTGCAATTTTCTGCTCGAGTTTTCCACAGATTCTCCCACTGCCGTATTATCAGCAAAAGTGGCTGTTGTGCTATACAATGTTATTGAAACATTATTAATATGCATCTGATACAGAACTAGACTTAGGATACTACCCTGAGGGACACCAGCCTTAAAGGGGTTACCTCCAGTCACGACATTCGATCGGAGATCATTTTTGAAATTTTTTGTCTCCGAAAGTACACGGTTGTTTTAAACAGCAATTAGTACGTTCGAATACTTTAGTCTTAAGCTTTATTCCTAAATTTTTGTGTATAAAAATAATCAAAAACGGATGGGTTATGGCCCAGCTCTTGGGGCACCTCTCAGCGGAAGGGGTGTGCGGTGGACATCCTAACTCGGGAACCGCTTATCTGAAACAAACGAAGCCAATTGAAATTAATAATACTTTGAAAAAACTTGCCCTTGAACGAAGGAAATCAATTTACGGTGATTGTAAACAAAATGGCGACTGTCTGAACAAAAATGCTATTCTTTTGCCTAAAATTTGACTCTTCTAACCTGCATAAAAAATTTTAATTTTGATCAAAAATGAAATTCCTTCGTTCAAGGGCAAGACAACTACATATTATATTATTTTCAGTACAATGTTTATTACAAAAAAATCTAATTATCATCAATTACATTGTCTACTACCAAACATTTTAATGGATCAGCTTGCCTGATGATGGGGAGAAGTTTCCCGAAACTGATAGCACGTTTATTAAAAGTTAGTTATTGCGAGAAGTTATGTTAGCGATGAAGGAGTTAGAAGTACCAACAAAACTAAAAAGTACACGTGGAAAGAATGCCTAATACAATAACCAAAAAATAAATGCCCAAGAGCTGCCCGATAGGTGGTGGACATCTACACTCCGGTTTGTCTTGCTACCCTCTGGGGCGGCGTGACTGTGTTTGTTGGCGATAGGTGTCGCCGAGAGACATATTCAGTGCTGCTTTAGAGATTAGCAATATAAACTGAGAGGCAAACTCAATGATAGCGGCAGTAGATAGTGCTCAGAACCATGCTGATGACGCCGAGTAGGCAGAAACATGTCCATGTGTTAGCGCTATTTTCTCTGCTACATTGTTTTTGCCGGGAATGATTCCACCAATACCATGAGCTATATTAGCATTTATTTTTTGGTTAAAACTGAGAAGACCTGTAGCAATGACAATGCATGGAAAAGCTAGTGTAATAACAAGTAAAGGTGAAACTGAAGAGTTTGCTATAAATAAAGGAGTTAGGCAAGGGGATGCGATGTCGGCAACCATATTTAATATAGTACTAGAGTACATCACCAGAAGAGTCAATAAGGGTACAATAAGAACAAGAGGGGGACAATTAGTAGGGTACGCTGATGACGTAGTAATCGTGGCAAAAAAGAGGGAGATAATGAATAACATCTTAAAAGAAATAGTAGATGAAGGTAAGAGGATGGATTGAAAATAAATGAGAACAAGACAAAAATAATGAGAATAGGAAAAGAGCTGAGCAACAGAAAAATTAGAGTGGGGAAGTATACTTTTGAGGAAGTAGACAAATTCAAATATTTGGGAGTCACCATTACAAATGATGGTAAAAGAGAAATGGAAATAAAGGAGAAAACAATGGCAGCCAACAAAGCTCTACATACAAATAAACATCTACTAAAAAGCAAAAATCTTTCAAAGAATACAAAGATAAAAATTTATAGAACAACCATAAGATCAGTGATAATGTACACAGCGGAAACACTGACAATGACCAAAAGGGATGAAGAAAATTTAAGAGTCGCGGAGAGAAGAATACTGAGATCAATACTTGGACCAGTTAGAATGAAAAATTTGGAATATAGGATAAGAACAAATGAGGAAGTAGCGAAAGAATGTGGAGAAGATATAGTTAAGAAGATAAAACAGCAAAGAGCAAAGTGGTTGGGGCATATGTGGAGAGCGGGAGAGGACAAGATATTAAATATAATAAATTGGGAACCATCGGGAAAAAGAAGGAGGGGAAGACCTAGATCTAGCTGGATGAGTGAAGTGAGGGAAGACTTGAAGAGGATAGGGATCGATAAGGCAAAAGAAAAAGCTAAAGATAGAACGGAGTAGAGAAGGATATGCGAAAGAGTGGAATAGGAAGGAACAGGGACTGATCCTCCCCTTAATGAGGGATCTAGAAACCTTCATCTGAAGCGGCGAAATCTCCAGGAGGGGTATCTAAGCCATTTATTATTATTACTGCGAGAAGTACACTTTTATTTTACCTTCCCCAGAAATGAAATATAATTGCAATGACGACAGATTTGGGAATTTAAACAACGTCAGTGTGATACACCTTTATTCAATATTAATATTGGTCAATGTGGCCAACCTTCATGTCACACAAGCCTAAATGCCTCTAATAGCTGTCAAAAAATACATAATAAACATATTTTTTTGTCATAGAAATGCAAAATGAACAAAATAGTATAGAAAATTCGTTTCACAAGGCACTTTATCTGCCTGACAAAATGCCATCTTAATATTTCAGAACCTCCTACTTTCCTGATTCCTTGTTAGATTTGATTCGTTAATGTTTCGCTATGGATACTTTATGTTTACCGAATCTGCACGTACTATAATATGAAAGAATTTGTAATAATTCCCAATATGTAATTAAATAAAAAAAAAAAGGAAGTATAATCGCCTTATTGAGATAACTCCACAAGCACATTTCAATATAGATCCTTAATCTACTCCGATATCTACGCCTATAATGGCTCAATCTTCCGGCAGTTTTACGACGAATGCCATTACATAGGCTATAAGTAACAGCTCGACGATGATAATACACACATAGTTATTATAACCACGAAAGAACGGACCCATAAAAGCAGCTTATTATAGTGCGGTAATTCTCCACAATCGGTAGTAAATTCGTAAGTGAGCGGACGCCATATTATTATTATTCACTATTATCGTCGTTATAAATCTCGTCGCTAATAAATAAAACCCGCTTTTGCGTCGTTTTATTGCCCGAAATGCGCAACTACATACTAGCGGGCGAATTTTGCAAGTTTTATTATCAACTATAAGCACCTCAATGCTGCTGTGCATTATGTGCATAACAAGCGAAATACAGCCTATAATAAGTGCATACATAATATAGCCGCAATTGGAAAGTTCGCAGATGTCTCTGTTGATTTATACTGTAATTTTATGTATTTAAAACGAGAATCATGAAGGCTATCTATTGGATCGAATATGCAAATAATAATAATTAGAGCAACGCAAACTGCGCTGAAAGCCAGTGGCTGACGCATAAAAGTTTATACAAAATAAACACGGCCGGGACAATTCGGTATAAGCGTCAGTATAACTGCGACTCGAAAGCCGATCTGTTGCGTATGCATCTACGCTGTCGTATATTATATCGTAGTTCTACGTTTGTTTTGAAAATGTTTCCTACGTTGCGAAAACGACCAAAGTTGGACACAATAAGAGAATTTATTGCAGAAATGCCTAATTTAAAGTGTGATGGCGCTAAAATTCAATGTGTAGTGTGTAAAATAAATTTAATGTGTTGGTTGAAAAGTGATTGTTTACGGCACGTAAATAGTGCAGGGCTTGTTTCAAAAAAAAATTCCACACGAGATTATGACAAATTTAAATTTAATTTATGTGTTTATTGCATGTAATTTACCATTTCATTTACTAAGGAAGAAAGCATACGTCTCGTTTTGGAATGAATATTCGGACTTTAAGTTACCAAGTGAGAGAACATTACAGAGAGTTGTGCCGTCTGCTTGTGAGCATGCCGAGAAAAGAATTAAATCGGAGTTGCAAGATAAAAAACTGTGGTTATGTGTGGACGAAACAACAGATCGTAAAAAACATTCTGTGGATAATGTAATGGTACGCACAATGGGACCATATCGACCGTCACCCTCAATTTTACTAGCTTCCAGACGAATACAACAATGCACTGCCGAAGTAATTTCAATGTTGGTGTTAAATACATTGGAAAAGTTTGAACTTTCAACAAATCAACTGTTGATGTTTATGAGTGATGGTGCCGCAAACATGCTTGCTGTAGGTCGATCTCTTAAAAAACATTGTGCTAACTTGTTGCATATTACATGTAAAATTCATACTCTCAGTCTCGTAGCAGATAGTATCAGAAAATGTTATCCCGAGGTAGACGCTCTAATAGCACATACAAAAGCTGTGTTTGTAAAATCCCCAAAACGTATTCGGGAATTTCATAGACTATGCCCCGGTATTCCTGAACCACCACAACCTATTCTTACTCGTTGGGGAACGTGGTTAGAGGCTGCATTTTATTATCTTAAATATTTTGAGAATATAAAGGACGTGATTTTAGAATTCGACCCAAAGGAAGCTGCGGCTGTCAAGGTAAGCCGCTTGAAATTTCAGGATAGTCAAGTTAAAACAGATTTGGAAATCATTCAGAACATTTACGTGGGACTAGCGGATGCGATAGAAAAACTACAAAATTCTTCGGTGTCGTTAGTGGAATCTTTGCAAATAGTGCAACATGTTCACGCACAGCTATGCGCGATAGAAGACGCAAGAAATGTTTGTGTTTTAGAAAGGTTTGAAAGTGTTTTAGATAAAGACTCTGATTTTGGCACATTAAGACAAATTTGTGAAGGTGCGTCAACAGAACCGTTAAGTTATTTGAAAGATTATTTTACTTAGCAAATATAACGTCACTAGATGTAGAACGTTCGTTTTCGGCATACAAAAACACTTTTTCTTCACGCCGCACTCACTTTGCCGAAACAACTTTGGAAACATATCTAATGTTACAAATATTAAATAGACATTATCCACTTTGTGATTTCACGGAGGACTCTTAAAACGGCAAGTGTTTAAGCACGTATCACATTTAATTTATTTTGTGTAAACTTTTATGCGTCCGCCACTGGCTTTCAGCGCAGTTGCGTTGCTCTAATAATTATTATTGGAGATTTGTAAAGCGAGGTAATGTCTCACCGCGGCATAGGCGTGCGCTTGCTTCAGTAAGTACAATACCAAAAAAATATATAATAAATCGAATAATAATAACAGAACCAATCAAGAATTATAATATTTGAAAAATTGTGAAACACTCACCCTCTTAAGCAACGTTATCAAGTAGGTTGGCGGGCTGCATCGGAATTACCGAACATTAAAAGTAGAAGCACCATTACCAGTATTATCACCTACAAGAGTCGTAAAGAGTTGGCAGCATTAGATATGTTTCCACAGTTGTCTCGTAGAACGATGTTCGCCGTGCTGAAAAAATGTGTCATATTTTCATAGAACTTAATTCAAAATTTCCCTGTATCAAATTTACCCACGAAGAAGAAAAAGACAACAGGATTCCTTTCCTCGACATGTTTGTAATAAGAAATAAAAATAAGTTAGAAATAGACGTATATAGAAAACCTACTAGTAATAATAGATTTATCTTACAGGATTCTAATTGCTCATATGAACACAAACTTTCGGCTATTAACTTTTTGGTACATCGGTTACTCAATTTTCCTTTAACTAAAGATAGATACCAAAATGAACTAAAAGATATCATCAATATTACTAATTTTAACGAATTCTCTGAAGATGTCGTCTATAATACTATTAGGAAACATAAGAATAGAGTGAGAATTAGAAATATAAGCACACTGTTCGCGCGCAGATGGCACAATTCTTCGTAACGATGTTCGACTTGGTAATTTGCACTCCGAATAGTTATTCCAAAAACAGATAAATGGTTCCTTGTCTAGTAAATTAAACGGTATATTACATGCGATAAACGTAACGCATAAATTAAATATAAATTTTTCATTGTCTCGTGCGCAATTTCTTTTTGAGACATGCTTTGCACTACGTGTCGTAGACAATGTTGTCTGGACCAACACATTAACGGGATTTTACAGATTACACATTTAATTTTAGCACCTTCATATATTAAGTCTGGAATTTCTGCAATAAATTTTCGAAGTTTGTCCGACCGCGGTCGTTTTGCGACGAAATCATAATTTTTCTAGGACAGATAAACAATTGCGCAAATGACCGGCAGCGAAAATGTCCGTACTGCTCCGCAGACGAAGTAATACTACCGTTCCTTTCGGTCCGAACTGATTCTACGCCGATGCGCGGTACCGCTCGTGGCCAGCGTTAATTATGTGCAATGAAGGGGCTGATCCTGAAACACTTAATGTAAAAGGGTAAATATATCATTAAAATGTAATTAAGGATTCCCTTGCTTATTTTAGATTTACATATTGCACAATTCATTTGCTATATACGGTTAGTTCTTCGCTTAGTTTGTGATGCTGCTGATGATGATAGCTTGCCTACCGAAACGTGCGTCCAGCATGAGTTAAGTTTCGTGGTAAGGGTTTTAGTGAACTGTTTCTTGAATAGGAACTTATTTTTGTAAGAAAATCTATTTCTTTGATGCAAGAAACGATTTCTCTGTGTGTATGGTTAGGAGTAGAAATCCACAATCTTCCAAAAATATGTTTCAAAAGCTTGTAACCATTTCGATTTAACTAAACCATTTTTTTGTACTGCAACACCTTACGTACCCGCCAAAACCTTCATTTTTACGTTGACTTACGTTTCTGTTACTAAGCAATTCCTTTAAGATACCGTAAACTATACTTTAGCGTTAAATTTAACAACGAAGCGGAATCGGACGTTCGGATAAGACTTAATCCTTCTTCACATACATAAACGCGATATTATTAGATACTAAAGTATTAAAAGTAAAGTCTATTACCTCGAAAGATAAGTTCCAGCAGCGAGAACGCACATCAGATGATACATCAGAATCCGTTATTACTTCCGACAATTTCGAATTAATACGACGCTAAAGCGGATTGAAATAATAAACATTTGAACTTCTACGACTTCACTTCGTTCGCGAGCAGCGGATGTGGGAGCGGGGTGCAGGAAGGTTATATTACCTTCATCGAATAGCGTCGTGGGTCTTCTGTCGAGATTTTATGTCATTGCGATTTTATGGACGCCTACACCTTTAGAAGTTACGACGAATTTGGTACCAAGCGCTGAATTCGAGTAAAATTTGCATATTTCAAATTCAAGGATGATATAGAGCAGGACTCGAACGACCTTGAACGTCGCAGATGGTAACCATTTGCCAGAGGGGTTTCGGTTATCTTAAAAGGTAAATTAAATCAGAATGCGTTGTCTTATTCGAGAAGAAAGGGAGATTGGAAATACAGTTAAAATAAACAGTACTTACATTTGCATAAGGCCGTAGGGTATTCGTATTATCATATTTTGGGCCCAACGATTTTGATGGAGTAATTTACAGAATTATTTTTTATTGAAAACTTTAGTGGTGGAGGTAGCCACAAGGTTTTCGTTGCAGGCAGATTGCGAAATCAGACAGAATGCGCTTAATAAAAACAAATTGCATTTGTCGAAATCGGCGGTTTTGAACCTGGGGGTAATTATAGTCGCAGAGACAACATGGCAATCTAGTGTGGGTGATGGGTAGGGTTGTAACTTTTCGGCGACGTACCAAGATCATAGAATATACGTAAATACCAACAAATAGATAACTGAATGGGCAAAGTGAATAGCGGCTGTTCATTATATTAATGAACACGTACTTTCGTATATGCGATAAATGGATTTTATTGATATAAAGAATAAATTTATGAACTTGTTTATTACAATTATCAAAGAGTACATTCGTCTAATATTGCTTTTATCAAAATTGGTCCAATTAACGGGTTAATTAGTTTAACAAAAGGCAGTATCTGGTACGCAAGCTTCCGCGGTCTTCAATAACACTATACTCCTTGTTCCCGGGTTGGAACTGCGCCGTTGCGTTGTCGTGGCTTTTGCCGACGCTTGATCCACACTTTTAAACGCATTAAAAATTATAAACAATATATAATACCAAATGTCAAAGCTCATAGAGTTCAGCTGGCTGCAGACTTGAACATGCGAAAAAAACTAGACAAGCACTTAATAGCTTATCACAGTAAGTTAATAAACGAGTATTAATTATATTGATAAACGGGATTGAACTTGATAAACGTAGTTCACTGTTGAAATAAATTTAAAACAATAAACCAGTTACATAAGAAAATAAAAACAGAAACAAGTATAGAATTAATCAGAGTATACGAAATAAATAGGTCTAACGATCTATCCTGAATAATCGAGAAAAAAAGGAAAAAAGAAAAGCGAAAAAAGCAAACAAAAGAAGAAAGGAGAAAAAAGAAGAAGAAAAAGAATAAACAAGAAGAAACACGAAAAAAAAAGTAAAAATAAATAATAGCGAAAAACGCAACAAAAGAAACATGAAAAATGAAGAAAAAAAAAAAAGAAAAAAAAAATAAAAAGACGAAAAAAAAATTAAAAAAAAAATAGAGAGAACAAGACGAGAAAAAAGTAAAAAAGATAACGAAGAAAGCAAACAAAAAAGAGAAAATGAAGAAAAGAGAACGGAAAAAAAAGCAAACAAAAGAAGAAAGGAGAAAACAGAAGAAAAAGAAGTAAAAAAATCGAGAAAAAAGTAAAAAAATAAGCGAAAAAAGTAAACAAAAGAGGAAAGAAGAAAAAAGAAGAAACAGAAGTAAAAAAAAAGAATAATCAAGAAAAAACACGAAAAAAAAAATAGTGAACAACGATCTTATCTGAATAATCGAGAAAAAAAGGAAAAAAAATAAGCGAAAAAAGCAAACAAAAGAAAAAAAGAAAACAAGAAAAAAAGTAAAAACGAGAATAATCAAGAAGAAACACAAAAAAGTAAAAAAGATAAGCGAAAAAACGCAAACAAAAGAAGAAAGGAGGAAAAAGAAGAAAAAGAAGAAAAAAAAGAAAAAAAAGAATAAACAAGAAACGCAAAAAAAAATTAAAAAAAATAATAGTGTACGGGTCTACGATCCTATCCGAATGATCGAGAAAAAAAGTAAAAAAAGATAAGCGAAGAAAGCAAACAAAAAGAAAGGAGAAAAATGAAGAAAAGAAAAGGAAAAAAAAGAGTAATCAAAAAGAAACACGAAAGAAAGTAATAGTGCACGGATCTACGATCGTATCCGAATAATCGAGAAAAAAAAAGGTAAAACAATAAGCAAAAAAGTAAACAAAAGAGGAAAGAAGAAAAAAGAAAAAAGAATAAATAAAAGAATGAATCAAATAGAAACATTGAAAGAAAAAAGTAAAAAAAAGATAAGGAACAGAAAAAAAACGATAACACGGAATAATCGAGAAAAAAAAGTAAAAAAAAATAAGCGAAAAAACGCAAACAAAAGAAAGAGAAAAAGAAGAAAAAGGAAGAAAAAAAAGAAAAAAAAGGATAACAAGAAAACGCAAAAGAAAATTTAAAAAATAATAGTGTACGGGTCTACGATCCTATCCGAATAATCAAGAAAAAAAGTAAAAAAAATAAGCGAAAAAAGAAACAAAAGGAGAAAAATGAAGAAAAGAAAAGGAAAAAAAAGAATAATCAAGAAGAAACACGAAAGAAAGTAATAGTGTACGGATCTACGATCGTATCCGAATAATCGAGAAAAAAAAGGTAAAAAAATAAGCGAGAAAAAGTAAACAAAAGGAGAAAGAAGGAAATAGAAGAAAAAAAAGTAAATAAAAGAATAATCAAGAAGAAACATGAAAGAAAAAGTAAAAAAATTATAGTGTACAGATTTACGATCCTATCTGAATAATCGAGAAAAAAGTAAAAAAGAAATAAGCGAAAAAAGCAAACAAAAGAAAAAAGAAGAAAACGGAAGAAAAACAAGTAAAAAAAGGATAATCAAGAAGAAACACGAAAAAAAATTTAAAAAATAATAGTGTACGGGTCTACGATCCTATCCGAATAATCAAGAAAAAAAAGATAAACAAAAATAAGCGAAAAAAAGTAAACAAAAGAAGAAGAATGAAGAAAAAGGTAAAAAAAAGAATAATCAAGAAGAAATACGAAAAAAAAAGGAAAAAAAATAATAGTGTACAGGTCTACGATCCTGTCCGAATAATCGAGAAAAAAAAGTAAAAAAAAAATAAGCGAAAAGAAAAGCAAAAAGAAGAAAGAAGAAAAAAGAAGGAAAGAAAGTAAAAAAAGACTTAACAACACTACTAATTCTAAAAAGTCAGTTGATTGAGGATACATCTCGTGCGATACCTAAGAAATTCGATCACTTACTATTACCTGCGCAGGCGTTAGAGCATCTAATTTATACAGTCGTCCCTATCGTCCTCCACAATCTAGAAACTTCCCGAAAAAGCATTCACTTCCATTGCAATTGCGCCGGTACGCCCTGTTCAATATTCATAAAAATGATAAAATTTTTCTGTGTGCTAGGCGAAGGTTGCTCGTTTAGCTCGTCTAGCTCCCGCATAGTTCGAGCTAGTCTTATTGTTCCGACGTGAAGAACGTCGTTTCCGCCTAAAAATTAAACGCGGCACATTCCCATCGAACCGGAGACAGGTTCAATTAACCTCCGATCCCAGCGCATTAAAGATCATAATTTCTCGTCTTACCGGGTATTTTTTTTCTTCTTTTTAGCCTCTGCTGTACCTCCTATTTTCAAATTCGGCGAGCGCTGCTGTCAGCTTAAGGTAATGCACGACGTTGGGCGTTCTTCGCTTGTCAGCATTACGCTGTGATGCCCGCTTCTAATCCGATATTTCCACCGATAGTCGCGGATTTTCGCTGCTATCGCTAATGAAAGAAAAGCTCGCTTCCAGCGAGCAATGAACAGCATTTGTGTTTCTATGGAGGAGGTTTTCTAATTATAGCTTGGAGATTAAGTACAATGGTTTCTTTGTAAAATAACTTTTGTGTGTTTTATATGCTTAGTAGAAGAAATGGCGCCGCTAGAAGAATGTAGAAACAGATACGATGCAACACAGATATTAGCTGATGCTGTAACCAGGCCAACGCAAGATGCATTCCAGTTTCAGCTTCAGAGAAAACGACAGGGTTTAGCTCAATCTATTTATTTAGAACCTATTACGGCTGCTGAAATTGTGTCGATAATAGCCCACCTAAAGAAAAAAGGAGCCCAGGATATGTACGGGTTGTCGATAGACGTTATTGAGTATCTAATCGAACACAGCAGATACGCTAACAACTATATTCAACGCATGTATCCTACCTATCCTAACACCTATCCATAAAACGGGAGAAAAAACGAAACCCAGTAATTACAGATCCATTGCGATAACACCTACCTTTTCAAAAATTTTTAAGATAGCTCTCAAAACACGGTTATTAAGCTTTCTTGAACGAAATAATGTGATCAGCAGTAATCAGCATGGGTACAGAAAAGGGAAATCAACAACGTCAGCAATAGTAGATCTGCTAGAGAGTGTAACAAACGCATTCGATGATCATGATGACATTGTTTTAACATGTTGCGATTTGACAAAGGCTTTTGATTGCGTAGATCATCAAATACTACTGGGAAAGTTGCATTTTTTATGGGATACGAGGCACGGCACACAAACTATTAGAATCATATTTAACTGGGAGAGAGCAGACAACGATATATCACACCAATAAGTCAGAACTTTCAAAAACAAGTAGAGGTGTGCCACAAGGATCAATCTTGGGACCTTTACTCTTCCTCCTATACATCAACGATATCCCAGAATTGTAAATTGTGACAAAATATCTTTGTTTGCAGACGATACTTCAATACTTACGCGAAGTACAACACAAGACGATGCTTTAAATAAGGCAGTGATTGCACTGACAGAAGTAAACGAGTGGTTCGCAAGCAATGGCCTGCATTTAAATCAAGCAAAAACGCGACAGCTTATACTTACCACAAATCGGCATAAAATCGTTGTACAGTACACTTCTTGGGTCTTCATCTCTCAAACGATTTAAATTAAAAACAACACGTTGAGGAATTGAATAAAAGGTTGGCATCTGCAATACATGCAATTCGAAGAATTAAAGAGATAGCAACACATGAGGCAGCAAAAATAACATAGTTTTCTTTGTTCCACGCACGAGTGACGTAAGGAATTCTCCTATGGGGACACAAGCCAGAGGCACAAACGGTATTCCTAAAATAGGAGGAAGGAAGCAGTCAGAGTGTTGTGCAACGCACTTTATCGAGCGTCATGTAGGGAATTATTCCCACAACAAAAAATACTCACCCTGACATCAGCATACATTGTTGCCTGCCTTGACTACATCCATAACAACAAAGATAAGCACAACAACCACCTCAATAGCTACGGCACGCATCATAAAGACAATTATGTGATACCTTATCATCGAAGCTTGATTTTCAGTAAATTATTAGGCAGTTAAACTGTTTAAGGCACTCACAAGCGAGCAATTTAAGGTGAGGGTAAAAAATTTTGTTCAATTTTGTGGTGTTTTACCTAATCTATCATTGCATTTCCCACAATAATTTTGAAGTAGCTGTGAATATGACATTTACATATCATCAGTATCCAAACAGAACGTTTATTACACATATTTAAAAACATCTCTTCGTGTTCGAAAATAATTTCCTAACCTGAAAAAATGGCTCGGCGGTCAAAGATTTGCCAACAATGAAGGGGTGAAGTCTGGGGTGAACGGCTATTTAACGAAGCTTGACGTTTCTCACTATAAACAGGCTATCGAAGCTATTAAATGTCGCTGGGAAAAGTGTATCGAGCTAAAAGGAGATGTTGAAAAATAAAGGTTGGTTTTTCCAAATATTTTGTGCCTTGTTTGTTAGATCAGGTACTTCTGGGACCACCCTCGTACTATAAATAGACCGCCCGCGTCACGCTTTTATCGTTTCAGAAAAGGTTTTATCGGTTATACAACACTAGAAAAACATGACAGGTGTCACCAGCAAAATACGGAAATATCATTACACAGTATTTTTTAAAATAAAACCCATATAATTTGAATAAACCAATTCAAAACGCAAGAGGGGGTCTGAACGTGCACACGTCAAGACGATAAATATGGGTGATCCTTCACCTAAACTAATATACGTCACAGCCTGCTAACGTCAGAATAGTTAGGCCTTGTTATATCGGTGACACATATCAGGACAACAAAATTATTGAAATGATTTTGAGCCTCGAAAGGATTGATTCACATAATCGGTACGTCATATGCGACAAGAAGCGAAAAAAACTTTTAATGGCGAACATACCTGACTGTTTGCTTTACATGGGTAGTCAATGCAAGGATATTTTTATTTTATTTAAGATGTATTAACTCGAAAACAAGCAAAAATTGGGACCATTATAACATGGAAACAAATGAATATCGGATAGGAACATATGAATTTCTTTAAATTATTTTCTTATGTGCAATACACCCATGGAGTTTGGTCCGTTCCTCTCGACTCACGCTGTATTTTGAGTACAGCGCCTCTATTTATGTGCGAGAGCGGAAGATAATTCCTTTCCTAAACAATTTAGTTTTCAAATAAACATTCACAAGCTCTACAGAGAGAGGAAATATCTGCAAAATCTCGTAGTTCCTTTAATACCCACCGAATTCGGCAACATTTTTCGACCCAACGGGAAACCAACCGTCCTAAAACGAGCTTCGAGTATTATACATTCGTCTCTTAATGTACTTCGTTTCGCGTTCAACTTCCTAGACTGCTCGGTGAGAGGCAGCTAATACGACACACACGTGGAATATTAAGTGAACGTAATATCTACGCCCTCGGAATCATCTAACCCTGCATCACGTTCAGCGAGAGAGAAAAACGTTAATGGATATGGAACCCTCATCACTGTCTAAGCGTCGGCGATGCTCGCTTTTTTCTCAGCGACATTCCTTTGCTGTAGGTACGAAATTTGCGAATGTAATCCGTTTTTTCTTTATTTTAATATGGTAATAAGATAGGGTAGGTTAAATAGGGAAAATGGTGTACGTTTTTCTATATGTTAGTGGATAGGGTTGTATGAAAAGTTTCCAACCTAACAGAGAAACAAGCAGCTTTTTGTCAAATCTGCTTAATTTATTGAAATAGTAGTTGGTATCTTGTTCTGAAAAATACGCAGTTACGAATATGATGCCATCTACATTCGATGAAAATCTCTGTCCTCCGAGGGAAACTTGAAGCCGAGGAAACAGAGAAACGTCGCTGGGGGCCAGATCTGGTGAAAAGGCTAGGTGTTCTAAATGTGAGACAGTGCGCTGTCTTGATGGAACCAAACTTTTTTTTTCTTCAAATGCAGCCGTTTTTCCGCAATTTCTGCCTTCAGGTTGTCATCGCCCTCGCTATCATTTTCCCTTTTTCAAGATAGTCGATAAACACGACTCCATAACTACGCCGAAACACAGTCGCCATCACTTTCTCGGCCGATGGAACAGTCTTCGCTTTTTTCGAAGCCGATCCACCCTTCGCAGTCCACTGTTCCGACTGTGCCTTGACTTCAGGTCTTACTAGTGTATCCAGGTTTCAACACCAAAACTCGCTCGATACCTAGATACGCTCGTCCTCTATTCTATCTTTGCGAGACCGTAACGCTCCCGACAAAGATAGTTTGATCAGTCAAGATAGTTTTATCAGCCTGGGTTCTCGAAAATGATTAATTTCTTGGTCTATCTACGAACCAATGGAACCAAATATACCAAAAGGATCCGATGAAAGATCAAGCTATCTTCCGGTAATGGTCCCGTAATCGTGGGATCTACCCCGTATTAGTAGATAGCTCCGCTAGATTTTTCTATTCTACATCTATTCTTAATGTATCTGACAAAGATGGAGAGCACAGTTATTATGATATACAAAAGCATGTATATACATAAATGGTGCTTTGTTCCCAAATGTACCAATACAACTATCAGGACACCTAACAAAGTGTTTGTTACAACAGTAACAAAGCCGCAAGACATGACTCTCCACACATCAAATCCGTTTTTTATTGTTATGCAGATCATTTTAATGTAAGTCATTAAGTATGCAACGTTAGTTGTTTGTTCCATTTATTTAGTTTTTCTTTGTAGTTGGAAACTGATATGGAAAATTACATGAAATATAAATTAGTGGGTGGTCCAATTAAAATGAGAAACAAAAAAAAATCCATTGTTACTTCTAAAGGACTTAACTAAACTTTATAGCCATAAATTTCAGGTATCGAGGTTTCAAGCAAAATAAAAAAAATCGAAGACTTCAACGTACAAAAATTATTATGGGTAATGTAATTCTAAAAATTCCCATCCATCAGTAAACTATTAAGTTTCATCTACAGTTATTAATCAACACCAAAACTCCGACTTATTGCTTAAACTGCTTCAACAGAGCTGAGCGAGCAAGCGCGACGTACAACTCGCAGGCCCAAATCTTTAGTGACACACCCACAACCTCTGCTACCCCTCTAACAGTAATTCGACGATCGTCTAACACCAAAGTCCCGAACGTTCATCGTCAACCAAGCTGGTAAGACCATGTTTAAATTCCGCTACCTAAAAAGTCACTGTGGCAAATGATGATGGAAAATCCCTGTAAACAGCGTCCATCTCGGGTGTAATTTTCGTAGGCGTATTGTCTTTCAAATGCAAGAATGTACGGCCCGATATTCGTTTTTCTCCATTTTTAGGGAAACACTAACATCGACTAACTTAAACGATTGCTAAACGGTAAATGCGGATCCAGAATGGCTGACATTCAGAGTATCTTTCAGTGCACTGTATGAGTATCGCCATCTTCGTGTTGTGGTTTTAAACTTTTCAAACTACCCTCGTATATACTATTATGTCAATATTTACATTGGAAATCAGCTGTCAGCCTTAGACGTTTAGAGTATCCAGTATAGCCACCCGATAGTAATGAAACTCCCTCTGGCGGAGGAAAAGCTATTTTTCGAAGGCTACAATCTCCCCCCAGGCCGACTGGCCTTGGAGTGTGGACCTTAAATAAAATAATTTAATTCCAGATAACGATGATCTTAGTGGATCCAAGACAAAGCCATTCTTCTTTTTATTCTCCTATTTTCGCAAGTGTTCAAAATTAATGTAAAATTCTCCTACAACAAATATCAGAGTAAATTTAAAAGTATTTCTAACAATATTTCGTACATGTTTCATTAAGGTATCTTCATTTACGTCGGGAAGTTTTTGTATTTTTAGGTTTGTCATGAGGATTTGTCTAGCACAGAGCATAGATTCGTCTAGTTGAGTCATCTAATAGAGTCACTTCTCATGCTACGTCTATAAATAACTTTTTTCATCAAAATTCCTAGTTAGTTTATATGTGGATAGATATCATAAAAATTTGCTGTAGAAAGAAACAATCGCCATCGAGATTAAAATAAGGGAGATGGGGGACGCCAATAAATTAATCAATCCTGGTTAAATTTCCTTCGAGTTAGGTAGCATTTTGGCGGCGCCCCCAAGTAAAAATATTCGAGATAGAAATTAGAAAATAAATTCAAATTAGAAGAAAAGATTGGAGGTTGGAAAAGGCAGATTCCAGTAAATGTCATAGGAAACATAGTGTTTATATGACATCTTATAGTTTCATTTTCAATTTTTACATCCGTTAATTTCCATTTATTAATTTCAAAAATTCAGAAAAATTACCGAAAGAGTATCAAAAAGTACTCCCGAATCCCAGAGTTAAAAAAAATTAATCAATTTGCAAAATTCAAATTTAACAAAAATCCCTCAGATCAAACATTTCAGTACATAATATATAATATTATTTTTCATTCTAAAATCAATCCCACCTAAATCATCAAGCACTTCAAGCGAACTTTACGCAGCCATTCTTATTTATTGCATTCAGCTTCAAGTCGGATTTACGTTATATTACAAAACTTTAAAGTATATTTTCTTTTCATCTTATAGTACGGCTATATCGCTTCCACTATTTCACCTCCTTGCTATATACAACACACAATAGACTCTGGAGAGTGTGTTTAGTTGCGAACCCGGACCTACGGATCAATAGCCAGGAATTTATTTCTAAAATCAAGGAAGGGACTGCATCGATAGGATTACGGAAAAAAAGTACTTGGAAAAGCTACAATTGACTTGTCTTTTCCTTTTTATTTACGCGAAAGGTATTCCGTACTTTCCTAGTGTTAACTTTAAATATCCGGTCGAATAATAAAATATGGGTTTAAATTTTTATACAAGCGAGTACCTATTGTTAGCGTTCGTGTCTGATACGATCTACAACTTTCTTTTTCTATTTTTCGTTTATAATAGACTCCATTTATAAGGCGCAAATGACATTTCGATATGAAAAAAAAAAACATATTTTTTAGTATTTGTAGCACTGAATATTTAAAGCGAGGTAATGTCTCTGCGAGGCATAGGCGTGCGCTTCCTTCAGTAAGTACAATACCAACAAAATAAGTAATAAATCGAATAATAATACCAGAACCAATCAACAATTATAATATCTGAAAAGTTGTGAAACACTCACCCTCTTAAGCAGCGTTATCAAGTAGGGTGGCGGACTGCATTGGAATTACCGAATATTAAAAGTGGAAGCACCATTCACTGGAAAAGAGTCGACAGCATTAGATATGTTTCCACAGTTGTCTCGTTGAACGATGTTCGCCGTGGTGAAAAAAATGTGTTTATATTTTGAAAAAGATCGTTTGACATCTACGGATGTAATGCTCGAATGATCCGTTTATTGAATTAGGCGATGCACTCTCACAAATTTGTTTTAATGTGATAAAATGGGAATTTTTCTTTAACACACTCTCGAACTTTTCTAAAACGCTATTATATTTTGCGTCATGTATAGTAGTTAGCAGTGTAGGTACTTCGTCCACTATTTGCAGTGACTCCACTAACGACAACGCTCTAGTTTGCAACTCTTGTTTCAACGGAAATATCTTGAAATTTTATCAGGCACCCCTTAATAGCTGCAGCTTTGGCAGGATTGAATTGTAGAATAACAGCTTTTACTTATTTGAAATACTCAGCATAATAAATAGCTGCCTGCAACCATGTTCCCCCATTCTAAGCGAGTGTACCTTTGTTGCCGGACACGCCTCGTATATAACTTCCTTGTGCCATTAAAACCTAAATTAAAACTATCAGGACTTATTTTTGCTTCGTTAAATAATTTAAATAAAATTCCAATTATAAAATTTTCTCTTTCTCTTAAAATATTCAACAAAAATGATTCAACTTTCTTTAATGCTTTATTGCTATATTGTTTAAGATTATTCGAAAGTAGTTATAAGGCATACATATTTATTTCTTCACGATATTACAAAATGTGAAGTAATAGTGATAGTAGTTTAAGTACATACATATGTAAATATAAATAACAATAATGTGCACAAATAAGAATACATTTCGTTAAAACCTTAGGAATCATCTGGTCGTCGCCATCATTGTCATCATCATCATCGTCAGAATCTTCTTCGCTGGTTTCTGATTGTCCTGTCTTTACTCTAAACGTGATTTCCTCTGTTACATTGTCGTAAGCCTTCTTTCTCTATATGTTCACGGACTACTTTGTCAACATGTCTACAAATAGACTTCCATTCTTTAGTACCCATTAAAGAAAATTTCTCTTTCGTTAGAGCTTCTACATCTGCGAGCTTAAATGTCACATTTCTTTCTGCAACCCCCTATTTAACGTTAGCCCGAATTTGTTCAATGGGGTTGAGATTTGGATGATACGGAGGCAACCTTAATACGTTATGGCCATGTGATGTTAGGAGGTATATGATGTTAGGAGAGTATCAAGCTTGTATTGGGGATTGGCTGTCCTACGTCTCCTTATTAAATCATACAGTACACCGCATGATTTCAGCTCTTTCTGCACTCGAAGTTGTATCCCGTTCTACTTTGACGTGGTTGGATGCATTATCAAGAACAAGTACGCTTCCTGGTGGGAGATTAGGTAATATATGTTTGTTCACCCAAGCAAGAAAGTTTTTGGAATTCATTTCATCATGATAGTCGCCAGACTTGGAACATACAGAGATACAAAATCAATTAAGTTTTAGGTGTAAAACCCATTTTGCCACCAGCATTGAGCATAATTAAGTGAAAACACCTCTGGCGTCAATTAAAAGGACCATTTCTTCAATAATTGAAATGCTTTGAGATATTATCAGTTCAATTGGTCGACGGGGCGCTCATCATCTTGAAGGCTCGTCGTTGGATTGAGCATTGATTTGACACGCGCATTTGACTTGGTGAAGCATAGGCTTTTGTTATTTAAGTTCGAAAGATATGGTGTCAGGGGTGTAGCGTACGACTTGTTATGTTCATATTTAAGTGATCGATATCAACGAGTTCGAGTGAATGGGGTTTATACTGAGGAACGGTTGGTAGAACGTGATGTTCCGCAGGGCTCTATCTTGGGACCTCTTTTGTACATCATTTTTGCTAATGATTTCGTTGAATATTTGTGTTCCCAGTTCCAGGATGTCAATGTGGTTTGTTATGCAGATGATTAGTGAGTATTTTGATTGACGACAATGATATTGTGTCTTTGAACACATCCATTTCTGACATTTATTCACACGTACTACTTTAGATTGAAAATAATAAATTAATTCTGAATAAAAGCAAAACATCAGTTATTCCATTTTGCATTAATGAAAACAATACTCCAACCATTGATATTTGAAGCACGGATAATGTTGCTATCTGCCACTCACAAAAAATTTTAGGCGTAACCTTCGGCACAGAGCTGCGGTGGAGTGTACATATTGATGAACTATGTAGCAGAATCAGGCGTCATTGCTATGCCTTGAAATTTATGTCACAGCGTTGTAGTCGGAAGATTTTGCTGACATTGTATCATTCTACTATCGACAGTTACATCAGGTATGGTATTATGAACTGGGGAAATGGTACACATGCGAGAAGAGTTTTCATACTACAGAAATACGCGATTCGAATTATAGTTGGGTTGAAGAGAACAGAGTCATGTCGGTTGGCGTTTCAGGACCTTGGCATATTGACATATATATGCATATATATATTTGTTATTTGCTGTTATGTATATAATAATATAGACATTTTTTTGCAAATTAGGGCGAATCACAATTATATAACTAGACAGAAGCATTTACTATACCCACCTAGTCATTGTACTGCTTTGTATCAGAGGAGCTTTTATTTTATGGGTTGTAAACTATACAATAGATGAAGAAATTAGGTCATCTCCAAATATATATATCTTCAAAAGGCGCTTGAGGGAGTTCCTTGTTGTAAAGAATTGTTATACAATAGAGGAATTTTTTGTATAGTGCTTGCCTGCTTCACGTTTTCTCGATTTTTTTTTTATTATTATTACTCTAAGCTTCCAACAAATTATTATTATTATTATTATCATTATTATCATTATTATCATTATTATCATTATTATCATTATTATCATTATTATCATTATTATCATTATTATCATTATTATCATTATTATCATTATTATCATTATTATCATTATCATTATTATCATTATTATCATTATCATTATTATCATTATTATTATTATTATTAAGGGATTCCCAAACGAAAACATTTTGCCCACTTTTTTACAGTGGAATATGATGGAGATAAATCACCATAAACGCCGTCTAAATGTTGTTTAATGTGATTGGACGTACGCCCTTCTTTTGTTAAAAATGTAATGACCACGCGGTACTCAATTTTCGTTACATGGGACATTTTCATGCACTAGTCACGTTGTCTGGTTGGCTACTAAAAACTACTACTCTTCGAGGCGTAATGCGCTAAAATGTTTTATCTCAGGGATTTTGTTAAGGAAAATGGACTTTTGTACTTTAATTAAATTTTTAACTCTTTTGTGGGATTCGGGACTATTCTTTGATACTAAAATTGAAAATGAAAACTTACTTTGATTTGTCGAAGATGTCATCTAAACTCTATGTTCCTTATGACATTCACAGAAAATCTGCCTATTCTAACCTCCAACCTTTCCTTCTACCTTGAATTTATTCTCTAATCTCTATATTGGACACTTTAGATTGGGATCGCAGTATAAATACTAGTTAATTCAAAGGTTGAACCAGAATTGATGAATTTATTGGCGTCCCTTTTCTCTTTTATTTTGATCGCGATGGCGATTGTTTCTTTTCACAGCAAATTTTGATGATATCTACCCAAATATAATTAATGAGGAATAAATAAAGGAATAAAGTTATTTTTAGAAGTAGCATGTGAGCACTGACAACATAATTATGACAAATTCACTAACGATCTACTTAATAACTTTACGATAGACAAAACCCTGCTAGAAATACTTAAAAATTTACCCTATTGCTTGTTGTAGGAGAATTTTACATTAATTTTGAAGAGTTACGAAAATAGGAAGATGAACTAAAGAGGAATAACTTTACCGTTTCTCCAGGTTTGTCGTTATCTGGATTTATATAAGTTATTTAATATCTACACTCCAAGGCCAGTCGGCCTAGGAGGAAATTGTGGCTTTCGAAAAATTGCTTTTATCCACCGGAGGGAATTACATATCTATCGTGTGACTATACTGAATGCCCTATACGTTTTAGTATTTTCAACGTTTAGAACAATTTTGTTAGATTTACCACTTCAATAATTCCATCTTCATGGTTCTCATAAACCATAATTTTCACCGAGACTTAACGTTAGTAATAAGTATCAAGTAAGACGCTTTGCGTTCCCCTCTCCCAATTATTGTCATGTATCAAAATGAAAGCATGGAAGCGTATCGAAAGCCTCAGAAACCGCAAGAAAGCGTACTCCTCCTCCCCTTCGTAGTCTTATGCTATAATTAATAAATGGGGGAAGCATGTTCTTTCCTCCTTAAAGGAACTTCGGCTTCGTTTCGCGAAAACAATAACTCGCTACATGTGCGAAAGCGTACAGACTGTTGTGTGCGTCAGTTAATTAGAAGTAATTATTAACGATGAATAGGTGTTATTATTGCGGTGCTTTATAGAAACATTTCGCTGTTATTTGTATAGTGTTTGAATTCCCATGTATTCTCAAGTTTTGGAGAATCCAGGGAAGTCGAAATAATATAATGGGGGTTGATATTCTCTTCAAAGCAGTGAAGTTGCCACGACTACGACGCGGCGTATTTTGACTGTTAGTAAGATAGAAAACATGCATCGACTGTTCAAATGAGACCTTATGCCCAACAAAACAAATTCCATTGTTACTTCTATTCTAAAGGACTTAATTGAAGTTTATAGCCATAAATTGCAGGTATCGACGTTTCAAGCAAAATAAAAAAATCGAAGACTTTAAGGTACAAAAATTATTATCGGTAATGAAATTCTAAAAATTCCTCTCCAACAGTGTAAGCCTGACCGCACTTCATAGATGGGTACCTATTTTTCGAACGATTAATTAACTTCCGTATCCGCTTTCGAGTGGCTGCATTTCAACATGGATTTATCGGCCGCAGGTGCGCTTGCATATAGATAGTACAGGATTAAAGCGCGTCCGCAATTTAAACTTCACAGGCTATTTCGCGGAACCGCGAGAAGTGAAGCGTAATGGACGTTAGTGGTTTTTAAAAGCGTTCGTTTGTGTGTTTATCGAAAATATCCATACAAATGAGCCCTAAACGCATGTTTATCGAATGCATATTCGCAGCATACATATTCATTTTGAAAAGTAATGCATCATCAAGAAAAAAACTACTATATTTTTGATGTTTTTGTAAAACACTCAGACATTGTTAATTTGTGAACTATTAGTTGTACGGGATTAGAAGGAACCCGCAGTCCTTGGCCATCGAACTAGGACCACTTAAAAATATTATGATTTTGAGGTACAATTTAAAAAAAACAGTTAATAATGTTGGCCATATTATTATTTAATTACATATAACACGAAAGTAAGTATAATTTGAACATATGTATATTTACTAATATTCGCTTGTTCCTCCTCTGCGTTTTATTATTTCCTCAATCCTTTTTGGCATACTGCCAAGGCAGCCTTTTATAATTTTTTTAATTTCGTCGCTATTATGCCATACATCTTCACTATGTTGTTGTAATTCCTCCTTTGTAGTTGAATTTCGTATATTTACGGTGTTTTTCAAGACATTCCACACATTTTCAATTGGGTTTATGTCTGGTAAATTGCCTGGCCAAGGTAATACACGCAGATTTTTAGATTTAAGGCATCACATTACACTTTTTGTCTTATTACACGGTGCATTGTCTTGTATGAAAGTACATGGTCCTTGAATCGGATCCAATGAACCAATATAAGATACTAAGTGACTTGCAACCAATAAGTATTTTGTGTGCAATGTGGAAAATCTGTGAGAAACTACTAGAAGGTCAAATCCGTAGGTTCATAAATCGTTATGACGTTTTATCCTCCTATCAGTCTGGATTTAGGTCAAATCACAGTTGTGCGATAGCTCTATCGGCAGTTACAAATTACATTCTTGCAGCTAGTGACAGTGGGAAACTTACTTGCTTGTAGAGCAACGCAACTGAGCTGAAAGCCAATGGCGGACGCATAAAAGTTTACACAAAATAAATTAAATGTGATACGTGCTCAAACACTTACCATTTTAAGAGTCCTCCGTGAAATCACAAAGTGGATAATGTCTATTTAATATTTGTAACATTAGATATGTTTCCAAAGTTGTTTCGGCAAAGTGAGTGCGGCGTGAAGAAAAAGTGTTTTTGTATGCCGAAAACGAACGTTCTACATCTAGTGACGTGATATTTGCGTAAGTAAAATAATCTTTCAAATAACTTAACGGTTCTGTTGACGCACCTTCACAAATTTGTCTTAATGTGCCAAAATCAGAGTCTTTGTCTAAAACACTTTCAAACCTTTCTAAAACACAAATATTTCTTGCGTCTTCTATCGCGCATAGCTGTGCGTGAACATGTTGCACTATTTGCAAAGATTCCACTAACGACACCGAAGAATTTTGTAGTTTTTCTATCGCATCCGCTAGTCCCACGTAATTGTCCTGAATAATTTCCAAATCTGTTTTAACTTGACTATTCTGAAATTTCAAGCGGCTTACCTTGACAGCCGCAGCTTCCTTTGGGTCGAATTCTAAAATCACGTTCTTTATATTCTCAAAATATTTAAGATTATAAAATGCAGCCTCTAACCATATTCCCCAACGAGTAAGAATAGGTTGTGGTGGTTCAGTAATACCGGGGCATAGTCTATGAAATTCTCGAATACGTTTTGGGGATTTTACAAACACAGCTTTTGTATGTGCTATTAGAGCGTCTACCTCGGGATAACATTTTCTGATACTATCTGCTACGAGACTGAGAGTATGAACTTTACATGTAATATGCAACAAGTTAGCACAATGTTTTTTAAGAGATCGACCTACAGCAAGCATGTTTGCGGCACCATCACTCATAAACATCAACAGTTGATTTGTTGAAAGTTCAAACTTTTCCAATGTATTTAACACCAACATTGAAATTACTTCGGCAGTGCATTGTTGTATTCGTCTGGAAGCTAGTAAAATTGAGGGTGACGGTCGATGTGGTTCCATTATGCGTACCATTACATTAACCACAGAATGTTTTTTACGATCTGTTGTTTCGTCCACACATAACCACAGTTTTTTATCTTGCAACTCCGATTTAATTCTTTTCTCAACATGCTCACGGGCAGACGGCACAACTCTCTGTAATGTTCTCTCACTTGGTAACTTAGAGTCCGAATATTCATTCCAAAACGAGACGTGTGCTTTCTTCCTTAGTAAATGAAATGGTAAATTACATGCAATAAACACATAAATTAAATTTAAATTTGTCATAATCTCGTGTGGAATTTTTTTTTGAAACAAGCCCTGCAATATTTACGTGCCGTAAACAATCACTTTTCAACCAACACACTAAATCTATTTTACACACTACACATTGAATTTTAGCGCCATCACACTTTAAATCAGGCATTTCTGCAATAAATTCTCTTATTGTGTCCAACTTTGGTCGTTTTCGCGACGTAGGAAACATTTTCAAAACAAACGTAGAACTACGATATAGTATACGACAGCGTAGATGCATACACAACAGATCGGCTTTCGAGTCGCAGTTATACTGACGCCTATACCGAATTGTCCCGGCCGTGTTTATTTTGTGTAAACTTTTATGCGTCAGCCACTGGCTTTCAGCGCAGTTTGTGTTGCTCTACTTGCTTGGTCCTCCTAGATTTTTTCTGTGACCAGCGGATTTGTTTCCCTTGAAACATTCACTAACCTGTATATGTGAATAACTTTGACATTTTGTGTACTGGTTGTAATATGCTGCTGCAGAATTGAATATATACCTTTGTGCTTCTTGTTAGGTTTATTAGAATTCCAGCTAGGTTATTGTTATATTTCTTTAATTCATTTCAAGTACCTGATGCCTACAGCTCATGAATCATTAACTAGTTTCAGAAAACAAAAGCGCTTTCATATAAGAATTACTCCCTGTTCTAGGAAAATTAACAAGGAAGTAGGAATTCGCTCTCTTTTACTTTTGAGAGAGAAATTTAATAAACATTTTTTACGTGCAACTACTTTAATCAAAATATTTAATTTTAGTAATGCTTTTTCGCAAAGAGTTCCTTTGTACATCTTTCATATTCCTATTACATAGAAGGCGTAATACATTTTCATTTAGGAAATGGAAAGAACCTTTTATATAAAATTAAATATCACAGGTAAAGAGCGAGTCCTCTACTCGACGTTTTCTTTCCGAGGTAAAAGGCACACTTTTTATTCGCAATTTGTCACCTCTTACGCATATTCTAACCCGAAGATCCGATTCCGTCGCCTACCGGGACGATATTCGCCTAAAAGGTAAACACAATTTGCTACCTGGTAGGTCTCGCGCGGCCCAAAACCATGCGGGGTAAATCCGTAGGGATACGCAGATCAACTGTTGAATTTCGGTTCGTATATTTCCATTTGTTCTTTCTCTATCGCCCGAAGGAGTTTGTAGAACGACAGTTCAGGCAATTGGGCGTATTATTGCGGAAAACATCAGTTAAGGTGGGTATATGTAAATGTGAAAGTTAGTGTTAATTGGGATTAATCCCCTGCACGATACAGGAGGCTTCAAAACTGTGGTTTTTTGTAGATTCAGTAAGAACATTTAGGTTATAAAAATACAGTAGTTGTTTGGAGTGCTTTTCAATAAAGCTTAAAGAACTGTGATGCTTTTGCAGATATACAGGGTATCTGGCAAAACCAAGTTTTGAACAGCCGATCGGTGAGGTAATTAGAAATTACATTAACTACATTTATCTTAGTTGAAAGTCTATTGGATTTTAAGATATTTGAACTTTTAGTAAATTTTGATTTTCCAAAAACTGGGTAAACCGCAGCTGGTATCGTTATGAGTGTAGACCTAGAAAATTTGCTGGGGTGGGTAAACTGCAGCTGGTATCCCTATGAGAATAGACCTAGAAAATTTTCTTGAGTAAACTGCAGCTGGTATTGTTACCTTAGTCCAAAGTCTAATGGATTTTTAATAATGGATTTTAAGATGTTTGAACATTAAATCAATAATAAACGTAAATAAAATAAATTAATCATTAATTGTTTTCTAGAATTTATTATTAAATATTTGTTGTCAATGACAACAGAACGAGTTTAGTCAAATATGTAAGTGTTTGCGCCTCTCGCTACTAGATGGTGCCACGGGTATTTATTTATTTGTAGATAATAACGTGTGGTGTCAAACGTCTGCTATTAATCAAACAACAGCTTACACGTGAAACTAAATTTGGTTTAAAATGAAACGAAGTAAAATTCTTAAAGATAACGACATGAAATTAAATAAAATGATATTCTAAATTTACGGCCAAGATCATGTACGTGAAATCGAAAACGAAATAAAGCGAGTTCGTCGTGGAAAAATACATACAAAGCGGAAAAAAAGCGGTTATTATTAAAATAAGATCTCTCGCGGAATGGCGGGTACCATCTCAAACAACACTAGCCGTCTGCGAGGTGAGGGGTCGATAAAACCACGGACAGCATTAGCCATCTGCGGGATAAGGGAAGGTATGGGACCGGACAGGAGAGAACTGTAGAATGAAATTCTGCATGGCGTTACATACCTAAAATTCGTGTGACGTATCGTTTTTTGTACATGGCGTATGGAGGCATAAACAATTTCAAAATAAAACGTTACACAAGCTCTAGAACGATAAATTCGTGCGGGCACTCAACTGTTCGGAACAATTTAACATACATACGTGTAATTTTTATATTTTTTTAGCAAATAACAATTTTTTACATTTGAAAATAATAGGAGAGTGTTTGTTGCTCTACAAGCTGGAAGCGATTGGGCACCTAAAAAAGTTATAAATCCATAAAGATTCACTTAAATCAGTGAGTACTTATCGGTGCTCCCTTGTTACTGTAGTAATTTCAATAAATACTAGCATATATAAGAGAGAGAAGTATAAATCCTCCAAAGTAAACTTTAACGCATTGCACATAAAAGACAGAAACAAAGCACATTTCTACTTTCACATACATACGTTTGTTACATTTCAACTCAATTCTCTTCATGCTAACGTATATATTTCCAATGAAAATACTATATACATATGTATGTTCACATTCATAAATATGACGTAAGCACCATAAACCACAAATACACGAATCCCTTAGACGTGAGCTTTCCTTTTATAGGACATTATGGTACTATTACTATAAAAGGAAGTCAACGGAACACATTTATGGTCGAACAAAATTAATACTTATTTAATATACTCTACTTTATTAAAGAGTATAAAGCCTTCTTTTACAACTCTATATACGTTCTATATGGAAATCTATTTTGCGTTCTTCCATCGTTTGCTGCGTTCGTATAGAAAAAATTTATGTATATAACGCTGTAGATTACACATATATGCACGCAATATTTTATATGATCCTTCACGCAAAGCTCGGTTTCGTAACCTTGGTTTCGTAAAAAAAAGGGTATAAGGCTTTCGTATCCGCCTCAAATACGGGACGGATTCAATCGTATTGCTTTTGCCTACATTCGTTTGTAAATAAGTGTTAAAGATTTTTGACGTTTTAGTTTTATTTTTATTTTATAAACTCATTATTCAATTGTTTTATTTTGTAAATTTAATATGTCATTTGTTTTACTTGTAAATCCATCATTCCATTTATTGCTTTTTTGTAAACTCATATATGCTTGTATTTATATTCATTTAAAATATATATATACGTGTACATATTTAACATAAATGTAATAAAAATCCATTTAAAATACTATTAAATTAAATATTCGCAACTTCAGGGGGTTTTCCGTAAGCGCATGTCTTTGTTGGAGCGCACAAAACTTCGGCAGAGGACGGGAGTCACGATATGCAACAATTGCCAATAATTCAGCGCTCCTTCGTCTGCGCGTAATGGAACGTTTATACTCGCACGATGTGTGGTTTCCATCTTTGTGGCTTCTATAGGAGGCAGTAGCACGGAGCATACTGTCTCCGCTATCAATCGTTCGAACTCCGATACAGTTGAGTGGTGACCCTAATATTACATGCATACATAAAAACGTTGCGATACTGAAGATACATTAAGGTAGCAAAATGCCTCGTGCGAGTGCTAGGTGCAGTGGCGGATTAAGAGCCTTCGGGGCCCCTTAGGCACAAGTAATAACGGGGCCCCCCTCCATCTTTTATTGCAAATTGTAAAATAAGCAATTTCAAAAATGTGTAAACAAGTAGGTAATATGAAAATTTTAATTTTTTATAAAAACATATATTTGCAAATCATATTTAATAATATAACAATAAACAAAAAAATTGTAAACAAATTTATTTTCAATGAAAATGTTTTACATTCCTAATAAAAACATTGTTCTATAAATATGTAATATCTGTAAAACCTAGTAAAAATTAAAATAAATAAATTTTTATTGTTAATAATAATATTTAATGAAGTCTACACATTAGGGCTCTATAACAGATTAACTTTGCTGGCTTTAGAAGCAGCAAATTTTTGCGCAATTTCTTTAAAATTTATTTTTTTTACGAATTCATGCTCTATGCATAACAAGCTTAAAGCATTTAGCCGATTTTGGTTCCTGATGCTTCTTTTTTGGTTTTTTATTACTGCCAGTTTTGAGAATGTTCTTTCGCCTTCACAAACTCCGCAAGCTAAAGTTATATATATTGTAAATGCTATAGCTACATTAGGATAGCGGTTTGACTTTGATACTTCTTTAACACTTTTTAATGTTTCTTGGCTGTTGCAATTTTTTAAGCTCTGTTCATTTATTGTCAGACGTTCATGAAAATGTATTATATCGTTTTCTAATTTACTTTCCAAATCTAACGGGTATTTTTTAAGAAGCCGTTGAGCTGCGGATCGTTTGTCATTCAAATTTGTCTTTTCATAATCGAAAATAAACGAAAAATATACTTGTAATTCTTTATAACAACAAGATCTTCTTTCCATTTCAGAAATTATGCTATCACATATTACTAAAAATACCTCTACACCAAATTGTTGTTTTAGAGAAAAGTTTTCTGAATAGGAGGAATCACCGTGGAATACTTTTTTCATAATTTGGCGTGTATTTTCTTTTTGATAAGAAACTTCAAACTCAAATTCAGTCGAAACCTTCAAAACAAGTTTCGCTTCTTCTTCATACTGGTCAAAATTTTCGCGAATAGTTTTTAGGTGTTCTGTTAAAGAGGTAATTTGATCTACAACTTCTTTTAAAATAAGACCTTTTTGAAATGTCAAATTTACTTTGTTTGTTCTCTCTAAAACATCGTACCAAAATAAACTAAGAATACATGTTTCAAATTCACATAGTTTATTCAGAATATTTGTTGCTTCATTTCGTGTATCGTAACTTTGGTTAGTATCTAGAGATAATTCTTTTAAGGTTATTAAAATTTCATAATAATTTTATTTTAATGACTTTAAAGCAACATGTCTCGCTGACCATCTTGTGTCAGACAAAACTTTCATCACAAAAATTCTTTCATTTGCATTAGAATTTAATGAAATTCTTGTATTAATTTCTTCTTTTAGCAAAATTCACCTGTACGTGGAACCTGACAAGAAATTGTACAATGTTTGTACAATCCCAAAAAAAGATATATCTTGTACACATACACTAGCTGCTGTCTGTCCAACAAGATTCAAAGAATGAGCACTACACGGTACAAATACTGCAAATTTGTTTATTTCTTTGGACACCTTGATATTTTCCAGACGAATTAGCCGCATTGTTGTAACTTTGCGAACGGCAATTTTGAATATCAGGATTGCACTCAATTAAATATTGCAAAATTTCTCAAGCCAAATCAATCCCTTTGTGGCTTTTTAGAGGCAAAAATTAAAAAAAACTTTCTGACACTTCAAATGTTTGGGAATTCACATACCAAATTACAAAAGTAAGTTGATCAACATGTTGCAAATCAGGTATAGAATCAACTATTATTCCAAAATATTTTGATTCTTTTACTCGGGAGATACTTTATCACCCTATAAGAGAAACACTTAGAACCCTTAGAAAAACATAATTTTTTAATGTAATAATAATAATAATATCAGTTTATTGTCCAACAATTTTACAACCAATAATAGGACAAAAATAAAAATATATATAAATGCATACATATAGTTTATAACAATTGATTCATATTACTATAAAATATATCCGAATAATGAAAATCCGCTGGCCGACACATTGTAGCGAGTGATGAGGCATGCAAGATATTCGTTCTAGAGAGTGGTAAAGAAAAGGAAGAGGAAAGGTGAGAGAAGAATCGATTCCTCGCTCCGGATATACACCATCCTCTCTATAGGCAAGGTACTTCAGAAATCGCCATTGCATTTTTTCCAAAGAAAGCTGAAGGTAAACATAGTGAGGAGACCACACTTTTGATGCATATTCCAACTTACTGATGACGAAACTATAGAAGAGGGTCTTAAATAATTGAACATCACGAAATGATTTAGATGAACGTATAATAAAGCCTAATGTCTTAGGGGTTGAGAAGCAAAGGTCTGTTATATGTGAAGAGAAACTCATCGAAGGGTCGAGCAAAACTCCAAGATCTCTGATCAATTCAACTTTCTTCAAAAATCTATTATTTATACTGTACATACAGTTCCTGGCCAAATTACCTGAAACACTCAATATTTTGTAGTTTCTTCATAATAAAATATAAACTATACATGTATTATATTTTTTATTTATAAAATATATTGTAAAAATATGTAACATATGTAAATATTAAATAAGTAATTAATATTTAGGCCATAACCCATGATTTTTAATAACATCCTTAATTCTTCCGGGCATACTTTCAATGCAAGATATGATTGTCTCTTTTATATCTTCATCGTTCTCCCATACATCCTTTATATTCTTCATTAATATTTCCTTTGTAGGGTTTTCTCTTTCATATACCTTACTTTTTAGTCGATTCCATACGTTCTCGATGGGATTGAGATCCGGTGAATTTCCGGGCCAACGTAGAAGAGGTATGTGATTGTCTTCAAGGAATTTCTTAACCTTTTTTGCCACATGGCAAGGAGCATTATCTTGTATAAATATACGCCCTGTCGGTATGCGACGTCCTGACTTAAAATACGGTAATAATGTGTTTTTTAACATATTTATGTACTGCTCTTGACGCATTGTACTTTCTACAAAATACAAAGGGCCGGGTCCGTCTCCACTAATCACTCCACAAATCATTACCTGCGGAGGGTGTTTTACAGTTCGAAGAACCGTGGACTCTGTGAGACGTTCGCCAGGTCGTCTACGAACAAATTGTGCTCGCTGCACTAACACACAGCGCGACGTCTTAATTGATAAATTAATGATAGAAGCTAGCGGCTTAGCAAATGCCATGCCTGCTTCATGTAACGTGAAGGATGGAATTAAATCATCACCAGGAACGCTATTATTTGCAAAAGGAGTCATAATTCTGACCAACTCCTCTTCCGCTACAGGAGACAACGTAAAAGGAATGCAATTACGTTGTGAAGTAGCTGCAGAAGGAGACGAACTAGCTACATAAACAGAGGCAAATCTATCAGCGAAAGCATTGACAATGTTTTGAGATATATCATACTTTGAGTTGGTGTTTAGACAGCAATGTGTGCAGGGAATGCGCTAGGGTACGCTGTGATCGACGCATCGCAGATTTATATTATACATTTATATTATATAATTATTTTTGTAAATGTTTTGTTATTTTGTTATTGTTTTATTGTTTTTTTCATTTGCTTCATATAATATTTGATTTACACAAGGTTAGATGGTAGAGCAGAGTGCCAGGACTTTGCCCTGGTACAACTGAATCTCGCCTTGGGGTTACCATTGTGTTTTTTTTCTCTCATTCTTCTTTTAAGTTGTATAGAATTAATACAATATTATGTTCATTTTTTGATTAAAGCCAATGTACTCGTTGTACAACCCATATGTATGCAAATGGTAATAAAGAGATATTATTATTATTATTATTATTATTATTATTATTATTATTATTATTATTATTATTATTATTATTATTATTGTATGTAATACCGTTGTAGGATAATACATTTGGAATTCTAGATGTGCCTTTTTCTGTCGTGAATATACTTAAATATTTGTTTTGGGTTGGATTTTATAGATGTCTCAACGGAATTTAGATATAGGTTATAAGCTGAAGCAATCTGTGTTTTACAGAGTCTACGAAGTCTTTTAAATTCGTCTTGATAGTATGTAATTCTAGTGGAAATCCATCTGCGGCGGTAATAGTACTTCAACCTTAAATTAACAATGATTTCATGTGTAAGCCATGGTGGATATATTAATATGTAGATAAATAATAAACAGATTTTACTAAATCGTAGACTCATCCTGTGTATGTATGTATGTACAACAGAAGAGCCGAGATCCCATACATACACAAAAATAAATTGTAAAGTAGATAAAATTCCATCTGCTACTCATGTTTACAGTTAAATATGTGTGTATGCATACCAACGTAACTACATAATATTACATTTATGACGTTTACAGTGAAATTGCCTGAAGGAACTTTTTTATCGAGGCAGCTAAAAGATATTTCATGTTGTTTTGTGGATTCATATCGTATCGCGGACGATAGCCCTGCGAAAAGGACTCGAGCTCGTTTATATTTGCACACAAACAACGCTCATATATTTATGTATATAGGAAACGTATCGTGATAGATGTAATATTGAAGTTGTGCGAGGTTATCGTGCAAAAATTGCGTCAAAAATGAAGATGCCTGTTTAAATTTTATGGCTTCTTTTATGCGATACGTGGGAGCACCTATCTACGTGAATTGACTAACATTTTTTCGGAGAATAAACCGCAACTCTGAGCATCACCCTTTCAGATATCTTTACGTCATTGCGTTGGTAAATCTCCCATATGATTCGAGAAAGTATATGAAAGAGGGTTGTAATAATGCGGTTTTGGCAAGCGTTCAATTGGAATTTCTGATATCCCTTTAAAAATAAGCAAGAAATTCGAAATGACCGATATATTGGAGAGACCAATCTCAGAATTAAATATAATAAAGGCATACCTTCTGTGGTGTCGGCTTTAAACTGAAAGAATCCAATAGTTTTCGTCGCAATATAAATATATTCTATCGGAACACTAGAGGTCTACGAACTAAAACACAATCCTTTTTTTACTAGTGCCTGTGAGTCCTTGTATAACATCATTGTAGTCACAGAAAGCTGGCTAGATGATTCTGTTTCCAGTTCAGAATTGCTTCCACCTAGGTATAATAATAATAGCAATGTATTTCTTCAAACAAATGTTAGAGGAAACAGTCAAATGTGTACACAAAGAGAGACAATACTCAACTAACAAGCAGATCACAAACTGTTGGCTAGGAAATGAACACAAAGTAACATTGCAACGCAAGAAATGCAAAGAGAAATCGTAATAAAAGCAGAGAATGGAAAGCTGCATGGTTCTAATAATTTAAGTATTCTCGTATTGAATACGGCTCTATATCGCAAAGGTGCCTTATTAACTGCTTCTTAAATAAACCAGTATTTGTTATAGTTTTTATACTATTCGGTAACTTATTAAAGAAAGTCATATATATATATATATATGACTATATATATAGTATAATACTGTTAGATGTGACAGATAGTTTTCTCTAATCAACCGAGCTTCGGGGGGTGGTGTATTTATAGCTTTTTCAAGTAGAATCAATTACATAATACTTGACACAACTCCTATTACTTCTGTTATCCGTGTTGTTGATTTTGTTGCCTGTAGATGTCTTTTAGGTTCTGTTCATTTTTGCATCGTAGCGCTCTACATATCTCCTGACATTTTTCAAACTGATTTTGAGTAGTTATGTGATTGTTTAGAAATATTTCTATCGGATAAACCGGTTATTATGCTTGGTGATTTTAATCTAACTGTGTTTCAAAGTAACCTCGCAAGTTGCCCGAAAGCCGGGCTTTTTATTGTTTCTGCAACTTACTAAATCTTAAACAACATAACTCATTAGTTTTAAATTAAGAGAATATTAATAGTAAAGGTACGAACGAAAAAATTGTCTAGATCTCAGAAAGTTGTTCTATTGAGAAATTAGGCGACCGTTTCGTGTTAAAAGAAAAAACACATCATCGGGCCAGTTACAAGGAGATCCAGTACAAGAAAAATTACAATAATGGAAAAAAAACTGAAATATTTGACGGTATCGTTTCAAAGATATTTTCGTTTAATGTTTACAGTTTTATTTGGTATATTCTTCAAAACAGCAAATAAACAGTTAATGTATAGACTCAGCTCAGTTTTATATTTATACACATTTAACCATCTTAAAAAAATGTTTTCACTTACGATGATGCCGCTTGTCATATTAATTCACAAAGGGTGTAGACAGCTACACATGGCGGCGCTTGATTGTGGCTGCATCTGTCTATGCGCGTGATTCAAACATCGGAAACTTTTGGGTACCACCTTCTAGTACACCTTCAGGATAAAATTTTCTCCTCTTCAAATTCTTGTCCGCATAGTGTTAAAAAGCAGTGGAGCTTCTCTTTAGTTGGAGTGAACTCGCTTCACATTCGATTTGATGTAATTTAACCGAAAAAGGATAACACCAGCATTGAAATGAAGTCGAGTTTACTCTTAAACTGTGTTTACCGGTTCAACAACCTCAACTTTCAATCTTTGAACGTCTGTATCCATGTAAATTTGGAAGCATCTAATTACATAATACACATTACTAATTCACAAGATCTATTTACTTATTAATATTACACCGATACGGGTTTGATGTTACTTAAAGAGATAGCCCGGCAAAATTGCAGGTGCAACCCCGGCCTTACCAATACCAATTTACGCCTCTCTGCTCGGACAATATCGAAGTAATAACGTGCAATAAGCTTTCAGCTGACGCTAAAGCCAAACATAACGTTATCGTATTCGACCTTTACATGTGTAGATGTAGATACACGAACCTAAGCGTTGTGTGGCGCTAAGCTTTTATATCCTATAATTCCGGGCCGAAACTGGAATATTTCATGAATGGATAAACAGGATTACGTTCAAAGGTTTTAATGCCGACTACTATCGATGCATTAAAGAGGCACTATGCTAAGCGCAAATTGCGTCAGAAATTCATGATTTCTTATTTCGCATTAGAAACAATGTAGATACATTGGTTTAACGTAAACAAATAGTTATATGCTGTTTAGATATACTCAGTAAGAAAATTTTAACACTATTCGACACTGAGATAATGCCATGATTTATTTAAAGAAGTCCATACTAATAGCGTTAAAAATTTAAGGCTATTTTAGTGTAATGCCTAGTGTGAAACTAACACTACTATAAATAAAGCATCTACACTACATATTTTCTATTCATTGCATTCTACTGCATTTTTCAACATGAACATAGTGTAAATTTAAATTTACAATTTGAATTCAAAAGCAAAAGAAAAGCTAACTTTAACCTCTTTATATTCCAAATAGCAAAATCAAGCGTTTACTTTACTTATAAGTTAGGAAAAAAAGAAAAGTATTGCTGGACGAAATTCTCTTTACTTCAAACAAAAACCTTGTATAAAAACTTTAATAGAAGTAATACTTAATAATATGTTATTGTGAAAATCACGTAACTTCTCTTGCGTCGTCGGTTATAGATCGGTAATCCGTAGGCGCGAAAACGACGGGAAAGAGGGTCTAAAGGGAGCAATCTGTACGCTACTTGCGAAAAAAGGCGAGCGAGATGGACGCGCGCGATCGACGTAGATCTAAAAGGGGCTACTTTTCCTATCAAATAGGCGTGTTTTCGTTCGCAACGGGGTCCGCAAGTTTATTAACCGCCATTCGGTAGGTCTTATATTTAAAAATCGATTAAAATTAAATATAAACAAGATGTAAAGATTTTCATTAATATATTTCAGTTAAAAAAAAACATGTATATAGTAAATTTCTTTATGTAGGTGTAGGCTTTAAGAAAAAGGTAGGCATAGAAGCTTTGAAGGATGAAAGAAGGAAGTATAGAAAAGAGATATCATGCAGGATCAAAAATGAAGAAGTAAAGAATATAGAAGGAACATGGAAAATACTAAAGCAAGGTATAATGGGAGCGGGGGAGTCAATGTTGGGTTATAGACAAGATAAAAAGAAAAAACACTGGATTGATTCAGTTTGCAAAGAAATGATAAAGAGGAAGGGATGTGCAAGAAGATAATGGTTGAGAACAAAGGACGAAGCAGACCGGAACATATATAAATAAAGAAAAAGGGAAACCAATAAATTGTGTAAGCAAAAGAAGAAAGTATGGATCAATGAAATAATGAAGGAAATAGAAAATGAGAATCAGAGGAACAACTCGGCACCGTTGTATAAATTTCTCAAAATAAAAAAAAAGAGATCAGCGACAATAATTACACAAGAGGAGAAGTGGATAAAAGATTTCGCAGAACTTTACGCGGATGAAAAAATAGTGTTGCCTGAGACACGATGAGCAAACTGAAGAGATGACGGAATTAGGGAAAGCCTCAGAATATGGGGGGTGTATCAGGAGATTGAAAAACGAGAAAGCACCTGGCAGCGACGAAATATACACAGAACTAACAAGGGAAGGAGGAGAAGAATTATTCAAAAGAGCTCACAAATTAATAGTAGATATATGGAAACCAGAAAAAATGCCACAGGAATGGAAGGGAGGTATAATAGTGCCAGTATCTAAACAGGGTGACCTGACGAATTGCTCAAGCTACAGAGGGACAACAATGCTGAATGTAACATAAAATTCCAACAATGATAATTAAAGAAAGACTAGGCCAACACATTGAAGTAATGATAGGAGATTATCAGCTAGACTTCAGAATAGGGAAGTCTACAATCGATGCAATTCACATGAGACAGATTACTGAAAAAGTATACGAGTACGATCTAGAGATGCACATAGTGTTTATTGACATTAAACAGGCATTTGACAAGTTAAGAAGAAGAAAGCTAATAGAAGACCTAAAGGAGATAAATGCACTTAAAAAACTAGTAAGATTGGTGATGATGACAATGGAGGACTCTAGTGATAAAACTAGGACAAACGACAGCTTCGAAGTTAATAGAGGAGTGAGACAAGGAGATGCATTGTCAGCTTTGTTGGTTATTACATCACTGGATTGCGCGATAAAAAAAAAGAAATATAGGACCTATCATTACCAAATCAGTACAAATAATCGCATATGCTGATGACGTAGTGATAATGGCGAGAAGCAAAAACCAATTAGAAAAAGCATTCACAACGTTGGAAGGCGTAGCACGGGAAAGAAGACTGGAAGTAAACGAAGGGAAAATAAGGTATACGCATTTTAATAAAAGAGAAAAGGAAACGCTGGATAAATTCAAAATAAATCAGTATAATTCCGAAGAAGTAGAGTCATTTAATTTCCTAGGGGCAATCGTGCATAAGAGAAACAAAAGGCCAAATGTACAAAATAGAATTCAGCTGGGTTACAGGGCATTCTATGCAAATAAAAACATGCTAAAGGATAAAGGAATGAGCATAAACACAAAGATAAAAATATATAAGACAATGATCAGGACCATATTAATGTACGCAGCAGAGACGGAAAGCATAACCCTGAGGAAGGAGGAGAAGTTGAGGATTTTCGAAAGAAAAGTAATTCGAGCCATTAAGGGACCCAAAAAAGTGGGAGAAGACGAATGGGGACCACTAATGAATAATGAAATTAGGAATGTATTGAGAAACGAAGACATAGTCACAGTATATAAGTCGCAACGAATCAAATGGTATGGTCACATTTTCAGAAGAGAAGAGGGTAAGCAGATAAGAAGGATAACAGAATGGTAGCCGGTGGTAGGAAGGCCAAAGGGAAGACCTAAAACAAGATGAAAGGAACAAGTGGAAAAGGACTTGAGAATGATGAAAGTAAAAAAAACTGGATAAGCCTATTAAATCTAAGATAGCACGGATACAAGTGGTTTTGAACGCAAAAACGCGCCCAGGTCTGTAATAGTAAAAGAAGAAACAGAGAGGTGGGCTAATCCCCACGACAACAGGATTATTAGAGTTCCAAAGGACAGCTACAGTTTCTATGGAAACGTATAGCTTGTTATATATATACGTACATTATATATATATATATATATATATATATATATATATATATATATATATATATAAGTGTAGCGTTTATTTTATCTTGTCATGTCATTCCCGGGAGTGATTCCGCGAATACCATGAGCTATATTAGCATTAATAGGATTAATTTTTGGTTATTGCTACTAGGCACTTTTCTCATGTGTATTTTTAATACATCATGGTAAACCTGAGAAATCACGTGTGTAAATTCCGTAGCGCTTAGACGCAACGCCACCTTGCATTAAGCAGCCCATGAGCTGTTCAATAAGTGGTGGGCATCTGCATTCCGGTTTGTGTTCGCTACTTTCTAAGCAGCATGATTATATTTCTTGGCACCAGGTGGCGCCAAGAAATAATTCAGTGTTGTTTTTGAAGATTAATGGCATAAACTTAAAAGTGGACCCAATGTAAGCAGTGGAGAATAGCGCTCGAAACCACGCTGATAACGCCGGGTGAACAGAAACATGTCCGAGTGTTAGTGCTGTTTTCTCTGCTTACATTGTTTTTGCCGGAAATGATTCCACTAATACCATAAGCTACATTAGCATTAATTTTTGGTTATATCATTCCCATCGATTAATTACTCAGCTTGTACGGTGTTGCCAAACCCACACTTCTTTTGAGTAATCTACATGGCTTAACTGATGACCACACAACTTTTCTGAATTAGGATTATCGACTCAGAATTAATCGTAGAATCGCTTTACCTGATGATTTTCCGTGAATTGCTGACCATCTTATATATAATGCGGATCAAAATGGTTTCCAGTTAGAATTACACTCGACTCGCACTTTAGATCCGCAAGATTCGAAGCAAGCCCATGCAGTGATACAGTCCGTGTCATCAACAACTCTCAGCTACAAAATTCTACCAATAATTTCTGCCACAGGTGTTTTGTTTTAAGGGAAGTAGGTGGAGGATTTGCTCCGCATATTCGCAAATCCTTATTTAAAACTCCAAATATAATTGTAACAGCATTGTTTTCTGGAAAATTAACATCCGATCTATTCACAAACTGGTATTACTGCTAGATTCATGGGCAGGCCATTGTCCTGCTACGTTAAAACAAAAAGTTCCGACTAATCAACAAAAGGATATTCAAATACTTTCGATTCCCAAAAAAAAAACAACAGGAATGATTCAACCTCCGGATATATATAGTTTCCGAATTTGGAAAGGTTTTGTAAAAACGTGTTATGGTTAATAAAGTAGTATTAGCAATACTAATTTAATTAAACGATTTTTCTCAATGCACCAAACCAATCTTCATCGCCTAGATCAAACCAAAAAACAACTTTCCATTTCTTATATTCAATATTCCGCTCACACTCCAAGATTAGATTTTCAAACAGTACCATCTTCATTGCCGATTTTTTTTTCTCTGACCTATATCCTTAGTCATTCGAGATAAGCATTTAGTTCACGTAGGGTTCGAAAGTAGGCCCGTTTTGTCCGAAATTAAATGGATTTGCAGCTGAGGACGTGATAGAAGTTATTTCAATAATTCGGATATACAACGAGCTGGCATTTCACGTCCGAACATTCACTTGGAATGTTTTAGGAAGCTCGCAGAGGCTCGGAAACCGTTCACTGTTGAGTTTTTCGTTGCCGGTCGAGGAATTTTTTGCAATTTAGCCGTAGCGGACCAGCCGGTGTTGAAATTTCGTTAGCGTCGAATTTCAACACGAACGCCCCCATACGGTAGACGGACGAATCTGAAATCTGCCTACCCGCGTATGTAACACATATGCGGGGCGGTTTCTGCATTTAGAAAGCCCGGGATGAATGGGCAAATCATTTACTGGAAGCGTTTTATAAATGAAAACCAGGTGTTCGTTTGAACAAAATGGATTTGTATTTGGAAGCTCGTTAGTAAGTAATTGAATGAGTAGCTGTGGGTATAGTTAAAAAAAAAGTAATTTTATGAATTGATTAATGCAGGGGTTTCCAAACATTATCAGTCCGCGGCGCACTTACAGGTTTGGTATTTTGTCACGGCGCCCTTTTCGAAATATGTGTACAATGATATAAATCAGGTACAGAAATGAAAACCTTACAATGTGAAGCTCACATTTACTCAAATTGAATCACAAGAACCATCAAACTAAAATACGAAAATACAAAAAATATGAAATATGCCACTGCCACTGTTATTTCTCGTTCCACATCGATTTTCGAGTGATATTTGTTTTTTATTCCAACTATTCCAGCTTTTGAACAATCATTTTCGATTGATATCCAAAACTCCACTAAAGCGGAAGAAGCAAATTTTGTTTTCAGACTGTTGTCGCAAGAGAGTTCAGTTAGATTCTCTTCTTCCTGCAAAGTGAATTCTGGTGGAGCTTGACCACGGATAGGATCTTGGATCCACGCAAATTTCTCGCCATTGTTTTCCCCAAAGTATTTTCCAAACCAGTCAGTGAGCTTTGAGAGGTGTTCTTTGAAAAGGGACAGCTTGAGAAACAACGACTTTATTACAGGCCACGTATTTGTGCACCGCGGCGCACACTTAGAGAACCCCTGAATTAGTGTGAATCGATCGGTACATGAAAGAGTATACGTTGGAAAGTTCTGAAAAGTTAACAGCGTATACTCAAGCCGACATGTATCGATAATCTGATACATTGGATTTTCCCATTCCAAAACCTTGGAACCTTTGGAAAAATACGATGATTCAGAAGTGCAAAGGGACCTGACCCTGATTATGACTGCAATGCTTCAAGAGAACCACATTGAATTACTCAAGCCGAATTAAATTATTTGGTTAGGGACATCTTCTTGTCTACAAGGGTAGAGTCTTGTGTCAGACGATGGTTTTAACTTTCCGAAACCGACATAAACCGTATGTAGACTTTTTTTCAATGGAAAATGGTTTGGTCTTTTGTAAAGACGTTGACGGTCTTACAAATGCATTTGAATTAGTGCACCATCCAGACGAATGGCGTTTGTTTATTGATTCGTCTAAGTTAAGTTTAAAAGCTGTGCTTCTTCATAATGGAAATGCATTGCCATCAATACCCATTGCACATGCTGTATGTACATGTAAAGGAATATGAAAATATGGTGATACTTCTGCAAGGTCAAATACTCAAAATGTCAATGATATCTGTGTGGGTATTTGTTGCTAGGATTGCAACTTGGATATACGAGTTATGTTGTTTTTTGTGCATGTGGGACATCCGAGCCAGAGAATTGCATTATAAAAAGACTGACCTAAACGTTAGTCACTAACACCTGCAATGAAGAATATTACATTTGCCTCTATTACATATAAAATAAGGGTTAATGAAAAATGTTGAGAAGGGGATGAATCGATGAAATATATTCGCGAGAAGTTCTCTAGAATCAGCGAGGCGAAAATACATAGAAGAGATTTTCGCAGGCTCTCAAATTAGAAAATTGATGAAAGATGAAATCTTCGATGGAATTGTCGAAAGCAATGAGAAAGTTACTTGGATGGCGTTTAAAGAAGTAGTTACTAAATTTCTAGGTAACCATAGAGCAAACAAAAACCTAATAAAGGCACTGACCGATTTGGAAGAAATGGAAGCTATAAAAAGACAAAAAATAATAAGAGTGCAGGGGAGAAGAATCCCATTCTCCCCTGCACTCTTATTACATATTTTGCTGAAATCTGGAAGGAAGGTGGTCAAAGTTTGGTAAACTGTCTAGGTGACCTGATTAAACAAATTTGGAGAGAGGAAGAAATGCCTAGTACTTGTAAGAATGCAGTCATCTGCCCAATTTATAAGAAAGGGGACAAAACCTTGTATAATAATTACAAAGGTATTGCTTTATTGGTGTCGCCTATGAAATTCTGGCATTGAACATAAGAGAAAGGTTATGTTTATATGGAGATCACTTGATAGGAGAGCATTAAGAAGGTTTTAAAAAAGGAAGATCAACGATAGACTTAGTATTCTTAATTAAGCAAATACAAAATAATAGCTACGAGCAAAATCTGGGATTGCATATGCTGTTCATTGACTACAAACAGGTTTATGATTCAATTATTAGAAGCAAAATGTCTGGTGCGATGCTGAAATTTTGAATACCCAAGAAAATAGTAAATTTGGTGAGAATGACACTGCAAAACACTCTAAGCAAAATCACGATAAGTGGAATGGTATCAAGGCAGTTTAAGGTGAGCAGAGGCTTAAGGCAAGAGGACCCATTGTTTACTGTTCTATTCAACCTGGTTTTAGAACATATATTCAAAGAGAGCGGGGTAAAAAGAACAGACTTAATCCACTACAACAGGCACCTGGTCATAGCGTACGCTGACGACATTGTTTTATTGACGAGAGCAAAAACTGAACTGAAGAAGGTTTTTGGACAATTGGAAGGAACGGCGTGGGAATATGGACTTCTTATTAATGAAGAAAAAACTAAATATCTAGGAATGAATGTAGTGGAGAAAACATCAAGTAAAATTATTTCACTAAGAGGAATAAAGAAAGAATACAAATTTGAAGGGGTTGAGCAATTTGATTATCTAGGAGTAACAATCACAGACAAAAATGAAGAAGATGTTGAAATAGATAAAAGACTAAAGGAAGTAGAGCGATGGGAGCGTTGATGAAAATGATAAAATCTAAATTAATAAGTAGAAGAGCAAAAATGAGAATATATAGAACAATAATCTGAGCTACAGCTATCTATGGTTGTGAAACATGAATCCTTAACAAAAACAATGAAATGAAAATTGGAATTTGGGAAAGAAAGATTTTAAGAAGTATATTTGGAGGTACAAAAGATGCAGATGGACAATGGAGAAGGCGAAATAATAAAGAAGTTATGGATGTTCACCAACACGAAAATATCGCACAAATAGTTAAAGCTCAGAGAGTAAAATGGCTAGGTCATGTATATGGAATGCTGAATAAAAGACCTGCAAGGAAAGCGCTTTCCGAAGGAGAAGACCAGAGGAAAAGAAGAGGTAGACCGAGGAAAAGGTAGATAGAGGCAGTCAAAGAGGATATTGGACAGGCAGGAATTCAGGATTGGGAAGACAAAACGATGGATAGGAAGAAATTGAAGTCAATAGCAAAAACAATTGAAGCTATGAGCCTATAAGGCTGGTAGTGCTGTCGTATATATATAACAATAGAGCAGAAAAATATAATTGTTTAGTGAACAATCTGCAATTCGCCTACGAAAATATCGGGTGCAGCATGTCACTTTTTGCATTCCCAGCTTGAAGTGTAAGCGATGAACATGGCGAGAGGTTCTACCGAGATATTTTCTTAATGGAAAGAAACATCAGGGAATGTGGAACCCTACCATGTTAGCGGACCGTTGTTGGATAAGTATTCAGGAGTCATCAGACAACACACACAAGCGAAAAACAAAAAAAAAAGGAAAATTAGTGACTAGAAAACATTTTTTATGTAATCTTGTGCAGTTATTCAGACGTTAAATAATCCAACCCTTGTTACACTAAAACTATAACCAACTCAGAATTTATTTTGTTATATTTAGATTTAAGTATAATTGATAGAAATTATGCATGACACAAACAAAATTTCAAAATTTGTTGCCCAGTGTAATTACTCTAGACATATAAATGACAAAATGTTCAACAGCAATTTTTTGATAATAAGAAAATAAAAAAATTGAGTTTTACCAGAGCGGTGCTCAACTTGCCGTAATCGCACTTGGTCGAGCAACGCTCTTGCTAGACTCCGAAGCCCACCACAACCCCACACTGATCGGCAGCCTGTGTATTACATTTTATATACCTAGATTCACGTAAATTCCAATTTATCTGATGCAACCGCAGCAATATGTAAATCCTAAAATTTAATGTTAATAAATACAACACTTCATTATCTCTTTCCTTCTGGAAAATGCTTCAGGAGATTCGGGCTCTGGAACAGGCCCCTCCTTTCAGAGGTTTAGCGTTTAGTCAATGCTTTTGTTTCCCTTTTTCTCGAATCTCGGCTCTTCCTTTTGTATAACTTCCATTATCTAATTCGAAACCGGCGTCCGTAGAAAGGCGAAAGCTTGTTCCTTTTTGGTCCGTCCTAACCTGAATTTAGTGACTTCGTATGTTGTAGCCGACGGAGATAAAATGCCAATTAGGAGGCAGGTAAGCCTTTTGGGAGGGATTATTTTTAATTACGTCTACGTGGACGGTAACATTGCGGTTCAAAAAGCTTCTAGATGCCGCAAAATGAGCTGAATTACAACCAAAATCCTACAGGTCGCTGAAAATTGTTTCAACTAGCGTTTTATCATTTGTACAGGTTTTGACATTGAAAATATTTATTCGTTCGTATATTCAACAGAATTACGAGATTTTCAGCGAACTTGCCGATACGAAGATATCGCTTATTGAAAAGCCGAAGGGATTTGCTTGTACTCACGTAGTGCTTTAGTTAAGTTGACGTAATTGGTGCCAGTACTTAAAGATTAAGTGGTGTTGAGACAATGAACTCGTTTTCTAAAAATTCTGGATACTTTTAAAATACTTTAAAATATTATTGCATATGTAACATAATTACGACATTATTCCAAGTGCAAATTTTTTGAATAACAATTTTTTGCATAGTGCCCTGGCCTCTTACATTTAAAACAAATTACTCTACCATCCGATGTTCGACCGGTTTCTTGTTTTATCGGATTGCTTGTGTGTTTCTTAAAGCTAGTGTAATTCGAAACATTCCTACCTTGTAATTTATTTTCCAGGTTGGTCACTTGTTTTCGCAACTCCTGACGTACTTGGTCCTGGCTCTCGTAACGATTGTCCTAGCAAGAAAGATGTTGCTTCTACCTTCCTGATGTTGGTTCGCAGTTTTTCTAATGTGCCATTGTCCATTAGATTTACCTGCTCCAGTATTTTCGGTTGTAAGCCTTTAAGCACGAAATGGATCTTCTCCTGTTCTATCATCTCGGAACTTACTTCTTTGCATAGTCGTAATACTTCGTGGTAGTACTTCCACACGTCTTCTTCTGGCTGTTGTGTCCTTGTAGATAACCGGTAATGTAACTGGTCTTTATGTCCAGCATTAATGAAAACATTTTTCAGTTGGTCAATAACTTCTTCGAACCCCATATCCTCTTCCTCGATGGTTTCGAACCAGTCTAATGCAGCTCCTTTCAAAAAACATGGCAATTGTAACAATTTTGTGTCGTCTGACCATTTATTTGCTTTTGCTGTTCTCCGATAACTTTTCACAAATTTAATCACATCTTCCTCATTCGCACCTGTGAAGTATTTCGGTTTTAGGGGTTGGATACGTTCCTTGTCTTCTATTAACTCGTCTAATCCTTCATGGGTCGCCATTTTACTTCTTATTCCACTTAGTGTTATTACAGGCTTTAATTGAAATCGATGAAAATGATTTTAAATACACTTATTTTTTTTTTAACTTTTACATGTTACACAGGATACGTCGGCACCTCCACCACTTGTGACAAAGGCAGTTGTTTAGGGGGGGTTTATAGAATAACATGATAACACCTTGTCTACATACTATTTATTGTCTAAGTACTGTTGGAAGATGTAGTTACAATTGCGAATATAATAATGCATTCCTAGTATACATAATACTTTTTTACATAAAACTGCTACTGCAGCAACCTCGTCGTCCCCCTTCTAACGGTTCGCCCGTCGGTTCCCGCGACGCCACGGTTCTTGATGATACCGCAAAACTTGCACTTGGAATAATGTCGTAATTATGTTACATATGCGACATACATATGCGACAATATTTTAAAACTGGTCATAAGATCGAAAGGAACATCTTTTTGAACATCTACCAACAATTGTCAACACTTTGTTCTTTAATTGTATTTTTAATTGAAATTCTAAGAATATACGACTTTCCTAAGCAAGTAGATCTTAGGACGGTGGAAAAATGTTTTCAAGTAGTCATGGAAAACAAAATTGAACACTCCCCTGCCACCTTTGTTGGTAATCTATTGTTAATGTCTAAGTGAATAAAAGTGTTGTTTTTTTTTTAATGTTAGAGATGCCCCTGCTTCACGAAAATTGCGCAAAATTATTGTGTCTCATTATTGCCGAGGAAAATTAAGAATGGCAAAATCTTCAGCCGGAAACATCGAAATTGAAAGAAGTGCTGGCACACATAGAATTACAACCGAACGAGGCTAAAAAAAATTGGTCAACTTGGCGCTAGATGGTGCCAAGATATACCTATAAAATTTGTTTTGTGAATTGGTTGAGATTGGGTGGCGATGTCAGTAAATTGTTTTAATCACCGGATATGTAGGATAGTCATTAGAACAGTATTGATTTTGCCAATTTTAACATGACTTTAATCGATTCTGTTAATGTACGATATTAGATTTCTCTATACTTATTTTTATCGGTTCTACCGGTGCTTTAGAATGTAACTTCGCCGCGGGAATTAGGATTAAATCCCATTGAGTTATGCAGGAATTTTAAACTAGGTCCTGTTATTAATAATTAATAGACTTAGGATTTTATGCAAAGAAAATGGCTCAAATATGTACATATATATGCAGATGTTTTTACGAAAACATGAGGGAAAATATGCAAGATATGCAGATAATATGCAAGATATGAATTTAAAATATGCACTATTTTGTAAAAGATGTCATATTAACTTATACAATTATAACATAAAAACTGAATTTTGCTGTAGGAAGATTATGTGAAATAATAGAGTATATATAAACTTATTTATATACTTATTTTTCATCATTCAGATCTGTTGTGTATACATGTACGCTGCCGTAAATACTATTTCGTAGTTTTACGTTTGTTTTAAAAATGTTGCCTACGTCGCGAAAATGACCAATGTTGGACAAAGTTACAGAATTTATAGCAGAAATGCCCGACCTAAATTATGAGGGCGTTAAAATTCAATGTGTAGTTTGTAATATCCCTTTAATGTGACAGTCCAAAAGGGATTGTCTACGTCACGTAGATAGTAAACAGCATTCTTAACAAAAAAATTGCACACGACATTATGACAAATTTAAATTTAATTTATGTGTTACCTTTATTGCATGTAATCTACCGTTTAATTTACTAGACAAGCAAACATATGTCTTCTTTTGGAATAAATATTCGGACTGCAAATTACCAAGTTGGGCATCGTTACAAAGAATTGTGCCATTTGCTCGTGAACACGTTGAAAAAAGAATTAAATCGGAGTTGAAAGATAAAAAACTGTGGTTATGTGTGGACGAAACAACAGATCGTAAAAAACATTCTGTGGTTAATATAATGGTACGTACAACGAAACCAAATCAGTCGTCACCTTCAATTCTATTAGCTTCCAGTCGAGTACAACAATGTACTGCCGAAGTAATTTCAAAGTTAGTGTTAAATATATTGGAAAAGTTTGAACTTTCAACAAACCAACTGTGGATGTTTATAAGTGATGGTGCCGCAAACATGCTTTCTGTAGATCGGTCTCTTAAAAAATTTTGTGCTAACTTGTTACATATTACATGTAAAATTCATGCTTTCAGTCATGTGGCAGATAGTATTAGAAAATGTTATCCTGAGGTAGACGTTTTGATAGCGCATACAAAAGCAGTGTTTGTCAAATCCCGAAAGCGTATTCGCAAATTTCATAGACTCTGCCCCCGTATACCTGAGCCACCAGAACCTAATCTTATACGTTGGGGAACATGGTTACAGGCCGCGTTTTATTATTATAAATATTTTGAGAATATTAAGAACGTGATTTTATAATTCGATCCAAAGGAAACTGCGGCTATCGAGGAAAGCCAATCGAAATTTCAAGGTAGTCAGGTTAAAACGGATTTAAAAACCATTCGGAACAATTACTTCGGGCTAGTGGAGGCAATAGAAAAATCACAAAATCCTTCGGTGTCGTTAGTGGAATCTCTGCAAATAGTGCAACATGTTCACGCACAGCTATGCGCGATAGAAGACGCAAAAAATGTTTGTGTTCTAGAAAAGTTTGAAAGTATTTTAGAGTAAGATTCTGATTTTGGCACATTAAGACACATTTGTGAAGGTGCGTCAACAGAATCGTTAAGTTATTTCAAAGATTATTTTACTTACGCAAATATTACGTCACTAGATGTAGAACGTTCACACTTTTTCCTCACGCCGCACTCGGTTTGCCGAAACAACTGTGGAAACATATCTAATATTGCAGATATTTAACAGACATTATTCACTTTGCGATTTCACGGAAGACTCTTAAGACGGTAAATGTTTGAGCATATTTGATTTTTGACCATTTATTTTGTGTAAACTTTTATGCGCCCGCCTCTGGCTGTTGGCGCAAATTAAGCAACTCTACTAATAACAAACGAGCTTTATCAACGTTCTCTCATATACATATACATATGTATCTATCTAGTAGCCATAATTGCGATTAGCAAACGATGTATTGCAGGCGCATGCAGCGAACTTATCTATAATTATCTCTAATGCGATACATCAGCTACCAGCAAACAATCTATTAGGATAAGGATGAATAAAAAGAAGCTCCTGTTGATAAAATGTACTTAATGTGTTTACTTTTAAGGGTGAGGTGATTGTTATGGAAATAGTTGGCGTAAATTGAATTTTAAGTACCAGCAATTCCCAGAAAAAAAGGTTATTGACAGGCGATTAATAAAGTTGACAGGGGAGAGCCGTGTTTTTACAGACCGCTGATCACATGATTAATTTTAGCCATATAAAGAGAATTGCCAATTACTCCCTATAAATCATTTTAAAAGATATTTTTTTCTACTTGGCTTATGAAATACATACTTTTCCGCATACAAATGCGCGTTGAAATGAATTTGATTGCAATACACATGATAACTAGGTAGACTTCTTTTTTAATGAAATAATGAATATTATGAAATTTGAAATACATAAACACACTTAATACAAATTAGTATGTATTGTAATGTTACGAGGATGATCGTAAAATAAAGTTCCCAAAGACGTACAGCAGCAATAAGACGTGTTAGGTGAAATCCGACAACATTGGCGTGTGCAGCAGCTCTCCCACTATATATACGTACCACTCCCGTCTCGCTACGCTGCTCGGTGTTGGCTAAGCAGCCTTCAGAGGTGAATTCGCGCTGTGATACGTTTTTTAAACGCGAAAGGGGTTTCACATATAGACATACCTCGTCAATTAACCGAAGTTTATGGAGAGAAGTGTATAGCTGTTCAACACGTCCGCAAATGGTGTAGGGAATTCACTAGAGGTCGAACGGGAATTCACATTGAAGAGCGGAGCGGAAGACCATCAGTTTCAGAGGGAATCGTTGAAAAGGTCGAGAGCATACTGCTTGGAGATCGGAGGGTCACCATTCGTCAACTCGCTCTTCGGATTCCTGAGATTTCCAACACCACAATTAAAAAGATTTTGACTGGTGGCAAAATTTTACGACATAGGGATACAAAAGTTGGAGCACCGTTTGCAAAAATGCTTGGATAGAAATAGCGATTATGTCGAAAAATAGCTTAAGTTTTTATCTTTAAAACGATGTGTAATGTTAAGGAAATAAAGAATGCTGTCTATTTTATTTTACGATCATCCCTCGTATAATTTACAACATCGATCGTAGCTGTCATTAGCGGCACGTATGTGAGTTCGGTATGTACACTTGTCCAACATCAAAATCCCTCAAACGAGTATTAGCTCCTTCTCAATAGCTCCAACTCCTTTTATGGCTTCCTATCGCTGGAGCGGGCGTGCTAGGAGATTATTTTAAGTCCAGTCAACGGCAATCATGGTGGAACGGATCTTCTGTTCATTCTCTTCACATCCCAAATCTTAATTCAATTTTAATGGAATGTTTTCCTACAACAATTCACAGCATAAACATCGTTCGTCAAGTAATCGTTGTTTGTCAGTGAATTTTAACATTGTGCAGTTGTTTGTGGTGCCATAAAGAAGCATAGATTCAGTCTTCCAGTTGCGTCCCTGCATGTCATGCATTATGCTATTTTAAAAAATAAGAATATGCCTTTGAAATTTATTATCACATTATATTTCAAATGGTATAGTTTAATTTAGTTTAATTTAGTTTATTATTATACTCTTTGATCCCAAGTTACGTTAGAAATATAATTAAAAAATGTGTAAATATATACTGAAATATCTTTCTCGGGTTTTTTTTTTCAAATTTTGTTAAATTTTCTAATTTTAATTCGAATAAACGATTCTTGTAGGTTCGGGGATATCCCTGGATACCCTTACGGCAATTTTAGAATGAATTTCCAACTCAGTAAAATGAAATTAACGAATTTTAAGATTTGAAAAGTAACTGACCTTTAAATTTTTGAACGAAGCCAATGTATATAAAACCTCTGTTTATATATCCACTACAGGAAACTGCCTGCTCGGGATATTTAACCCTTTTCTCTTCAAATAAAGACTTTGAATACACAATCGAACACTTACATTGGGATTGGATTTAAGACACACTTTCATTCAACTAAGGCCGAATAAAGATTGATGAAAAATTATGGCGTCGTTCATCTTTTATTTTAAATCGCGAAAGACCGGCGATTGTTTTATTTCACAGCCAATTTTGATAATTTAACCCAAATAGAAACTTTTCGATGACTTTCGATCCAATGATCTTATTTCTGCAAACAGCATACGAGAACGAATGCAGTGACTTAACCAGGAGGTTGTATGTTGATGATTCTGTGATCCAAACTGTTACCAATAAGCTTTAAACGAGAGAATCCACTGCTCCCTTATCGAAACCTTTCAGATAAAGATTTAATTGATGAAATATTATTTGTTGTACTTTGCAATTTATGCTGTTGCTTATTCCAGACGATTTCTACATTAATTTGGACGAAATAAGTGAATAGAAAAATTAATTAACGAGTAGATTTGTTCATGCTACCCCACACTCGTCATTATTTGAACTTATAATTAAATTATAATGTCTTCGCTCCAACGATGGTTGGCTGAGGGGGGATGGTAACGAAGAAATTTCCAATTTTCCCCGCAAGAGGGATATTTAGTGACCAACGAGTGGCCAGCCTGACATTTAGTCAATGCCGAAGTGACAACTGAGAGAAGTGTTGTTGTCGTAGATACAACGTTGAACATAACAATACATATGTAAAAACAGAAAAATTGTGAAAGACATATACACAGTACTAAAATTCACAAACATTACATATATAAAAAATCTTTAATGCTGTAAAAGCACTGACAAATTAAAAATTTATCCAGATTGCATTCAAATTGATTATAGGTCTTACAGTAACCGTTTCGACAGTTTTGGCATACACACAGTCCCAAGTGGAACTTACCATCACGGACAGCGTTACGGAAAGGGCTACCAAGTATACGTAAAGATATCGAAAATAGGATCGAAGCAGAATTAAAGGATAAACAGCTGTGGCTCTGTCTTGATGAGACGACAGATCGTAAAACAAATTCTATTTTGAATATTATAGTACGAGTACAAGATCCTGTTAAACCGAAATTTGCAATCTTATTAGCTGCAAAAGTCTAAAAAAGTGTACTGGCGAAGCAATTACGAGCGTAGTGCTCCATACGTTACAACAATTTCAAGTGTGAACTAGTCAATGTTGATGTTTATGAGCGATGGAGCAGCAACAATGTGTATTGTAGGCCGTTCTCTTAAAGTAAACTGAGAGGGACTTTTACATGTTACGTGTAAATTTCATGCTTTACATCTTGTAGTACAAATTATTCGAGAATGTTACTCGGAGGTGGATGCATTAATAGCAAATACAAAAAAAGTGTTTCTTAAATCTCCTAAAAGGATTCGAGCATTTCACAGGCTTTGTCCCGGTATTCGCGAACCATCACAGCCGATTTTTACGCGTTGGGGACCATGGCTGCAAGCGACTTTTTATTATTCTGAACATTTCCAGAAGTGAAGTAAAATCTGTGATTTTACAATTACTCTGACGAAGCTACAGCTATTAAGGAGGGCCAGAAAGGATTTCCAGATACTTCTGTTGAAACAGATTTAAAAAGTATTAGCAACAATTATAAACGATTACTAGACGCAATAGAAAAATTCGATTATACGAGATTAAGACAAATGTGTGGTGGTGCATCCGCAGATTCATTAACTAACCCGAAGGATTATTTTAATTATGCTTGTGTTGCTTCTGTAGATGTTAAATGGTCTTTCTCGAAATATAGGAACATTTTTTCATCACAGTGAACAATCTTCACTGAGACAAATGTGGAAACATATCTGATGGTGCAAATTTTTCAAAAATCCTCTCCACACTGTTAAGAAGTTACGTTTATTTATTAACTATATTATTATTTACTGTTACGGTATTAAGTACAACAGATTTTTGAAGGAGCTACTTTGTTTACTTTTTACGATTATTACATTAGATATACAAACAAAAAAAAAAACTAATAATGGCAATAAAAACACTTCTACGTGTGTATATATTCGTTTTATTTACCAAACATTTTTATTGCGTCAGCTTTTATTTCTTACACTGGGGTATTGATTTAAAAATATCATTTCTGTCGGCTGTGAGTCACGCATAATCCGCGGTCCATACGACTGATCCGATTCTGTTGCGAAGACCGATTGTGCCCGGCCTATATATGGCTATATCTTGTTATATAATTCAGGTTATTCAGAGAAAATAACGAGAATAATCCCTTTTTAAGTTTCCCTCGCTTTTTTCCTTTAATAATAATACCAAAATCTTCTAAGAAGCCTTTCGCATTCGATCTTTCCCCGAACCTTAGCTAATGTTCTTTGGAAATTTCACGTCGCGGCGTTAATTTAAATATAATTACCCTCTAATTAAATCCGTTACGAAGCTTTCGGTGCTTTATTTATCTCAGAGCGTACCCTCACGCGAAGACAAGAAATTTTGTCAAGAACTTTCCAATTGGATATGGTCAAAGTTTCCCAAATAACTTTTTGCCGCTATACGGACTAACAGCGGGGGATTCGGAATTGGAGAGTGTATTCGATTATCGACGATCGGATGGTTTTCAGCTTCAGTTTGATTAAATAGCAATTAATTGGATCGAGATTAATTGCAAATTATGATTTGCACGGATACTCAAAGAACCTATGATACGGACATACATACGCCATAAAATTTGAAATTATTAGAAATACTTTTTCAAATAAAATATTCCAACGCTTCCGATTATAATGGAAATCAGTACCATATTTTCGAGTGTGCAAGGTTCGGGAAAGGACAGGAGAGAACTCAGACTGCAGAATGGGATGACGTATGGGAGCAAAAACAATTTCTAAATAAAACGTTACACAAGTGCAAATTACATTTTTTACGAAATTTCTTAAAAATAGGTGTTCTTGAATCAATTTATTGTGCCGATTCATTTTTGCCAATCACATCAGAATTTTACACAATAAGAGGCTTTTATTTTAAGAATTTTAAGTAATTGAAACACAACTGTTTACAAACAACACTACACACAATCATTTTCTTACAACATATATTTTATAAATATTATTAACAATTGTCCTAATAATTTTGGAACAACTGTAACACAAAAACTGCATTCATTTCCAAATTGTCTCTTATTTGACTCCCTTGCATATTTTCCTTTGACTTTATTGTCCCTTTTTAACATCCAACAGTAGTCGGCCATTATTGCTTCATTCCATCTCCCCTGGTACCTCTTTTCCGTCTCCTTAATATCTTGGTGGAAGCGTTCTCCGTGATCTTCACTATAATGTCTTAGATTTTCTGGAACGTGGTCAATGTAAAAGTGTGGAAAGTGAATTTTTACACTAATTCTATAAACTAACTTCTCGGAGATTCTTAAGATTGTGTCAACAATTTCTTTGTAGTATCTGAAACCTGTCCAAGCATCTTTTTATCTTTTATTTATCGTGTCCTTTGTTATTCATCAGTGTGCGAATTTAAAGACCAACAAAACAACAGACAAAGCAAACAGTGATAACACTGGGGAACAATTTGTAACACAATTTCTGTTGAGTTTGGTTTTTGAGCTGTTTTATAGTTAATCAGACATGCTGGTTTCAAATCTGTAGTTAGTTTTCTTCTACCACGTCAAGTTTTATCTCTACACCTTATGAGAATGTGACCACTCTCCTCGAAATCGAGCATGGATCATAGGAAGCACTGTTGCTGTCCTATTGGTTGACACAAACTTCTCCGATGGGCGCCGGGTGAATAACGCATAGGAGAACAGCGAGAGGTTTATACTTGTTTGGACTTGTTCAATTACGCCTGAGATACTGTAGTGAGACGTTGTATGTCGCTCTGAAATGGTGCAGCCCATTCCGACGTGGAGTCTGAGTTCTTGTTTATATACAAGGTTAGCAGTGTTTAGTGTTTATTTATACATGAACTGAAACTTTTCCTTATGTCTACCTCTGCTAGTTCACGTCGTAAGTGCTTAAACAGCCCGATTCGTTTTGTTACATATGGCAATTTTACCATTCCCAGTCAAAGGACAAACATCAGTACATTTGTCAGGCAAGTCTATTTTGCCTATTTTAAAGTGAAAATTGGTGCTCAAGATAAGTCATGGGCCTCTCACAAAGTGTGTAAGCAGTGTGTTGAGGGTTTACGGATGTGGATCAAAGGAACACGTGATAAACTTCTATCTAAGGTATCCTATTTTCGATCAAAAGAAAGTGCGTTTCTACAATACTTTCGAAGTGATGATGGATTTGTGTATTGCCATAACGTACATGATTTAATGGAACAGTTGGGAATTTCAACCTATAACGCAACTGAACGGCGACTGTTTATCGATAGCTCAAAGCGGAGCTTGAAGTGTGTTCTCCTCCACAATGGAAATTTATTGAGTTCAGTCCCGATAGATCATTCAGTTCGTTTGAGTGGAGAATATGAAGACATAAAGAGAGTTATTGATTTGTTGTAATACCACATGCACCAATGGATCATTTGTGTTGACCTTAAAATGGTTAGCTTCCTTCTTGGCCAGCAACGCGGATATACCAAGTACCCCTGCTTTTTGTGTATGTGGGACAGCAGAGCTCGTGAGAAGCATTGGGTGCAGTCGAATTGGCAGCCACGATCTGACCTGAAACCTGGTGATCCAAACATTGTACATCAGCCACTTGTCGACAGAAAGAACATTATATTTCCACCTCTGCATATAAAATTGGGTCTCATGAAGCAATTCGTTAAAGCTTTGCCAATTGAAAGAGACCGTTTCAAGTATCTCATTTCGGCATTTCCTAGCCTGTCATTTGAAAAGATAAAGGCCGGTGTTTTTGATGGTCCACAGATTCGGCAGCTTGTTAAGGATGAACACTTCATCGGAACAATGTCAGAAATTGAAAAGAATGCTTGGTTGGCATTCAAAAACATTGTTAAAGACTATCTTGGAAATACACGAGCACAGAATTACGCCAAAATTCTCCAGCAACTCTTGGAGAGCTTTAAACTGCTAGGTTGCAACATGAGCACTAAATTTCAATTTTTACATAGCCATCTTGCTAACTTCCCGGAAAATCTTGGTGCAGTCAGTGATGAGCAGGGTGAGCGATTTCACCAGGATTTGAAGGTCATGGAGGCACGGTATCAAGGTAGATGGGATGTATATATGATGGTTGACTATTGTTGGAGCATCAAGCGAGAATGTCCACAGATTCAACATTCCAGAAAAAGCTATAAGCGAAAATTTTTGCCTTAATATGTAATTACCGTTCGATAAAAAAACAATTATTTGTATGAACACAATTTAGCTTGCAGTAACTATTATAGCCTTTGTATGAATAAAATAACGCTAATTTAATAATTGATTGTAAAACATGAATTTTTAAACCCCGATCAAGCATTTAACATGTTGTAGCGCTCAACTTTTTCGTCCCAATCGCCATATCACCAGAACTAAAGTGTAACAACACGATTTTATCGTTTTAATACACTGTCTGGGCATGGTATTCGTTCTTTAGCCGGTGAAAACGCGTCCGGCTACTTAATCTATGTTAATTTATGCGAGAACGAAGTTATATATTAGCGCTTTAACAGCCACCAAACCCGGAAGGGATTCTGTAATTAGGTACATAACGGACGGTAGGATTGTGTGTAGTTAACAATAACCCGTGAATTACGTCTAACATAAATGGAATAATCACGTTGATAATGCGATAATGAATGTGTAATATTAATTAACAGTTACAACGCAGTTTATGAAAGGTGAATGAATATACTAGGACGACAAGGCAATTGTTTTACATTTAGTAAATTTATTTACTAAGAATTATTTACTAAGAATTATTTACTTTAGCTAATGAAATGTCAGTAGATAGTAGAGCTTCACATAAATCCTCCTTGAATATTTCTTGTTCTGTCTTTTTTGAGTTGTCCGTCGCCCATTCCAAAATGGTTCACTGTCCATATACGTGAACTCCTTTTAAATTTTGAGCGCGTTTCCGTATGTGAGTCGGTGTTTTTACATGTTGCTCTAGGAGAAATTTTCTTTCGGAAGAAATCTGAAATGTGGCATTCTATGAAGGAAGAGGAGTTGGATGTAAAATTATAACCTTGCATTTTTAAATCAACAGCAATAACCTCAAAGCACTTGATAGAGTACAAATTCGGCAATTGCGCATACGAATCACCAAATAAAAAATACCTGTCCTAGTAAATATAGCAACTTAAAAAAAAGACTTTCTGTTTTGATGCATGCACGGTAAAACACTTTCACATCATCCACAATAATTTCTGGATAGGGTTTCATCCACTTTTCCAATTTGACCATTTTTTTATTATATTTTTAGCAACCGCCCGACTCAAGAAGCTTCACTTCTTAAAAATTTGGTTTTAACAATGTTACTTGAATGACTCACGAAAGAGGAATGCTGCATAATCGAAATTCATCCCTCTATATATACAACTCCTGGCAGTCCATACGACGTAAATGCCGTTCATAAAAATGTTGAACTTCTAATAAAGATTGAGATTTACTCGAATGCATTTTATATTCTCAAAACTTTAATTGCAAAGGTACCGAACAATATGCCGCTGCAATTCGCAGAACCGACAACGCTATAAACAGAGCGCCTATAATGCACCGACAATTTTTACGAATACTTCGGCAAACGCCAAAGCTAATAGTCCAGATCTCTTGAATTGAATTGAAATTATGCAAGAAAGGGATTAAATATTTTCTCCTAATGTCTAAATAAAGACAAATTTACTTATTGGAACTGCTAAATCAAGATAATTACTAGAACCTGGTAACTGGAGAGCAATCGCAGCGGCGGTGTGACTGTGTTTAGGTGGGCGGAGAGGGCTGGTCGATTATGATACGACACGACAAATCATCATCACTCAGTTCAGTTTAGCATTGGATAGCGGATAGGGCGTGTTGATTTTATTGATATAGACCAGGGGTGTCCAACTTGCAATGCCTCAAGGGCCAAAACTAAAACTTTTGATGTTGTCGCGGGCCATATAATAATTTTGTTACAAGTAATAACAAAATAAAGTGAGGTATAAAAATAATTAAAACAAAAAAGAGTATTATTTCTTTTATTGCTCAACAACTACATTTTTTTATAAACGGAAAATTTATTGATAACACTTTCCAATAATCAAGACAAACATTGCAAAAGCAACGAAAAAGATGTATCCAATTAGTGTGAGGACTGTGGTCGATCGGCTTCATCCACCAATGAAGATATGTCCACCTCCAGTTCAGTTGTAGACAGTCTCATAAGATAACGTAAGGAAGAATCGATAAGGTTGCTTCTGTTTTTGTTTTTTATGTATTTCATGGAGGAAAAGGCACTTTCACATGTATATGTGCTTCCGAACATTGACGTCATTTTCAGTCCAAAATCTCGCAGGTTTGGGAATTTCTCCTTTGACAGTAATTTGAAAAATTCAGGTCCCTTTTCTTGTCTGGTGATTAGGAACATGTCTGCTTGAAGATCACATAACTCAAGCTGTAAGTTGGGTGGTTGATCATCAATGGTTGCTCCAAGAGGGTTATTATAAAGTAGTACACTGCTTTTGAGACTTTCAATTTCTTCAAATCTTGTATTGAATTCATCAATAACCTGTTCAATTTGTGAAATGCAGGATGAAAACTCAATATTTTCCTCACCGTTGAATTCTTCTGCTATTTGCAGACAGCTAGGGAAGTGTGTCAGGTTGTTCTTTTCCAAAGCACGTTTTAAACACGTTCAGCTTATTCCGGAATCCGTTTATCATTCCGATCAAATCTGAAACCGTCTGGTTTCTTCCTTGAAGACTCAAGTTTAACATGTTAAGATGATTAGTCAGATCTGTTATAAAAGCTAACTGTCTTAAGAATTCTGGATCCTTAAACTTCTCTTCCAGTTCAGTTGTGTCAGATGAAACGTATTTGTTGAGGAATGCAGGGATTTCCTTTCTTATGGCAAAAAATCGTTCCATGCACTTTCCTGCACTCAGCCACCTTACATGGTTGTACATTAGCAAGTCTCCATACTCAGCCTCTGTTTCCACTAAAAACTGCTTAAGTTGCCTGTGTAAAAGAGATCGATTTCCACCTCTAATCATATTTATAATCTTAATCACGGTTTGGAAAACTTGATCTTCCTTGACTGATTTTCCACATAAAGCTCCCTGATGTATAATACAATGAATTGTTGGGCAAGTGACACCATTCTCTCGAAGCAGACCCACTAATCCAAATTTTTTACCTGTCATTGATGGGGCCCCGTCTGTTGCTATGGCTGAACATTTATCAAAGCCTCCAATTCTGTCAACTGTTTTCTTCACAGCCTCATAGATGTCTTTTCCTTTTGTTGTTCCATAAAGAGGACAAATATCAAATAACTCCTCTTTACTGGTAAAATCATCAAAAGTAGTGCGCACAAATATTAACAGCTGACTAACATCGGTTTGATCAGTGCTTTCATCCAAACAAAGTGAGAAATATGAACTTTTCTTAACAAGGCTAAGCATAGATTTTTCTACTTGCTCACCCATAGCAACAATCCTTCTTTGTATGGTTTGATGTGAAAGTGGCACTGATTCAAATTTCTCCGCCATTTTAGAATCACCGAAAGCTTTGGCCATTTCAACAGCACATTTTTTATCAAATTGCCATCAGTGAAAGGTTTTTTTGCCTTTGCCAGCTCAAGCGACACGGCATAAGATGCATGCAAAAAATGCGTTTGAGAGTGTAATATTTGACTGAACATACCAGTTTGCTGTTTAAGCTTTTTCTTCAAATCTGCAACTAGGGCACGCCGACTTTCATTTGTGTACGTAGCATACTTATTTTCATGCACTGTTGTGTAATGTCTTCTCACATTATATTCTTTAGGCACTGAAACGACATTCATGCACACTAAGCACTGCAACTTTCCATTATTGTTAGCAATCAAGTAATCACTCTCCCAACTTTCTTTGTAAATTCTGTTCTCACTATCAATTTTCCGTTTTACTGGTTTTACACTCATTATTGTATAAGAGGAATCAAGACAAAGAATTAATCAAGTTCACTGTTCACTAGCAACGTAATAGATTAGCCGACTAGCCTACGTGTCAGTAGCACACTGGCACGATGGCGGCTGGCGACGGATGGTAAGCAGTGAGAGGTGTGGCCTGCGTGAACTGTGATGCGCAGTAATCAGTGCAGTTCTCATAGTGGTGGAGGATGATTATGTTCGTTACACGTCCGCGAAGCGGCACGCGGTACAGTACTTGTGTACTTGTGATGTAAAAACACTGGTACACCATAAAATATAAAATAAGTTAAAAAATCTTTTTTCACAGTGGCAGCATTTAAAGAAAATATATGCTTTTCGAAAATCTTACGTGGGCCACAACAAATAGCCTCGCGGGCCGGATGCGGCCCGCGGGCCGCCAGTTGGACAACCTTGATATAGACGTAGTTATTAATTGTAGTTTTTAGTGAACATGTCGAAGGCTAAAAAACGACCCTTTATTTCTGACTTTCCCGATTTCTTTTACAACGGGAATAAGATAGTTTGTAAAGTGTGCAAAATACATTTGATGTCAAATAAGAAGTGGAACTGTACAAGACACGTAAATTCCGCACAGCATAGAAAATGAAAATTCGGCATGCCACCGAGAAGTGCATTTTTCTTTGATGTAATTCTTATGTTGATAAACTGTAATTTGCCACTAGGCTTACTCGATAAACAACCGTTTAAGGACTTTTGAGACAAATACAATCCCGAGTTGCGGTTGCCAACGGAGAAAACGGCACGTAAGCATGTTGCATTTGTACGCGATGACGTGGAAAAGAAAATGAAACGCATATTGAAAAAATTGTTTCTTTGGTTATGTGTTGACGAGACAACAGACTGTAAAAAAAAAAATCAATTGTAAATATTGTGGTACGCATACTAGACCCTAGTAAACCTACATTATCACTGTTACTAGCTAGCCCAAGACTACAAGAGTGTGCTGCTGCAGCAATTACGTAGGTTGTACTTAGTACGTTGGAAAAATTTCAAAAGATAAAGTGTTGATGTCTATGAGCGATGGCGCAGCGATAATGCATTCGGTAGGCCGTTCTCTTCTTGAACATGGTTGCAAGTGTTTACATGTTACGTGTAAAGCGCATGCTTTATATCTTGTGGCAGAAACCATTCGACAATGCTCTCCTGAGGTAGATGCATTAATAGCAAGCACAAAAAAAGTATTTTTGAAATCTCCCAAGCGCCTACGATTATTTCACACAGAGTGTCTTGGTATTCGTCAACCACCGGAGCTAATTCTTACACGTTGGAGAACATGGTTACAGGCAGCTTCTTATTATGGTGAACATTTCAAAATAGTAAAAGCTATTGTTGCACAATTCAATCCTACCGAAGCTGCAGCTATTAAGGAGAGCCAGTCAAAACTTCGAGATATTTCCGTTGAAACAGATTTAAAAAATATTCGTAGCTACTATAAAGGATTAGCTGACGCAATAGACCAATTACAAAATAGATCGTTATCATTATTGGAGTCTCTGCAAATTATGGACGGAGTGCATACACAGCTACTGACTATACATAACGCAAAATATAATCGCGTTTTAGAATAAAGAAAAATGAATATGCAATTTTTAACAACATATGAAACAAGTACGAGAAATATGTAACTTATGCAAAAAAAAAATATTTTTTTACCCATATTTTAATAGTACGTATGTTGAAATGAAAAAGGGTAGGCATATATGCAAAAAATACGGGATATGCATTTTTCATAAAATCCGAAGCGTAATGATCATCAATGTCATCTCTGCCTCCATTCTTGTGAATGGGTCTAACAATAGAGTATTTTAACCTTTCAGGAAACTTACCAACACCTTGATATCTTTTCTCGTTAGTAGAAAATGGCAATAATTTATTTCTTATCGCCCAAAATTTAGGCATACTTGGTGAAATCTAAGCACGTATTACGTTCAACCCGGTCAAAATTTATCTCCAAAAAATCATGTGCAATTTCCTCCACGGATTATTGTAATCTGCTTCCAAAAACCGATCCAATTAGCCTAATTCCAAGCTCGTATCTTTAAGAAAGAAGGTAGCATCCGAATACGTCGTACAGTCCTATAAATTTTAATAAAACAACCGGCTTATTCGCGAGTGTCGTTCAGCGGGACATCGAATGCCGCTCGAAGGTCGTTTCCTTTTTTTCAGAGATGGGATGAATTTCAACGAAGGAAAACGAGCGTCGTCGTGACGTAAACAATACCACGCTGCTTATTTTCACGTCACGTCCCGCCAGAATTGTTCACATTCTTATATCCTAGTGGGTACGGTCTAGAAATTTTATTTGCGTTTTGCTTGGGACGTTCGTCGTTCAGCTGTAGATACCGCATCGTATTTCTTTGGAGTGCATCTCTTAGTTTATCGACCGAGTAAAGCGTACAATGGAAAAAAAAAGGATGGTAGACTTTCGTGTTAGCTTGAACTTACACGTGTTTGACATTTGATGAATTTTTGTCTGAGCAAAATTCTTTCTCAAGCATCATACGAAGATTTTCAACGTCTGAAACCAGATTTTCATGGATTTTAAAATCTTCCTCAACGGATTTAAAATTAGTTCTCGTGGGAACAACAACGGATCAGCGGTATTTACACGTATGCCAATGTACTTGGTTGGTTTTAAAAATAAAATCTGTAGTAAATCATAATTGCATGCTTAGTAATGAAATGTTACTTCTGTCTCTCTCCGTCCCACCCAAATATCAAAAGTCTTAATAATAATAATAATGATCTTTATTGTCCAACAGATTAATACAAAGTGAAATACAAATGTTTTCAAAATAAAAATAAAAAAGACACATAATGAAGTTATAAAATAATATTTTATGAATGAAATGGATATGCTTAAAATGTATTGCAATTTATCGCCATGTGATACAGAGGAGCTTTCACTAACGTGTTGCTTCTTGCCCTGGGATTTAGGAAGGTGTCGAAAGACCGCGTTAAATGTGTCGGCACGACAAAATTATTGTGGCTAGCAAAGAGGGAGGATCAACTTTATTACGGATAAGTTGCACTATAAATATTTGAATCATTAGATATGTTTCCACAGCTGTTTCAGTCAAGTGAGTACGACGTGCGGAATAAATGTTTTTTAATGCCGAAAACGGCCTTTCGACATCTAGCGAAGTTATATTTGCATATTTAGAATAATCTTTGAAACAACTTAATGCATCTTCACACGCACCTTCACAAATTTATCTTAATATAAGAAAATCGGAGTCTTTCGCTAGAACACTTTCAAATTTTCGTATTACACACCAATTTCTTTCGCCTTCTACAGCGCATAAATGTGCGTGAACATCATTCACAATTTGAACAGAATCCACCAGCGACATCGAAACATTTTGTAATTTTTCTATTCCGTCCGCTAGTCCGAAGCAATTGTTGTGAATAAGTCTCTTTTAACCTGACTATCTTGAAATATTTCCTGGTTTTTCTTGATTGCTGCAGCTTTTGTCGGATTGAATTTTAAAGCTACCTTTTTTACTTGATCAAAATATTTGTTGTAGTGAAACGCAGCCTATAACAATGTTACTCAACGTGTAACAATCGGCTGTGGTCGTTCAGGTAAATCAGGACACAGTTTGTGAAATAGTCGGGTACGTTTCGGGGACTTTAGAAATACTGCCTCTGTTCTAGTAATCAATACATTTACTAGTGGAAAACATGTAGGAATCGTTTGTGCCGCAAGATTTAGAGTATGGATTTTACACGTTACATGTAAGAAGTTATCACTGTGTTCTTTAAGAGATCGGCCCAAAGAACGCATGTTTGCGGCACCATCACTCATAAACACCCCCTTTAAAATCTCATCGGCAGTACAATTTATAACTCTCTTGGAAGCAAGTAAGAAGGAGGATGACGGTCGATGTGATTCCATTGTACGTACCATTACATTAATCACAGAATGTTTTTGACGATCTGTTGTTTCGTCCACACACAACCACAGTTTTTTATCTTCTCAATTCCGTTTTCATTCTTTTTTCTATACGTTAACGAGCAAATGGCACTACATTTCGTATCGATGTCCGACTAGGCAATTTACAGTCCGCATATTTATTCCAGAAGAAGACAAATGCTTCTTTGTTTAGTAAACAAAACGATAGATTACATAAAATAAGAGTAACACATAAACCAAATGTAAATTTTTCTTGGTCTCGTATGCCACTTTTTGCAGAAGAATGCTATTTACTTTCGATGTGACGTTGACAATGGCTTCTGGACCAACACATTAAAGGGATTTTACAAATTAGACATTGAATTTTAGCGCCATCAAAAATTAATTCCGGCATGTCCACTATAAAGTTTTTAACTGTGTCTGCCATTAGTCATTTTCGCGACGTACCTAACTGCAACATTTTTAAAGCAAACATAAGGGTACAATTACGAAAAAAGTTACGACAGCCTACATGTACACAGAACTACTCGCATACAGCATCGATTTAGTACTGACGCTGTGAACGCGTGAAATAAATAATCGCCGACTCCGCACCACATATCTACTACACTGACTGTTACCGCTGTTTGCCTAGACTACTAATATCTACGTCCAATATTGCGGGCAATATACTGTCAGTCAAAATGCACTGAATAAGCTACTTCGTAGTAATCAAACGTCGCCCTATAATCGAGATTGGTTGAATACGTGCGTATAGATTCGGAACGAATGTTTATTACAACGTCAGGCCGACGCGTATTGGAAATTCCAGTAATAACTCTGTCGACGTTTAGCCCCTAGGCAGGACGTTTTACTAGATTTGAGTGAAATTTCATTTTTTCTTCGATAATTTCTTCACATCGCCCGTTTTACTTGAGTATTTCCAGGAAAAAATATACGCGGTACAGGAACTATCAGGGGGAATCGCATTCAAGAAAGTGAATTGATGGAATCAAAACTTATGAAGAAGGAAAAACGAGGCGTTTACGACTTCCGCAAAATAGAGGATAGGAACATAACTTTTGTAAAATGAAATGACAATAGCACAGTGACAATTGCCTCTAATTCCGTTGGGATCCAACCTATGCGTTCAGTTAGAAGGTATTCTCAACAAGAAAAGAAGTTTATATAAGTTGAACAACCACATTTGCTAAACTTATATAATAAACATATGGGAGGAGTAGATCGCTCCGATCAAAACATAGCCTAATATAGAGTATTTCTGTCTGATTTCCCATAACCTTGACATGGCAGCAAATAACGCTTGGCAGATCTATAATAAAAAGGGAGGGTCTATGGATCAACTAAGTTTTAGGAGGAGTATTGCCACAGCAATCATCCAACAAAATAAGAAAACATATACTCATAAAAGAGGCCGCCCATCAAAAGGTGACCAACATGTGCATGTCAAATGCTTTATTAATTTTCATAAACGCTAAATAATTATAGCTATATAGTATAATATTTGCCTATTGTCATACATATAGGACGCCTCCATTACAAGAAATAGAAATAAATTTTAACAAAAAGCAAACAAAACTTTAAGCATATGTGGGCTAATAATTCGTACCATTTTTTGTTCTATTTTTAAAACGTCCGTTGTTATTATTCTCACGTTCTCAATTGAATACTTACCAAAAAGGAAGGTCATTACAAACTCGGATTAAGACAGCTTGCGTTGCCCTGAAACATCCTTTCCTCCGAGAAAAAAATATTATTTCAAAAGAGTGGCCCGGGAGGGTCCGGTCGAGTTAAGGATCGCCTCCGGAAAGAAATATTGCGACACGTGGCGCTGCTTTCCTTTAGCGGCGAGCACGTGCCAGATTAAAGTCGGCGATATTTCAAGTTTGCTTCTTGGAGAAGCTGCGCTGGCTGCGCTTGATCGGTCTCTTGTGTAACATGTCTTATTTTTCTTTTCTTCGTTTAGCTACCGCATTTTGGTAAGCTGTAAATAAAATAAAATATGTCCATCAAGGTTGACGAGTACGATGTATACCATAAAAAGAATTTTATACATTTATATCGTGATGTCACTTTACTTTTACATGTAATATTTCATTGTGAACGTTAACCATACATTTAAGAAGATATGTTTACAAATATTCGTGGGACGTGTTGCACGAGTGTATATAACTTTACATTCGAACAAAATTATTTCTGGTGGAATTTAGAGTTTTATTTTTTGAAATTCCTTAAAAAACACGCATTATTTAAGGGTTCTCCAAGGGTCAGATCCAAATTAGCAGAAAAATCGATTAATTCCCTAAATATACCACAAAATTCAGATTTTTCGCTGCCATCACGATCTCTAAGAGCCAGTTCAAACGCTCAAAAATGTATAATATAAATTAATATACCAGCCGGTCGGAAACAACCGGAACACTATGGTTGAATGCTACACTGCAAGACTGCCACAAGCAGCATTTTTTTTAAATTTAGATGTGAGAGAGTTACCAAAAAAGGAATTATTCGAACAAGTGACTGATTGAATTGGAGTTTTTACTCATTTCTAAAAGGCATTGTTAATTTTTGTCTGTAAAGTTCTTTATTTATAACTTTTAGTAATAATTTTATTACTTTTCATTGCAACTCGGTTGATGCTTTTAACTTTGCATTTCCTGTAAAAAAATATTAGAGGCATGAACATTAAAAAATCTTGGTTTACTGACCATCTACGTAATATGCGTAATACTTTGAAATTATTACGCGAAATATATAGACGAACATTTAAAGTCTTTGATGAACAGTTATAGAACAGAATATAACTATGCAATTAGGAAAACTAAAATTAATGCCAATGACACGCATTTATAGCAAATTCCACCAATAAAGCTAGGGCAATGTGATCTCCCACAAACGAATATCGCGGAATCAAGACTGCGGACTCCTTAAATCAGTATTTTCAATGTGTAGCTTCAAAAATTGTGTAGGCGAACCTTGCCGGTGTTAGTCGGTGTTAGTAGAAGTACTGTGAAACGCATTTTGAAACGCAACAAATACAAAAGTTACAAAGTTCAAAATTGCCAGGAGATTTTTCCCCTTAATAAAGTAATATTGTTAGAATGTCGGTTTATTTTGTGTAATTATAGAATTTATTTTTCTTTAGTTTATATTTTATAAGAATCGTTGTTTATTTTTCTACTTCGAATTATTTTTTCGTACTCCTACGTCGCATAGCAGCAACAAAATGAATATAAGAAACTGTACTTTCTAACATAATCTGGGAATCCAGAAAAATTACGCTGGAATTCTGTAGTAACACATTTTTTCAGAAGGCGTTGAATTATAATATTATGTCATTGAGCGGACATGCGTGTATAATATACATGCGTACCGCTGTCGCTTTATGATATACTACGGCTGGATCGGATCTCTCAGTGAGACTGGAATGCGCTGTTGCCATTCACAAAGCCAATCCCCCGTTCGTATCTGGACCAGCGTGTATATCAATTGCTGCTGCTATACAACAGTAACCAAGATAATTAAAAGCAGAATAGATACTTTAATCAAATACCAACACGTAATGCTGGCCTGCTATCCGTAATGTACCACAACACGACAGGCTTTGAAAGGAGTCCTTCGTACATGATTGTTAAAACTAATTAAGGATCATTGGTAACACGCCACGTTTTAAGAAAGAAGTAAGGAGGTATTTGATTGACAAGGCATACGAGGATTGTTCGAAAACTACGTGGCCTAACACAGAGATGGTGCGAATTCAGAGGAATTTTCATATTACTTGAAACATGTCATAAATCAACCGTTTTACCTGGAAATTTCCATCCTATTATAGTGATATTCTTTTGCTTTGAATCCGATCGTTTATAGCGGGACTAGATTATTGTATCAATAAATAAAAATACCAGAGAAATGATATTTAGAAGAATAAAGTACGTATATATAAATATTTCAGTTATCAACTTACATTTAGCGAGTTCACAGTTTAGAGAATGCATCGATATTTTTTAAAATATTTCGTCATAACCGTATAGAAGCTAAGTTGTGGAGTATCGTTAAGTGTTTTGTGTTGATATATCGTTATTGCAAAGGTAAAATTGTTATTCTATCTCTCTCTTAATAATTAATTATTTGGAATTTGAAAACAATTGAAGTATTTGGGTATTTTTGTAGAAAATGCCCGGGAAAGATTTAACAAGTGAACAAAAAGCCGCTATACAAGCTCTTCTACAATAAAACAAACATTCACAACGAGAAATTGCAAAATTACAGAAAGTATCTCCTTCTTCTGTATCGCGTTTGGCTAAAAACTTAAACCAAGGAGCTAGCACATCGACACAAAGACAGGCAACGTGCGGTCGGAAAAGAAAAACTTCGAAGAGATCTGACCGTGAAATTGTTCATCAGGCTTTGAGCAATAGATTTGCTACAATTAAAATGATTCAAAAAAATTTACAAGAGAGAGGAATAGAGATTTCGAGCAGAACTGTCAGGCGCCGATTGCGCGAAAATCGCCTAATGGGCCGAAGACTTGTAAAAAAGCCGCGTTTAACAGAAAAAATGAAATCTGCTCGTCTCAACTTTACTAGAGAATATCGACATTTCACAGACGAGAATTGGAAAAAGGTGAATAACTTAACATGATTTTTACTGAATTAATGTTTGCATTATTTAATAGGTTTTCTTTAGTGACGAGTGCTCGCTCTGTGTGTTAGTGCAGCGAGCACAATTTGTTCGTAGACGACCTGGCGAACGTATCACAGAGTCCACGGTTCTTCGAACTGTAAAACACCCTCCGCAGGTAATGATTTGGGGGTGATTAGTGGGGACGGATCCGGCCCTTTGTATTTTGTAGAAGGTACAATGCGTCAAGAGCAGTACATAAATGTGTTAAAAACACGTTATTACCGTATTTTAAGCCAGGACGTCGCATACCGACAGGGCGTATATTTATGCGAGATAATGCTCCTTGCCATGTGGCAAAACAGGTTAAGAAATTCTTTGAAGACAACCACATACCTCTTTTACGTTTGCCCGGAAATTCACCGGAACTCAATCCCATCGAGAACGTATGGAATCGACTAAAAAGTAAGGTATATGAAAGAGAAAACCCTACAAAGGAAATTTTAATGAAGAAAATAAAGGATGTATGGGAGAACGATGAAGATATAAAAGAGACAATCATATCTTGCATTGAAAGTATGCCCCGAAGAATTAAGGGTGTTATTAAAAATCATAGGTTATGGACTAAATATTAATTACTTATTTAATATTTACATATGTTACATATTTTTACAATGTTTTATAAATAAAAAATATAATACATGTATAGTTTATATTTTATTATGAAGAAACTACAAAATATTGAGTGTTTCAAGTAATTTGGTCAGGGACTGTAAATATGACAGCACAGAACGATCTGTCAATTAGTATGTCTTTGACAGTACGCCAAAGTGAACGTCTCGTGTGATTGTGTAAACAATGGAAAAAACTTAGTTGAGAGGAGTGATAAAGTACTTTCATTTGAAAGGCTTAACACCAACCGAAATTAGAGCAGAGCTGAATTCAACGCTATTGGAATCCGCTCCTTCGTTTTCAATGGTTAAAAACTGAGTTGCCGAATTCAAGCGTGGTCGTACGAGCACAAATGATGAACTCCGTAGTGGGCGTCCTAAAGCTGCAACTGCCTCGGATATGATTGAGAAAGTCCACCGTATCATATTGGATGACCGTCAAGTAAAAGTGCGCGAGACAGCAGACACAGTGGGTATCTCAAATGCCAGTGTGCACAGAATTTTAACTGAAGAATTGGTAATGAAAAAATACTCGGCACGTTGGGTGCCGCGGTTGCTCACACCGGAGCAAAACCGGAATCGTTTATGGGTTTCTCGTGACCTTTTGGCACGTTTTCGCCACAATCCGAAGGACTTTTTACGCCGCTTCATAACCGTCGATGAAACCTGAGTCCAGCATTACACACCCGCAACCAAAGAACAGTCCAAACAATGGACACACAAAGGTTCTCCGCCACCAAAGAAGGCAAAACGGTTTTGTCAGCAGGAAAGGTTATGGCAATTGTTATTTTTGGATTCTCATGGAATTATCTTGGTCGATTACTTAGAAAAGGGGAAAACAATAAATGGCGAGTATTATGCCACTTTGTTGCAACAACTTAGCGACAAAATCAAAGAGAAACGTCCTCATTTAGTAAAGAAGAAAGTGCTTTTCCATCAGGATAATGCACCTGCCCATAAGTCTGCGATTGCAATGGTCAAAACTCATAAATTGGGATTTGAATTAGTGCCTCATTCGGCCTATTCCCCAGATTTGGCTCCCAGCGATTATCATCTGTTCCCAAACCTCAAAAAATGGCACGGCAGTAAGAGATTTTCGTTTAATTCCGAGGTAATCGCTACTGTGAATTGCTATTTCGAGGACTTGGATTCGTCGACCTACAAGGAAGGTATTGCTAATTTGGAATAAGGTTGGAATAAGTGTGTTGAGCGAGTAGGAGACTATATTGAAAAATAAAATGTTTTTTGTAGAAAAGAAAATGCGTTTTCTTTGTTAGGCCACGTAGTTTCTGAACGATCCTCGTACTATAAAGTATGTGAACATCTAAGCAAAGTAAATTAGTTAGGATTGTATAGCGCCTTGACAATTATCAATGTATTGCATACCTGTGATAATAAAGTTTATTATTATTATCATTATTATTATTATGACAAATTCGAACCACTGTGGACAACACAAAATGACCTGGATTAATTTCTCAATTGTTAGATTGTTTAGTAAAAGTAGGTACAGGAAAAGTGACGCTATTTACAATGGTTACTCTTCTTAGATGTCGATCGCATCCTTAATAAAGTGCAACATAGGCATTATGTAAGGAATTCCACGACTTTAAACCCGGCAGAAATCCGCGATAAGAAATTTGTGAAACTTCCCTTCCACAGAATATCGAAAGGTATTAGTAAAATTTCAATTCACGAAACACACTCAAAAGCCTTCTTGGCAATCCGAAAGACAAACTGGATATGAATGAAAGGTCACGAATTTATAAAACGAAACAAGCATTAGGCACTAGATTCAAGG